>VXAU01005521.1:348535-377742 GCA_013399695.1 Formicarius rufipectus | reverse complement strand
TGCCCATGTGTGTCCGTGTGTGTGTGTCCGTGTGTGCCACGGGACCGGCCTGCGGCGCGGGATGCAGTGTGGGATGTGGTGTGCGATGCGGTGTGGGATGTGATGTGGAATGTGGTGCGGGATGCGGTGTGGGATGCGGTGCGGGATGTGATGTGGAATGCGGTGCGGGATGCAGTGCTGGATGCAGTGCGGGATCCGGTGTGTGATGTGGTGCGGGATGTGGTCTGGGATGTGGTGCGGGATGTGGTGCGGGATGCGGTGCTGGGTGCGGTGCGGGATGTGATGTGGAATGCGGTGCGGGATGCGGTACGGGATACGGTGCTGGATGCGATGTTGAATGTGGCGTGCAATGTGGTGCGGGATGCAGTGTTGGATGTGGTGTGGGACGCAGTATGGAATGCGATGCGGGATGCAGTGCTGGGTGCGGTGCTGGATACGGTGCTGGATTTGGTTCTTGCCTCCTCACGGGCCGTCTTTGTCCCTGGCGGAGCCCTGCCCGCCGTGCCCGGCGCTGCGTGAGAACGGGGATGCTCCCGGGCTGGCGCTGGAGCGACCTGGCTGTTCCTGCTCCTCCTCCTGCTCCTGCGGCAGAGGCGTTCCCGCAGGGCGGCAGGTGCGGGAAAGGCTCTGTCGGGAGCTGTGCCGGTGCCTCCTCCCTTCACTCCCAGACGAATTTAGCACCTGTTTCGTGCCAAGTTTTACACTCTGCCATAGTCACTTGCTCTCCGTGCACGGTGTGTGTATGACACAAGCACTGAGCAGGATCATTCTCGGGATTTCCGCGAGCTGTTTGTTTTTCAGACCCTCTCCTATGGAAAGTAATTGGATCAGGGGCCTAATTCCACAGAAATCCAGGGGGCAGCTAGTGGAGAAAGATGATTTCCAGTATGATAAATCCTAATCCAGCCCCATTTGGAAGTGGTGGTAGCTGTGTGTATGTATTAACTGTGCACTGCACGGGATTAAAGGGAATTGCTTGCGTTTGGGCAAATGTGAGTGGCGTGTGGGGGAAAGGATTTTTGCTGGGGGAAACTCCTTTAATCAAATATGTCACTCATTCTCAGTGACAAAGACTCAATTTGTGGCTCCATTTGTCATAGGAGTTCCCTGCAGAGGTACTTGTTTGTGCTCATCTGTGTTTTCATTGAAAACGTGTGTAATGGGATCATTTGCCTTTCTTTTGCATCATGTCAAGCTCGGAGCTGTGTCACAGAGACAGCCTCTTCTGGGACAGCAGCAGAGCTGGATGAGCAGTGTATTTTGCATTAAGATATGTATTTGTTTGAAGGGTTAACTTTGGCAGGTGTTTGGAGGTGGGAAGGATTTTCACTGGGCAGTGGGAGCTGAATGTCAGCTTTTTGGCTGGTCCTGCCTCTGTTACCGTCTCTCTCAACGATGGCAAGTTGAGAACATCTTCACACCTTACCCTGTGAAATGTCGTTCACAGTGTTTAAGAACTGCCCTGTTATTTCCTGCATTCGACCTTGTAATCGTGGAGGGACTCAGATGTTGCATTTGGAGGTGTTTTTTCACTTGCTCAGAGGCTAAAATTCTGGCCTTTGGTTCCAAGCTTTGAAGCAGCAGCTGCCAAGAAGAGCGCTGCTTGTCGTGCCTTAGAGGGGAAATAACATGCAGGTGTTGGCAAAAGCAATTGCACAGGTCTCCCTGTATCAGTGGGGCTTTGTATTTGAAGGGCAGTGCGTGGGAACGGGTGGAGTGTAGAGACTCAGCTGGGTATCTGGAGGGATTAAAGCAGAATTCTGGCATTTTCAGGGCTGTGTCATCATTATCATCATCCAGGAGAAACGTGGTTGGCACCCACTGGAGAGCCATCGGTCTTAGAGGCGCAGTAGATTTTGGGATGGGTGAATTTCTTCAGCTTTCTTTGAGCTCTTTCCCTTGCTGAACAAACACAATGGAACTGGGAGGGGTGGGGGGGGAAAGGAGCTTCCAAACCTGAGATATAAGTATGGACTGGTCAGTTGTGTTTGTCTTAGAAGGAGCAGTAGATCTGCTCTAACTGCAGCACCAGTTCTAAGAACATGTGTGAAAGAATTACCAGAGCAAAGGAATTCCTTCCACTTTTTTTTTTTTTCCCTGAATACCTTTTACCTATTTTTTTTCTGAATAGATCAGCAGTTTAATAATGGTGCAGACAGAGAGGAAGGAGATTGGAGATGTTGCTGAGCCTCAGCTTGGTTCTGCTTGTTGATGAAAACAACTGGCCTTCGAAGCTGACCTTAAATTCTTAATTTTCTGAGGAATGAGCAGCATTCAATATTCTGGAGCTGTTTAGACTTGTTGCAGTAGAGAAATATTTTAGGAATTACCCCTGTCTGGTTTTCCCCCCACTTGTGGATCGTGGGGCTCTCTTGCAGACAGCTGGGAGTTTGCAGGAGTGCCCTCCTAACTAACTAACGTCCCAATCCACGCTCTGCCTTTTGTGGGTGGCTTTAAACTGTTTTGGACAATTATCTGGTTAAACTGTAAGTATTGCTCCTATTTACAAAACAGTCTTATTTGTGAGGGAGCCCTTGGAATGCGAATTGTTCCTCAGTGTCACCCAGCTTTTAGGTCAGAGCTGCCTGGTTGCCAAATTAACAGCTTTGCTTCTCTCTATTTATTGGAGCTGTTAAATCAATCAGACATAAGATGGCTTCAATCTTTTTGTCCCCCAGGTGTTGTGGGGGGGGTTTATTTTCTGTTTGTCTTTTGTTCTCATCAGGAAAACTCTCTTGCTGTTGCTCCTGGCTTCAACTGTGCTAACTCCTGAGTGGGAGAGAAATCTTTGTGTCTGCCCAGCACAGCTGTGGAAAAACTGGGACCCAAGGACACTTCTTGGTCTGATATTCTTGGAATTTCTCCTTATAAATGCAGTAAAATACTGCTGCTTGCTGCCATTTCTGTTAATAAATGAGATGGATGGCAGGTGTGTTGTGTTCCTGGAGAGCAGGACACAAAGGTATCGATTGATTTTATTTATTTATTGTATTTATTGAAAGGTATTGATTGATGTGATCCCAGGACACCTGAATTACAGTGGTTTTGGCTTGAACTTTTGTGGTGTTTCTTAAAATGTGCTTAGAAGCGTCTTGGCCCTGTAGCACTGTCCCAAAGCAGCCATCCAGGAAGGTGGTGAGCAGGTTTTCATGGGCTTTTTGCTTTTTTTTTTTTGGATGGTGGGATGAAAAATCCCAAACCTGTGTTGTTTCCCCAGTGGAAACAGCAGCAGATCTGTGCTGGCTCCTTAAGCACTGCAGTTCAGGGTCGGCTGTGGTTATTTCAACATGCCTTTGGTTTTGGACTGCCTTGGAAACTTGGGTGTTTCCAAGCTCTTCCAGCCTGGGCTTTGAGGGCTGGAGCAGCGTGGGGAGCAGGAGGTGCAGCCCTGAAGAGTAATTAAAGGTGGGCTATTAGCAGATCAGCCCTGCAGCTCCTGTTTATTAATTAGCATCACCCCGAGGTGGTCCCTGTGTTTGCAGCTGAGCAGAGTGAAGGTTCTGATGGGGGAGCTGCCTGTCCCCAGGTGTGGGGGTTCTCTCCCTGTGTCCCCCCAAACCTCCAGGGCCCCCCCATTTCCCAGAGGGAAAGGGAAAAGGAGAGAAGGCAAAAAACAGCTGAGAGACCATGGCAAAGCAAACTCAGAGTGGCTAAATACTGACATTTATTACTAACAAGAGAAGAACTAAAAGTACTAAAACTAAAAAGAAAGAAATAAATCAGTGCCAAGAACACCCCTTTCCTCCCACTCCTCCCTCCCTCCAGCAGTTCCAGGGAGCAGGGAATGGGGGTTTTGCAGGTGGGTGTTGTTGCTGCCATTGCTCTTGTCCTGGGGGTCACTCCATGGGGGGCAGTCGGGTCTCTGCCCCCCGATGGGCTCCGTGGGCTGCAGGGGGACAACCTGCTCCCCCACGGTCCTGCCCACGGGCTGCAGGGGGGCCACAGCTCTGAGTCCTTCCCCTGCTCCAGTGTGGGGTCCCTCCTTCTCCTCCTCCTGCTCCCACCTTGGTCTCTGTGTTGTTCTCCCATGGCTGGAATTCCCAACTGCCCCACACTCCTCAATTCTTCACTCTGTGATCCCAGAGCTGGGACTGGGATTCTTCATTGGCTCAGCTCTGTCCCCCAGCAGGAGGTCCCTCCTGGCCCTGGCTGTCCTTGGCTCCACAGCACAGGAGAAGCTTCTGGCAGCTTCCAACAGAGACCACCCTGGAAGCCCCCCCTTTCTACTAAAACTCAGCTACAAAAGCCCAGGACACCAGGGCTGTGTGGAAGGAGCCTGGAATGCTGCACACCCCTCTGGAAGGTTAAAGGCTGCAGGAGAGCTGCTGATGTGGTCAGGCTGCATCTTGGTGGCTGGAGTGGCCAGGTTTGCTTTTGGCAGCTCTTTTCTTCAGGGAGACAGCGAGAAAGTGGTTCACACCTCAAAAAAAGCAGGGAAAAAAAATACGTGCCAGCAGTGCAGGGCAAGGAAATAAAAAGTAAATCTCATTAAAAATCTCCTGAGGCAACACGTCTCCTTCCTTGCCCGATGGTGTGAGTTTAGTTGCTGTGAGAGAGTCAGCTTTTGTGGAGTTTGAAGGTTTACTTTTGTTTGCAGCCCTTTATCCCTCCTGTTGTGATCTGATACAGCCCTGAAATGAATTCTGGAAAGGCATTTTTCTCCATCCCAGATGGTTAATAATTCTGAAGGCTAAGGTTGAATTAAGAACTTCATTTTTGGAACTCACCTGGGTGCTCACGTGGACAATATGAAGTAGCTTCCCTAAGATGAGAAACTTCACATAAAATTTAACAACCAGCAGATAAAAATCACAATTTACTCCCTCCCCCAGAGTTCTGCTTAATGTTGGTGCTTCACAGGGCTAAATGATGGCTTGGCAGTGGCTCTTTTTCCTTTTCATGTGAGTTGTTGGCCAAGATCTCTGACACATTTGAGGTCAAGTGCTTGCCTGATCTCTTGGCCCACATTCCCAGTGAAAAGCTGCTGTTCCTGTGACAGTTTTGGGCTTTGTTTTCACTCCTGGCAGAAGCATTCATGTTGTAGCATATTTTAATACTACTTCAGACAAGACATAGGTGGTGTACGAGGCTAAGCACCAAGATTTGAGCCTGAGTGATTAAAATGATCTTACTGATGCATTAGAGCAGTGGGCAATGTTTGCTTTTTGGGTGTGTGCACCAAAACCTGAAAAGTTTTCTAATCAATCCCTTCCAGATTAATAAAAGAACCCCAAACACCTAAGCTTTTAAATTTAGGAGCAGCCTGGGTTTGGGATGTGATGGGTTGGAGCAGGTGAATTCTGGACCACCTGGAGGCAACTGGTGTGATCCAGAGAGGTCTCTGGAAGCGTTGTGGGATTTTTTGTGTGTCCCAGTTTTTGCAGGTGTCCAGGGGGGTGTGACAGAGAACTGGAAATAAGAAGCTGAACACCAAGGGCTGAAGGTTATTGATAGTAATGAGTGCCCTGGGAGGTGATGGGGAAAGGTCTCTGATGTAGAGGGTGTAGGTAGAACTCATCAGAATAAACTCAGAGCTCAGCAGCAGCTCCATGAGAACAGTGTCCATGTCCATGGATTCTTAGGTGCTGCTTCACTTTCCTGCTGTAAATACACAGAGAACTTAAAATCACAGACTTGGGGGCTGTCCCAAAGCAGTAACTGTTCTTCTCCCTGATGAAACCACCTGGAGCATCATGGACAGTGTCATTTGGTACTTTTTTTTCCCCACCCTTACTGCCCTTGACATGTGAACCAGGAGGATGATGTCCCTTTGGACTCTGCTGTCATGAACCCTGCCAGAGGTGTCCATGTGCACAGCAGATGGTCTGTAGGCTCCTCAAATCAATGACACAGCATCTTTCCCTGCTGGCTGGGAGTGCTGTGGGGTTGTCTCTCTCTGCTGACTGCTCTTTGCAGACTGAAAGACCGTGGAATTCTCAGTGTTTGAATGTGGAATTTGGCACAGCCTTGAGTGTGTGTGCTGGTTTAGAGTTAAACCTGCAGGAGAAATGAATCCAACTGGGAGTGGGATTGCAAGGCAGAATAACAATTTCATAAAAGATCACAAAATACACTGAGACAGAAGGAAAATTCGTTTGTGCCACAAAAACACCAGCTGTGCAGCCCAGCCCAGTGGGGCACGAGCAGGATGGAGCTCACCAACCCCTGTGCTGAGCACCACGTTGGGGCCCCTGAGTTCAAAGTAAGAAGAAAACAAGAAACCTGCTGGTGACAATGATGGTGGCAGTCTGAGGGCAGTCCCAGTCCTGTTGAGGCTCTGCTCCTCCTCTGGATCTGAGGAAAGATCCCAGTCCCAAAACCCCAAGCTTATATCCACTTGGGCTCAGCTGGGAACGCCCAGTCCCTCCCCCAGGGTGGGGAGTTTCCCAAGGGGGGATTTACTCTGGGAGGTCAATCCTGGCATATTTTTGGCATCCCTGCTGGCCCCTGAGCAGACATGACCCCTCAGGTGGATGTGGAGGCAGGAAAAACTTCCTTATCTCACAGAAGTTCCCAAACCCCCCCTGTGCCCTGAGGGGTGGGGTGTGCCCTGGGCAGCTGCTGCCAATGGGCCATGGGGAGCAGCTCATGAGAAAAATGCCACGGAGGGTTTAGAACCCACCTCCACCCAGTGCCAAACTGGTCCAAACCGGCTACTAAAACCAGGGCGGTGTGTCAGCATCAACATCTGCCACTGAGGTATTGACAGATTGTTTTAGTGCCTTCCCCACTGTGCCTGTTGATCACTTGTCTGACATCCAGTGGGACTGGGATGGACCCACCTGGACGTTAGATTTGTGTTTTCATAGCAGTTTTCTGGGTCTGTCATAGTGAAATTGTTTTCTCAGCCATGGTGGGACCATGTTGCTGTAATTGAGCAGAACACTTGGATGTTCTTCTCTTCGTTTCCTTCTGTAAATAGAGTAGGAAAACAGGATGGCCAGGAACCAGGTGGGAACAGTTAAATTGGGGTTGTCAGGATGGTTCCCACATGTTTAAATGTGAATGAGTTACAGGAGTGAGAGGGAAAATCTGCTCTTAAGTTGTTTCATCCCATCCAACATCCATCCTCCAGGTGAAAGCAGGTCAGGTTGTTCCCCACCCCATCCCGAGGAGTGTGAGTGTCTCTGATGTGGAATTAACTCCTCCTCTTGGCTTTGGTACCTCCAGGACTTGTTGCTTTGTGTCTGGCTCATGGTGTGAGCCCCCAGCACCAGCTCCTCAGGATCTTCCAGGGCCTTTCCATGCCTGAAGCACCTGGTGCTGATGCAGACCAGCTCCTACCTTGCCTTGTCCTGCAGAGCTTTTGGGGTCAGTCCATGGGGGCTGAACTTGGGGTTAGCAGAGGTCAGGTTGGGTTGTGTCAGGGCAAGGTGAGAGGGGAAAACCTGGTGTGAGTTGTCCCAGCTTGCAGCTGGATGTGGAGCCACCTGAGCTGCCAGCAAACTGCAGGGAAGGGTCATTCCTTCAAATAGTGTCTTCCAGAATTGTATGGACTTTCCTCCTCCTCCCCCCTCTCCAGATCAAGCTCTTAGAAAGGAAAAGCAGGAAAAACTTAAATTTCCAAATGCTTTGCTAGAATAAATGGAAATGAATGCTGGAATTTGGTCCTTGGTGAGAACATGCAGTCTGCCCCAGGACTGCTTCTAGTGGGAGAGAGAGTAAACCCCAAAACATGAATCCTTTTAAGCCTCCAAATAACTTCACTCTAAGACCTGTTTTTAAAGGAACTAGTGCTTTGGAAAGCAAAACTGGAATGGTTGAGGGTGCTGTTGAACTTGGCACACCAAATAGAGGTCTAACTCACTGAATATTTACCTTTTACACCTTGGAACAGAAACCAATTGAGCTCTAAGATTTTCAGACTCTGTAAGAACATGAGCAACACTTTTTTTTTTTGAAGAACCTGATGCGATTGTTTTCCTCTCAAAAGTGTTTGGTTTTGGGGGGTTTTGTTGTTGTTGTTTTTCATGAAAGTATCAGAATTCAGGACACTATTCAGAGTTCAATAGGGGTGATGTGGTTGTGGCCACACCTGAGCTGGTTTCTGGGCTCTCTGTTCCAGCCTTTCCTTGGCCTCAGGTTGTGCTGACCCCACCACACCTGCAGATGCTCTGCCTGGGCTAAAAGAGGCACTGCAAAGTATTTTGGAGCATAATCCAAGTTGTGAGGGATCTCTGGTGACATCCTGGTTAAAGCAGGACCATACTCTCTGTCGGTTTGCCAAACCAGAGCTCAGGAAACTCTAAATGTCCATAAATGACAAATTTTGAGATTCAACACAAGGAGCTATTGTGTGTTGGTGGATCTGAGAGTGGGAAACCTGTGAAAGGTGAGTTGGGAGAAGAGCAGAGCCTCCTCCTTTGGCTGCCTCGGCTCTGTCCCCATTGCCAGCTGGATTTTATTTGCACTGGACAGTTTCAGGACTGGGATGTCCAAATGCCCAACCTGCTTTGAATCCTGACTGCCCAGGAGTAAATATTTCAGTGGAAGAGCTTGGGAAGTGGATGTGGTGGGTGCCAAGTGGGGGGGTTCAGTCTGCTGGGGTTTTTTTTTCCCCCAAGCACATTTGGAAGAAGGACCCTCTGGCATCAATCCCCCGGTTAGTGAAGGAGGCAGGAGGTCCAAGGAGCTTTCAGATGGGATCTTCTATACTGGCATTTTTGTTCTATAATTGCCTGTTTCCCAATGCTTGAGGAGCCAGACTTGCTTGCTTGTTCAACTTTTAACCCCCCAACCGTTTTCCTTCAGGATTGCTTTAGAAAATGAGCCCAAAGAGCAGGATTGCACAAGCCCTGTTTTCCAAGGAAGTCAGGCTGACCTGGGATGTCTCATCCAGAGGGATGTTCTGCTCCTTCCTGGAGCTCATCTCCCACCACTGTTCACTTCTAGGGATGTAAAGTCAGTCCAAAGTTTCCAGAGCTCCTTAAGAGCAGCACAGGTGGGGGGGTTTTGGTTTATTTTGGAGGGCTGAGAAGCATCCTGGTTACAAATAAATCAAAATTTACACATTCTGGTAACCCTGGGCTGGTGGGAGGTGTCCCTGCCCGTGGCAGGGGTGGCACTGGATGGGCTTTGAGGTCCCTCCCAACCCAAACCATTCTGGGGTTCTATGATTCCAACTCACCTTGCACTCCACCTGCCTTTGGAGATCTGCTTTCCTTCCTCTTCACTGCACTGCTTCTCTTGCTTTTCCCTTCACAATTAATTAAACCTTCCAAAGTAACCTCATTCTCCAGAGAGTTTTTGGCTCTCTTCATGTAGAACTCGATGGGTTGGGAACTCATTATGTGAGTTGGAAACGTGCATTATAATGCATGTGGTAGATGCCAATAGAAGATGCATTTGGCTGCTGAATTGAAGGGTCTGGAAATGCAAATGTGGGTTTAAAAAAGTGATAAAAGAAAGGAGGGAAGCACTTCTGCTTCTCCCACCGAGCAGAAACGTCTGCAGCTGTACATCCTGCCACTTCTATAGCTGCATTTATTTTTTGAAACATACCATTCAGTCTGGGCTAAGTTCCCCTCCTTCAATTTATTCAAGAAATAAATGAGTCTTAAGAACACCTTTCCCTTCCCACTCCTCCCTCTCTCCAGCAGTCCCAGGGAGCAGGGAATGGGGGTTTGCAGGTGTTGGTTCTGCCATTGCTCTTGTCCTGGGGGTCACCCCATGGGCTGCAGGGGGGTCTGTGCCCCCCGAAGGACCTCCTGAGGCTGCAGGGGGGGCACAGCTTTGAGTCCTTCCCCCCCTGCTCCCGTGGGGTCCCTCCTTCTCCTCCTCCTGCTCCCACCTTGGTCTCTGTGTTGTTCTCCCATGGCTGGAATTCCCAACTGCCCCACACTCCTCAATTCTTCACTCTGTGATCCCAGAGCTGTGATCATGGGATCATCTGTGGGATCTGCTGTGTGGATGAACAAGTGTTCCCCCAGAACTTCTGCTCCTCTGGCACCAGGGCTGCTGTTTCTGTGAGGGTTTGGGGGTTCCAGTGGCTCAGGAGAGGGAGTGGATCCTGTGCCAGACACACCTGAGTGAGTGCTGAGCTTGTTTCTCCTTCTTTTTCTTTATCTTTTTTTTCTCTTTTTCTATTTTTCTTTTTTTCTTTTTCTTAATTCTTTTTTTCTTCTTCCTCTTCTTCTTCTTTTTCTTCTTCCCAGCCATGTCTCAAGCCGTGCAGACCAACGGGACGCAGCCTCTGAGCAAAACCTGGGAGCTCAGTCTGTATGAACTGCAGAGAACCCCTCAGGTAATCCTGGAATCTGGAATGGGTGGGGTGGGAAGAGACCTCTGGAGATGCCCCAGTCCAGCCCCCTGCCCAGGCAGGGTCACCTGGAACAGGTGACACGGGAACACATCCCGGTGGGGTTGGGATGTCTCCAGAGAGGAGGCTCCACACCCTCCCTGGGCAGCTTTCCAGGCTCTGCCACCCTCATGGGAAGAAGTTTGTCCTCATTGTGCTGGGTGAGAGTTAAACCAGCAGGAGAAATCAATTCAACTCAGAATGGGATTGCAAGGCAGAATAACAATTTAATAAAAGATCACAAAATACAGAGACAGAAGGAAAATTTGTTTGTGCCACAAAAAACCAGCTGTGCAGCCCAGCCCAGTGGGGCACGAGCAGGATGGAGCTCACCAACCCCTGTGCTGAGCACCACGTGGGCACCTGAGTGCAGAGTAAGGAGAAAACAAGAAACCTGCTGGTGACAATGATGGTGGCAGTCTGGGGGCAGTGCCAGTCCTGGTGAGGCTCTGCTCCTCCTCTGGATCTGACCAGAGATCCCAGTCCCAAAACCCCACCTTACCTCTGCCTGGGCTCAGCTGGGAACGCCCAGTCCCTGCCCCAGGGTGGGGAGTTCCCCAAGGGGTGATTTACTCTGGGAGGTCAATCCTGGCATGTTTTTGGCATCCCTGATGGCCCCTGAGCAGACATGACCCCTCAGGTGGGGATGAAGGCAGGAAACCTTCCTTATCCCCCAGAAGTTCCCAAACCCCCCCTGTGCCCTGAGGGGTGGGGTGTGCCCTGGGCAGCTGCTGCCAATGGGCCATGGGGAGCAGCTCATGAGAAAAATGCCACGGAGGGTTTAGAATACACACCCACCCAGTGCCAGACTGGTCATGGCTACTAAAACCAGGACACTCATGTTGAGGCAAAACTTACTGTGTTGTGGTTTGTGGCCATTGCTCCTGGTCCTGTCCCTGGGCACCACTGCACAGCCTGGCACCGTCCTCTTGGCACCTGCCTGGGAGATGTTTCTGTGCATTGATGGGATCAGGTTTTTCTCCAGACTGACCATGCTCAGCTCCCACAGCCTTTGCCCGTCACAGAGATGCTCCAGACCCCAAACCATCTTCATGGCCACCATTAGTAGAGCTTTTCCTACTTCCCATCTTTCATGAGGAGCTGATCTTAATTGAGGATTTTGGTGTTTCCTGCTGGACTGAGATGAAGATCTGCAAGAGCAACTCTGCTCTGCCCCAGCACATCCCGAGCTGCCACTCCTGCTTTTCATGAAGCAAAACCAAACTGAGCTGAATTATTTTGCTGCATCTTCATTGGTTATTCCAGTCTTTCTTCTGTGCTCCAGAGCTGGCCTTGATGGCAGCACTGGCTCTTTGTGTGCTTGACATGTCTGTGTGTGTCCCGTTCCACCCCTTGCCGCGTTCCCCCGTAGGAGAACCGTCTCCACGAGGAAGTTACCAATTCCCTCAAAGACCTCTTGCTCTCTTTTGGCCCTAGGAAGCCATCACAGATGGCCTGGAGATCGTGGTGTCCCCACGGAGCCTCCACAGCGAGCTGATGTGCCCCATCTGCCTGGACATGCTGAAGAACACCATGACCACCAAGGAGTGTCTGCACCGCTTCTGCGCCGACTGCATCATCACGGCGCTGCGCAGCGGGTGGGTGCCCCTCCAGGGCCCCCCCCACCCACCCTGCCCCTCCAAAAATCACCCTGAAACTCTGTTGCTTGCAAGGAATCCACACCTTCTTCCATACTTTTTTTGTTCCCCTCTTGGAACAAACGTTGCTTTCAAAAATGAGTTGCGTTTCCCTCGTTCTCCCTCGCCCTAAAAATGATCTTCCCATTGTGTGGCCTTCAGCCAAGCTTCACTGCTGAAACAACCTGCCCTAAAATACAAGTCATTTTTCTTGTATTCTCCAGTTCCAAGTTCATACTTTCCCATATTCTGAGGTAACCAACAGCAATTAAGGCAATGATGAGTCTGATAATGATTTCTGATAATGGCAATTATCAGTGTCGCACTTGATTTGCTGTGCCTGCTTAAATTCTGATGAGCAATTAGGAAAAATCCTTCAGAGGGAAACAAGAAAAACCACCAGGGGTAAAGGCACCAGGGTTTCAGCTACTGAGGCTCTTCCTCCTTCAGGAGAAAGAGGGTGTGAACCTTCCTTTTAGTTAAATGAGAACAAAATAGTGGGAAGGGCAAGAGTGGGTTAGTTTTCCCAGTAATTAGTGCATGAACAGACTTCTTAACTTTTGTTTTGCCCTGTGAGTGCTAGAAATCATGGAATTGCAGAATCCTGGAATGGTTTGGGTTGGAAGGGACCTTAAAGCTCCCCTTGTCCCCTGGGCAGGGACCCACCAGCCCAGGGTGCTCCAAGTCCTGTCCAGCCTGGCCTGGGACACTCCCAGGGTTGGGGCAGCCACAGCTTCTCCCACCCTCACGGGGAAGGATTTCTTCCTAAGACTGTGCCTTAGTATAATTTCCACTAGACATCCATCTCTTTCTAGGTGAAAGTCCAGCCAGAGAGGGAAGAACCACTTTGCAGAGGGGCAGTTTTGAACTCTTCAGTCTAAATACAGTTTGCTCAGACATACTTTAAAAGAAAAAAAAGCAGCGGGGAGATACGTTCGTGACCTTTGTTTAAATCCCTGCAGCTGCCTGGTCTGTCAAGAGCCAGAAGCTGCATCCCAGATTCACTGTAAATGTTGAGTCTTTGACTGAGAATGGCAGTGTCAGGGCAGAGTTTTGTTCCTGCTGGTGAGTTAGAGCTCTTTGCTTCCTTCTTGTTCACGTCCAGCAACAAAGAATGTCCCACGTGTCGCAAAAAGCTCGTTTCCAAACGATCCCTGCGCCCAGACCCCAACTTTGATGCTCTCATCAGTAAGATTTACCCAAGCAGAGATGAATATGAGGCTCATCAGGAGAGGGTGCTGGCAAGAATCAGCAAACACAACAACCAGCAAGCCCTGAGTCACAGCATCGAGGAGGGACTGAAGATCCAGGCCATGAACAGGTACGTGAACCACGTTTGTCCATGAGCCACCTCGTTTGCCTTTACGCTGAAAGTGCTGCTTGGCCTCAGTCCTTGTGTGGCTTGAGAGCCTTCTCCTCTCCTCTGGAGTCTGCCAAAGTCATTTTTAACCTCTGGCAAAGTTATTGTTGTGCTTTTGTCCACTAATAGAAACCTTTGTATTGCTCCCTGTAACTTCTGTGGCAGCCTGGTAGAGATTTTGGCTTAGTTTTACCCAATTTTGGCTCAGTTTTACCCAATTTTGGCTGTCCTGTCTTAGATAACAAATCATAATACAATGAACCCTGTATCAAAATACTACTCTTACATGCAAATAAATGCTCATAATACCAGCACTTGAGTTTTATGGTGCAACTTAATTCACAGGCTGGAATACGTGGTGCTTATGCTGGAGTGAAATTCCTGGTGTCCATTTAAACTTAACCAACTGGGAAGGAGGCTCCAGGCTTCATGTTATGGTGGAGATGGTGTGATTTGTATTCTTAGCCACATGGATTCAGGTTGAGGTGAAATTAATGGGCTGCAGTTGCCTGAGAAACAACTGTGTGAAGTCAAAATGGTCTTAAAACTTGTGTAAAGGGTGTTTGAGGGGTAGGAAAAAATTCATGTTCTCATTTGTGAGTATCTTTTAACAAAGACTGAATTGGTGTCTGCACAGGGTGGGGGTGAGTTCTGAGCAGGGCTCAGAGGTGGTGTCTGTCCCTCCTGAGCAGACATCAGAGGTGGTGTCTGTCCCTCCTGGACAGACATCAGAGGTGGTGTCTCCCTCCTGAGCAGGCTCCAGCGGGGCAAGAAGCAGCAGCTGGAGAACGGCAGCGGCGCGGAGGACAACGGCGACAGCTCCCACTGCAGCAACGCCTCCACGCACAGCAACCAGGAGGCCGGGCCCAGCACCAAGAGGACCAAAACTTCAGATGATTCAGGGCTGGAGCTGGACACCACCACCACCACGGTGGCCATAGACCCCGTGATGGATGGGGCCAGCGAGATCGAGTTGGTCTTCAGGCCCCACCCCACGCTGATGGAGAACGACGACAGCGCGCAGACGAGGTTGGTGGCACCTCCTCGTCTCCCCGGGCTGCTCCTCCTCCCTTCTGCCTTTGCTGTCACTGGTAAAAGGCCTTGGTCACATCACATCCTGATGGCCCAGAGGGGGTTGGGTTGGAAGGGACCTCAAAGCCCACCCAGTCCCACCCCTGCCATGGGCAGGGACACCTCCCACCAGCCCAGGGTGCTCCAAGCCCCATCCAGCCTGGCCTGGGACACTCCCAGGGATCCAGGGGCAGCCACAGCTTCTCTGCCCTTTCCATTGCAAGTCAGGTAACTGCTCAACCATCATGAAAAATACAGCACTGAGGTGTTTCAAGCCTTTGGTCACAAGTAAAGATGTTTTTCAGGGTTTTTTTTTTAGCATTGCAGTTCACAGTAGTTCATAGTTCTACTTATTCTGAGATTCTTTGGGAATAAACAAACCTTGTGTAAGTGTCAGCAGTTTTCAGGGCAGCTTTGTGCCAGCAGGATTTGCAGCCTGGAAGCTTTTCCTGGCTTTTTTTGTTTTGTGTGCATAGTCCAGTCCAAGCACTGACTGCAGATTTTGGCTCACAGCAGTGAGTAGATCTGTGGTTTCCTCAGGTGTCTTCTTGGCTTTCTCTGCTGCTGAGACACACCTCTCTAATGTCTGTAAATCTATTAGAAGCTCCAGCTGTGAACTGTCTCAAAAGATCTCTTCACAGCTGATATTTAATATTTTGGGGCATTCCAGATGGTTTTTTTCCCCATACCTGCTGCTCAAACACGATTACCTCTGTGGTTGCTGTCACAGGTACATCAAGACCTCGGGCAATGCCACGGTTGATCACCTGTCCAAGTACCTGGCTGTGAGATTGGCTTTGGAGGAGCTTCGTAGCAAAGGGGAATCCAACCAGATGAACCTGGACACGGCCAGTGAGAAGCAATACACCATCTACATCGCCACGGCCAACGGGCAGTTCACCGTAAGCACCTCCTCTGGCTCACTCTGACACCCACCATCCATGCAGGTTGGGTCCAATTCCACTCCCCTGGACTTCTCCTGACCCGGCTTTGGGGTAAAACCCGTGGCATGAGGTCATTCAGCAGCTCCGATGTCTTTTAGGAAAATAGAGAGAGCAAAAGCTTGGGTGGGAGAAAAGAAGGCGGGTGAATCACCTGGTGTGGTGGTTTTCACCCGGTGTTCACCCAAACCTCCAGGTCCCCCCTTACCCAGAGGGAAAGGAAAAGGAGAAAAGGCAAAAAAAAACAGCTGAGAGAGAATGGCAAAGTAAACTCAGAGTGGCTAAATACTTAAATGTATTCCTAACAAGATAAGAACTAAAACTAAAGCCACTAAAACTAAAAAGTCAGAAATAAATCAGTCCCAAGAGCCCCCCTCCCCTCCCACTCCTCCCTCCCTCCAGCAGTTCCAGGGAGCAGGGAATGGGGGTTTTGCAGGTGGGTGTTGTTGCTGCCATTGCTCTTGTCCTGGGGGTCACTCCATGGGGGGCAGTCGGGTCTCTGCCCCCCGATGGGCTCCGTGGGCTGCAGGGGGACAACCTGCTCCCCCACGGTCCTGCCCACGGGCTGCAGGGGGGCCACAGCTCTGAGTCCTTCCCCTGCTCCCCTGGGGTCCCTCCCACGGGGGACAGTCCTCGATAGACTCTCCAAGGTGAGTCCACCCCCCGGGCAACACTTCTGCTGGGGGAAAACCTGCTCCAGGTGGGTCTCCTTCTCCAGGAGTCCTGGCTGCAAGTCTCTGCCAGGATCTCGCTCCATCCTGGGCCTCCCACAGGGCAACAGCTCCTTCTGCATCCACCTGCTCCTCCAGGGGCTGCAGGGGGGTCTGTGCCCCCCGAGGGATCTCCATGGGCTTCAGGGAGAGGGGGAGGAAATAGCTTTGAGTCCTTCCCCCCCTGCTCCCGTGGGGTCCCTCCTTCTCCTCCTCCTGCTCCCACCTTGGTCTCTGTGTTGTTCTCCCATGGCTGGAATTTTCCAACTGCCCCACACTCCTAAATTCTTAAATATGTTACACAGAGCCGTGACTGTGATTCTTAATTGGCTCCACTCTGTCCACCAGCAGTAGGTCCCTCCTGGCCCTGGCTGTCCTTGGCTCCACAGGACAGAAGAAGCTGGCTGTGAGCGTGCTTTGATTTCTGGTTTGGCTCTTCTCTTCTAGGTGCTGAATGGGTCCTTCTCCCTGGAACTGGTCAGTGAGAAGTACTGGAAGGTGAACAAACCCATGGAACTGTACTATGCGCCGACGAAGGAGCACAAATAAGCCGTGCTGGGAAACTGGGATGGGACTCACTCTTTTTTTGTAGCTGCGACTTCTTTACTATTCAAAGAAGGCACCACCAGTGTCTCCCTGGACAGTACCTGTGCCACCTTCAGGCACTCATACTCAGTACTATGGTTAGACAGTATTCTGGGTCCTATTTAACTTAGTCCTTGGGTTGGGTTTTTTGGTTTTTCCCTAGGAGACTAAATGACCTTCTCCGGTGCGTTCCAGTGTGTGACGTGCTCTTTTGTTCCTAATGCATGATAACTCAGCGAGTGTTCCGGTTTGGAATGTCTTCATCTCCTCCAGGTAAATCTGGATTTCCACCACGTCTGACACAGTTTCAGTAGCCTCTGTGAAGTACTGAGTGTTGGATGGCCAAGGAAGTCGATGCAGTAGTAGCATTTGCCAAGGAACGTGTTCAGTGTTGGAATTTGGTATCGGTTCTCCATCTGAAAGATTGGCTAGAGAATGGATTTCGGATGGTCTTGCAGCTAGAGGCAATCTGATCCCCCTAGGAAAGGCTCCTTAGGTCATTTTCTTGTTAACAACTGTGAGTTTGGCATCTTGTGAGAGGAAGGCATCACTGCCTGTGGCAGGGGGCTGGAACAAGATGGTCTTTAAGGTCCATTCCAACTCCAACTGTTGTGGGATTCTGTGATTCTAAACAGAGCTGCAGTGAGAAAACTGGCACTTTAAAACCTTGCTGTTTGCTGGGTTTAATACTTCAGTGCAAGGGGATTCATGGGATTGGTTTGGTTTTCAGTCAAAGAAAGCCCAAACAACCCAAACCTGTAACTCTTCCCCAGGCAGAACATGCCAGTCTTGATGGTTCTCCCCTGGCCTCTGGCACTGCCCTGTCCTCACACCTTAACTGGAGGGAATCTTCTGGAAGTTTCACAGCCCTGCTCTGTTCCCTGAGTGGGATCTCTCTTGTCAATGTGTTAGAATGTGACTGTCTGGAAAACTTGGGTTTTAAAGCACATCCCCCAAATTCCAGCACATGGACATCAAAATGCTTTGCTTTAGGGAATCGTGCCACCCCAGCACTGACCTTGTCCTGGTGTGAGTAGGAAAGACTTCAACCATAAGCTGCTCCAAGATTCTGCTTTTTTTTCCCCCTTGTCATAGCTTTAACAAACATGGCTTAGCACTTTGGAAGACAACTTTTAGTACTTGACAAAATTTACCATTTAGTGTCTTAAATTTAGGTTCAAGTGTCCCAGCTTGGCACTGGGCTCTCGTGTGACGCCCGGACGCTGCTGTTCCTTTGCATGTTCAACCCCTCTTGGACTTGGCTGTGGCTCCTGGGAGCTGCTGCACCTGTGAAGTGTTCTGTCTGCAGGGAGGCTTTGGCATCACGAGGTTCTCTTTGCTGTAAGACTTGCTGATCAGCCCTCACCTCCTCTTTGCACGCAGAGCTTGAAGCAAAAAGAGGTGGAAGCAACAGACTTCACCCCACAGGATCGCTGCTCCTGTGTCCTGCCTGTGGTTCCACTGGTTTGGGCATGTGGTACACCAGTATTCCCATGCTTGGGGATTCTCCTGGGAAGAACTCACCCTTCCATGGCTCCAGGCTTTCCTAGCACTTGTAAATACGTGTCCCTTCCAGCTGCTGTTCCAGGTCAGCTTTATCCCGCTGAAAACTGCACAGGCTTCTTTGAGTAACTTAATTATTTTCTCTTACTGGAAAGACTTGGGGGTTTTTGTGACTTGAAATGGAAGTTTGGAGGCCCCAGAGCACAGAGGGGGCAGTTCTTAAGGAAATAGGTCCTTGCTGACTTCCTGGTGAAATGTTGCTGTATAGACTTAGTAGTGCATGTCCACGGAGTAGGAGTGGGGGGTGGGGGAGCAGCCTTGGGAAATGCTTTAAGCTTCATGGGGAAACTTCTAGATTAGTGTCAGCATCCCTTCCAGTGTGATGGACAGGCCCTGGAGCAAGGCGGGTGGTGGTGGTGAAGCTGAGCACTCTGGCTGGGAGCTGTCACTTTGTCCCCAGTTCTTTCAGAAAGCGTGGGAGAATGTGAAGCTTTTATTTTCATGTTGTAGTGAATTTTCCTGAATATTTATGTTCTTTAAATATTATATATATAATGTAGTTGTTTGATTAAACCATTGATTGCACTGTGACTCTTTAGTGCTAGAAACTTTTATTTTCAACATGACATTACTCTTGCCCCTTTTAAAGCCATGCTATTTTTAAGTACATAATGGGTTAGGTATGGGTGAGCGTAACTGAAGTATCTCCTATCCAGCTCAAGTCCCACTGAAATGCTCAAATTGACAATAAACAACCTGTTGCAAATTCCAGTGCTGCTTCCTCTTGTAGTTGCTAAAAGAAGCCCTTTGGGGGGTGTGTCAGTGCTGCCCTGCCTGGGGTCCCTGAACTCCAGTGTTGGCTGGCACAGTCCCACCTCCAGTGGTGGTGGGTGCCTTCACTCAGAAGAGCTGTGCTGCACCTCAGTGCTCTCCCCCTGTGGACAAGATCCATTTCTGCCCGTGTTCCTCCTGCTCTCTGGGCTGACACTGATAATCTTTGAGCAGCTTAAACCCCCTGAAAGCTTCCTCAAACCCCAGCTAAGCAGAAAACACCCCAGGTGCAGTGGGGAGGTGGCCATGTCCTCCAGGGACAAACCATCCAAGGTGCTGCTGTACCACTCATGTTGGGAGCTGCATCATCACTTTCTGTTGGCCTCTGGCATTCCTTCTCCATCCTGCTGCTCAGCTGATGGCCTGACACTGGTTTCCAACCCTCAGGCTTCCAGCAGTTGATCAGTTCTGATTTTCTCTTCAGCCCAAGTGACTTGCAGCAACATTTTGATCCAGCCAAGATCCGTTGAAGGTCTGCCAGTAGGCGTGGTGGCACGAAGTTCGTGACGCAGCTGGTACACTGGCCAGCTCTAAGAAGGGACGCAGGACCAGCTGTGACCTTGCCACCACCCCCTGCATTATCCTCCCCCTTTTCCCACTGTGTTTTCTACTGTACCAGCCAGCCATGGCAATGTGGATCAGTACAAGGAGGAACAAGAAACCCCCAAGATCCAGCCTCAAACCAACACTGGTGTTAACTCCTTATCACAGGACTGGCTCTGCTTCGCGATCAACGGAGACAACTGTTGAACAGGAAGAGAATCCCCAAGGCCTGGGTTACAAACACCCCTTCTGCTGGTCTCTTCCAACAGGGAAAACCCCTCCCACCCCAGATCACAACAGCTTCTGCCCCTCTGGCAGGAGAGAGGCCTGGATTGTATGGACAAGCCTGAATTTCACTGTCTCTGCCCCTCCGAACACCTGGAAAGAGTTGCCTCGGCTTGGAAAAGGTGTACACCACCTTAGGAGGAGCTGCAAGAGTAATCAAAAACCTTTCCCACAGGGGGCTTCAGTAAACTTCCTTTTTAACCTATTTTACTGTAATGAGAACAACCTTTTGCCCCAGGTAACCAGCTTTAGGTGTGGTTCATCCTACCACGTTAACACTGAAGTGAGAAGCATGTTACCTGCAAGCACAGCCTGCCAAAACCCTCCTCTTAAAAACCCCCAAACCTGACAAGGGAACATGAAATCCTCTTTCTCCTTCCATGTATCTTTCCAATTTGATCCCAAGTGATCTTTGGAAAGTGAGCACTACTTTTTGAAGGAAACTTTGCTGCTGCATCACTGATCCATGATCCCTTCGGTGGGCTCCTCTTGGAGCAGAGTGAATAGAACTCGTCACCAGAGAGATTTGGAATTGAAGAGGGTGTAAGAGGCAGCAATTTACTTCTGGCCTGACAAGAGCACAGAAAGTTTTGCATTATCAGGAGCGTTATCAGTCATGTCACTCTTACTGTACAGGCTCAGAGATGGATAAATAAGGATAATGACCCCTCATAATCTGCTCTTAGATAACCCTAACACCAGGGGCCAGCCTGAACATCAAACCTGTGGGAAACTGGTACCATGGGCATTAATCCTTATTCAAGTGAAATACACAGAGAAACCACAACAAAGTTTGGGGGAAAGAAAGGACAAATTCAAGCTTGTTTGGCTGGAATGCTGCCATGTATTTATGGAAACCAGAACTGACTGCCAACACACAGCATCTTTGCTTGTTCACAGAAGAGATTTTCTCACCGACAAACCCATGGCAAAACTTCACCTGAATGTCAACGGGTCCATTGTCCCTGTACCTTTCTGCAGCACACAACCAGTGTAACCTCTGAGCAAACAACTACCTAGAGTGACTACACAATTCACTAAGGTTTGGTTATAAACTGGAGTTTCGGTAGCAGTCGTGTCAGTGTCCTTCCTGTTTTCCCCTGGGTCAGGTCCTGCTTGGAGCAGGACTACAGAAATGGGCCTGGACACAGTTCCACATGCAGCCTGGAGCTCCAGCTGCATCCAGGCAGGACTTCCTGGCTTAAACTCACTTTGCATTTTATCCTTGATATTTTCTTAACATGCCCTCTCTCTGGATTGTAACCAACTAGGTTTTCGGAATGCTGCTTTTTCAGGCATATGCTCTTTTGCATTCAACTCATCTTCCAAAACGCTGAAGACTTTTGGCCCTGTCCACCCTCCTGGATGCTATGCTGGCAACAGTGCTTGACCAAACTGAGGAGCAGCCCCTTTGCCTCAGAGTGTGAAAGGGATGGGAGTGTAAAAGCAGGTAACTCTCTGAGACCTTCCCACAGTGCCAGTTCCGTGACCACGGCCAGGCTGTGATCAGGGCTCAGTTCTGCTATGCAAGTCTAAAATGCCCCTTCAAAGTACAAGAGGCAGCTCAAACGCTCAACCTGCAGTCTGGGAAGAAGTAGTGGCTTACTGGAAGAGGGTGTGCTTGAGTCTGTAATCTCCTGATGCACAGCCAGAAGGATCCATGTTAATTGGCCGCACAGCGCGCGGGGTGGGATTCCGCGGATGCACCTCTGGATTTGTCATCTTCTGGACACTCGGCGTCTTCTTCCTTGGTCTCTGCAGTGCCTGGAGCCTCTTCTTCCCCGAGATCATCTCCAGGGAGATGGACGGGGCCTTCTGCCTGCCCCACAGCGTACGTGGGGGTGCTGTACTTCAGCAGGACAGTCTTGAACTGCGCCAAGGGCGCGTCAGTGCGCACGCCCATGGGGTCGAAGTGGGTTCGGCTCACTCTGTACCCAGCTTCGGAGAGATAGTTCAAGAACTTATTCAACCTGGGAGAGAACCCAACAAACCACACGTTGGAACGGGCCTGGGTGCTGGTCAGGCTGATTGAGTATCAGCAGGGTGGGATTTAGAGCCTGGCCTTACTTTGGCATGTTCATCCCTCGGATGCTGTGCCTGTGCACGTTGTAGTAGAAGGCGGGGTGCTCGGTGCTGTGCTCCGCCTTCTGGCGCTTCGCCGCGCCCCGCAGTGCCTCCTCGCCCTTCCTCTTTCCTGCACCACAAAAAAAAATAGGCAGGAGAAGCCACTGAGTAGCCAGGGAGACCCCCAAAAATGCCAGCCCAGGACAGCACATACAACAGGCCTTGCAGCACCTCCACCTGTGCCTGCCTTTCGAAGGCAGGACGTGGAGTTAGAAACTAACTTGATCTTCATCAACAGTCGTAACGAGCAAAGTGGTATTTAGCATTCTGCTTTCAGCAGTGTGATGATATGAGAAATATGATGGCAGATTAAGATGAAGTAAAATCAGCATTCGGGGGGGAAAAACTGAGTACAAAGAGTGTAAAAAAAAACCCCTGTCCAACTGCTACAGCTCCACCAAAATGATCCACTCACCAGGTACCACGTAGGATTCTGCAGAAGTGTTTGAGGTTTTGATATACACGCCACACTCTTCTGGAATAGAATTAAAAGTCTAAATTAATTCTACTGTAAAGTGGAAAAAATGCTTTAATTACACAAATATCATACCATTATTCAATAATGCATTCAATTTTATGGATACTCTGTTATCACAGAGCAGCACCTCTAAATCCCCACAAAGCCAGTCCTTTCTGTCAACAGGCTGCCCTTTTTCTTACCTTGTTTGTTCTCATCACCAGGACTGTGTGTAGAAAATTGTTTTAAAGTTGTGCACTCTGCTTCACAGACTAATGTCTTGAGGAGTGGCTGAGCTTCATCCAAGCTGTACTGCACAGCCTCCAACAGCATTCTCCTGAGGAATCCAGTGTTAAAGAGGCTTCCTGACCTACAGCATGCAAGAGGAGTGAAAAGTTAAGACTTCCTACCCAAAGCAAAAAGGCTGCTCTAAAAATCTCTTGCCCAAATTGATTAGCAGTTGTTACACCAAAGTGCTCCAACGGGCTGAATGTGTTTTTAACTTACCAAAGCTGAACTGCTTTGTTTGCAACGACAGTAAAATCTGTCTTGTTAAAAAAATTCAAGATCAAGAAGTTATTTCTGCCCTAGTTTGTTGAGAAAGTCACTTAAGGCAAGAAAGGTACTGTCAATTGTCAGCTATCTTGAATGCTGCTTTGAAATGGTCAAAAGACCTGTTTTCTCACAAGTCTTAATTATCAAGCAGCGTATTATTTACTACCGTCAGCTCATGTAATGATTTACTAAAAGAATCCTCCACAAGCATAGAGTAAAAAAAGAGTTCTTAACATTACATCACTAATGGAACACCAAGGCAGGTTGAACATGTTTCAGGACGTGCACCACACGTGACATTTACGGCAAGTTTGTTATCATTTACTAAGTGGCTTGAACAAAAGGGAAAACTGAACACCCCAGTCACTAAACAAAGTGCTGTGACTGCACAGCTGCCCTCCCAAGTCCTTCAGGCAGAGCATGCCCAGCTGTGCTGTGCACTTACCAGAGGGGCCCCAGCAGCACTGCTGTCCTCCCGGGCATGCTGCCGTGGCAGTCACAGGGCAGCTGCTGGTACGGGTTCTCTGCAACACAAACATGGCCCGGTCGGTTCGAGGAGCCAGCGGTGCCCGGGGCACTGCACACACACAGACACTGACACAGACACACACACATGGGGACACACACACACAGACGAGGAGCCAGTGGTGCTCGTGGCACGGCACAGACAGAGACACATAGACACACAGAGAGACAGAGACACACACAGACACACATGAGGAGCCAGCGGTGCCCACAGCACTGCACACACAGACACAGACACACACAAGGAGCCAGTGGTGCCCGTGGCACTGCACACACACACAGACAGAGACACACACAGACACACATGAGGAGCCAGCGGCGCCCACAGCACTGCACACACAGACACAGACACACAGATGAGGAGCCAGTGGTACTCGTGGCACTGCACACACACACAGACACAGACACACACAAGGAGCCAGTGGTGCCCATGGCACTGCACACACACACACACACAGATGAGGAGCCAGAGGTGCCCATGGCACTGCACACACACAGACAGACACACAGACACACACACGAGGAGCCAACAGTGCCATGGGCCGCCTGAGGGCAGAGGGAAAGGAAGGGAAACCTGTTGGTGAGTGTGATGGGCACAGTCTGGGCTCAGCACAGGGGCTGATGAACACCATCCTGTTCCTGCCTATGGGGCTGGGTTGTACACCTGGTTTTGTGGGTAAAAACCAGTTTTTCTTTGTATCACTGTATTTATTGCAATCTCCTTAGTAAATTTTAACTCTGACTTGTCATATTTCTTGAGTTGGGTTCATTTCTCCTACTGGCTCACCTTTAAACCATCACAGATGTAAATATAAACAAGGCACAAAACGGACAGACAGGAATCACACCTTCCAGAAGTGCAAAAAAAAAAATAAAAAAAGCCTTTTACCTTCTACCATATTCCCCTCTTTCTGAAAAATCCTCTCTTCGCACCACTGGCAGTGGATGAGGTGCCGGATTTTCTTGGCCGAGTTATCCGCAGTGGATGGGCCCCTCAACACTCGCACCACCACGAGAACAAAGTGCTCCAGAGCCACTGCCAGTAACACCTCAATGCCTTTGTTACAGCGAGCTGCAGCCCTGGGAAGAGACAGCACACACAGAAGTAGACTGTATGGAATTCAGCAGGCAAACATTGCCACGGACACCTGGACCTGCTGCGGGGACCTGGAGCTCAGCCACTTTCTAGGGACATGTAGCAAAGTTTTGAGAGATCAGGAGAAAGTGTTGTTTCTGAAGTGCCAAGCCAAGCAAATCCTGTTTTACTGCTTTTTCTTACATCTAGAAATAATGGTCTGTTCCCTGCATCATCACAGGTGCTTGGAGATAGAGAAGTAACATCTAAATATCTTCACGTCAGCATTTGTGCTCTGGCGTTCCCAACACCTTTGTGCACCTCATTTCCTCCCCATCTTTTCCAAGCAGTTGCCTGTATCTTCCCCCAACCCCCAATTAGGTTTTATAGCTTCATTTATTTAACAGACTGAATTTACTGAGTATCTCTATGCAAATGACTGATTTCACAAGTCAGTAATCACGTCTGTATTTTGAACCTCAAGCACGAGCTTCTGAAGTGAACATCAGGTTCCACTGAGGCAAGTCTAACTTAGCTAGAAGCCATTGAAGCAGTTAAATGAGTATTTCTGAAGTCCTATGCAGCTACAAACGACAGAACTGACAGAGGAATGGAAGAGTTTGCAAGTCTGCTTTGTTTTTTCCCCCTATTAAATCCCACCTCCCTTACCCGATCGATGGATTTTCACCTTGCCTGGTCACTAATTATTTCTAATAATTACCTACTAATTTTTTTAAGCACAAGTGGAGCTGGTTGAGCAGTACCTGGTGACAGCAGCAATGACAATCCTGGCTGCGAGCTCCCTGTAGTACTCTGTCCTGACAATGTTGCACCCGTAGTGGCGCAGGGCAACATGCTGCGCCTTTGCGTACAGAGAGCCAGTGTCTGTAGACGTCAGCGACACGATCCCAAGGTTCCTCACGTTCCTGAAGGCAGAATCCAGGTAATTCACAGAACTTCCAAAGGGGTCCAAATGGCTGAAAAGAAAGGAGGCACCACTGAGTGTCTATAGATGCTCCAGAGTTTAGCTTTAAACTGAGGAAGACACTGTTTTGTGATCTTCTCCTACTTAAACCAAAGAGAGGGAACAGCACTGAAAGTTCAGCACAGCTCTCCCGAGTTACTCTGGAGTGCTCCAATGTAACGTTGCAAGAGCAAGGGAAGCTGGAAAAGATACACCACCACAAAGCCAGCAAGTAATTTGCTTTCCATTCTGACCTGCTGACTAATTCTAGTAATAACAACTTCAGCCTCATGGTTACCTTCACCCTTAAAACAAAGGGAAACCTCCAAAGACAAAAATATCTTACAGTTTTGTAACTGCTGTTTAGATAGAGATGTTAATAATAAGACAAAAAAAAATCCCATCACTCATTTTGATGTCTGTATAGGTTTTTAATGTATGCATCTATAAACCCCAATTTTGAAGTATTAGCCTACTTTAATTGAAAATTAGTATGCTGTAAAATGGGTAAAACCAAGAGATGCAAAAGTCTCCTACCCAACACTATGCAAAGGTATGAATTTTAAACTAGAAGTTCTAAGAAAAAAAAGACAAAAAAGATTTGACATTCATTTCTCTTCACCTGACAATGCAGTTAGAAAAACAAAACCAGTTGGACTTGAAAGTTTCACATACATTTATAGTCCATTCTAGATGGCAGAAGGGCTACTTTTTTTTCAGCCATTTCTAAAACGTGTAAGATTAAAGTTCTGTCCCCTCATCATTTCTGGGACAGCAGAATTATATTTTAAAACATGACTGCTGGCTGATTGTTTTGCAATTCCACCTTCTCCAAATAATCAAACACTGGGATGTGGGGCAGGATGTGTCATTATCAAACAAGAGAATTTTGACAGAAACATTCAACACTTACATAAAATCAAATGATCTCAAATGCATGATAACGTTGGCATCCATTTTTGTCACCTCAATGGTGTCAGCATTATCTTCTCCATCTCCCACAGTTCCATCATTGCCTCCCTCCTTAATGTTCAGTTTCACCTTCATTTTGTTTAAATGACAGTTCTCCTTAATTATTGTCACAGACTTTTCATTACAATCATTAATTGTAACCTTCACAGAGCTTCTGAGGTGCTTTGCCCACTGCAGTCCCATTATACCTGAGGAAGAACAGAATTGGAACTCTGTGACACAATAAAGAGTTGGTTTCTGCATCGCTCAACTTGAAAAGAAAAAAATTCCTATTTTTAAATGCCTACCATACAGAAGTGTGTGTAAGGCAAATTTTGTCATGTTTCTGCAAAACCATGTTGGTGACCTTCTGCCTCAGCAGAGTGACAATGGGGCATGGAAAGGGACAGCCTTATCTATCACTTTCTTTTGTGAAAATACGGGTTATAGACCCCAAGACTTGTGATTCTGCAGCGAGCTGGACCCACACTCTCCAAGAAAGCCCCTTGGCTTGTTTAACATTCCAGTGCAGCAGACAGACTTCTATGACAGACCCCTGTAAAATCCCCCAACTCCTCAGATTTTTGTTCCAGATGTTTAACAGACCCTGACAGAACTACTCCACATTCACAGCTGGAATTTTTGTAATCAATTAAGAGATGAACCCGCTAAGGAAGTCTGGGTTCAACCCCATTTTTAAACCACAGGTTGATTTTACAGCCAAATTCCACATCCTCGGAGTCCCAGGATACCTGTGACCCTGCACATGCGCTTAGGAAGATGCCATTCCATGGATGTTAAGGCCACTGATTTTAAGGAGACCATGAAACACGAGATTAGTGCTCCTGACAGCCTTTTGAAAAGGCTCAGTGCCAGCCTCTCTAGACAGCTGGTTGTTGTACGGAAGCCAAGGAAGGAAATTATTGTGCAGCTCACATCAGCTTTGACTATGTGCTGTCAGTTCCTACTGATTCCTGCAGCTACTTCCAACATGAACCAAGATATTAAATATGAATAAATAAATATGAATTAATGAATATTAAATGGGTTTTACCAGTGGCACCAAAAGCATCCAGACACTCGATGGGCTTGCGCTCCGCAGCCAGCACAGCCAGCGCACAGAATATCAGCTGCCTGGGAAATGGAAAACAGGGGTCACAGGAGCAGGCTCAGAGAGGATTTCTCCTTCCTTCTCCACATCTATCTCCCTTGAACACGACAGTGGAACATTGAAGCTGAACTCTACCTTTTAGAGGGAATAATTATTAACCCTAAAAAACCCCTCAGCTACAATTAAAAGTTTTAATTCTACAGCAGGGCATTCTTGAGGTGGGATCTACTGATTACAGAAAAATACTTAATTGCTTCAGAAATGACAGTATTGCCAATATAGTGTTCTTGGGTTTAAATACTATTCATCAAGAAGAGTTTTCTGATGGAAAACTCCTTTTTCCTGCCCTCTGAACAGAAGTTCCACGGGGTCTGCTTTTCAACAACACACATTTTTCACTACAGACTCGTCACCCCTCTGGTGCATCCTCCCATTCCCAGTTCTCTTACCTGTTGAGTTTCATTCTAGGATTAAAATAGGAATCTGTTTTCTGGGGCGTGGAGTGGTTGGGAAGAACCTGCACATCCGTGGCTGACTCTTTGACCACTTCATTCGTGGGAGCACGAACTAAGAGAAAGGAATTGAGGGGGAAGGGAAGAACTAGTGAGAACTGAAATCAGCAGCAGCACATCTGATAAATTACACTGACAAGTTGCTCCCACATGGCAAGAAGTTGTGGTTAGGCTGTAATCCAACCAGCACATGGATCAGTTGACAAGGATGTGGAGGAAACAGCCCCAAGAGTGGCAGAGAAGGATGACACTCTACCACAATTTTCTTCCTATCAACCATCAGATTTGTTTCTCTGCTGGGCTCCCGTGTAGCCACTCAAATTTAAGTAAGCCAGCCCCTAAGCATGAGGCTTAGCACGTTTGGTTTACATGCTCAAACAGAGTACATTGCTGATTAATTAAAACCCTATTAACACAGTCCTGAATGTGCACCAAAGAACTGCAAAAATCCCTCAAAATCCTTGATCAAATCTCTCAGGGTACCACACACCTCCATTAATTGTGCCTGGACAGCAGCAGAGACAATTCCAGCACTTCAGCTCTGTGGCCAAACAAGCTTCCAGAGGTGCCAGCTGTGAACACAGGCTGTCACTCCTCTGAGCACTTTATCCCCAGCCTAAAATTTACCTAGGAACAACCAGAGAAAACTTTATACCAACTAGACACGTTCCAGAGCTCAGCCTGCCTGGCTCTCAGGACTTTCCAACACTCAAGTGGTGTACCTGCTCCACCTTCAGAGCCCCCAAAGGTTGCCAGAGCATGAAACATCTGATGTCCTGGTTATGGCAGCCAGGATCAGTTTGGCACTGGGTGGGGGTGGGTTCTAAACCCTCTATGGCATTTTTACTCATGAACTGCTCACCATGGCCCGTTGGCAGCAGCTGCCCATGGGAACTCCTGTGGGATAAAGAAGTGTTCCTGTCTTCATACCTATGACTCAGGTGTGAGAACTCCCCTCCAGGGAGCCACCAGCACCTCCACACCCACCTGATGGGTCATGTCTACTAAGGGGCCAGCAGGGATGCCAAAAATATGCCAGGATTGACCTCCCACAGTAAATCACCCCTTGGGAAACTCCCCACCCTTGGGAAGGGACTGGGTGTTCCCATCTGAGCCCAAGCAGAGATAAGTTGGGGTTTTGGGACTGGGGTGTCTCATCAGACCCAGAGG
>VXAU01005521.1:301104-342122 GCA_013399695.1 Formicarius rufipectus | reverse complement strand
GGGAAAGTAGGGAGCAGATCGGGAACAGCTCGGGAAAGCCGGGAGAAGACAGGGAATGCCGAGAGCGCCCACCGCGCAGGGATGCACGGCANTCCTTGTCCTCTTCCTCCTCCTCCCGCCGGCCCAGCGCGGCCTCCGCAGCCTCAGCCGCTGCCATGTCGGGGGCGGAGCGACCCGGCCCGGCCCGGCGAGCACCGCGGCGAGCGGAGAGGGGAGGAGGAGCCGGCCGGGGCCGGGCTGGGCACAGCCGGACCCCCAGAGCCGCTCCGAACACAGCCGCACCCCTCAGAGCCGCCCCAGGACCCCTCAGAGCACAGCCGCACCCCTCAGAGCACAGCCCGACACGTCAGAGCAGCCCCGGACCCCCAGAGCAGCCCCGAGCACAGCCGCACCCCTCAGAGCACAGCCCGACACGTCAGAGCAGCCCCGGACCCCCAGAGCAGCCCCGAGCACAGCCGCACCCCTCAGAGCCGCCCCAGGACCCCTCAGGGCAGCCCCGGGCACAGCCAGAGGAGTGTCCGAGCCGGGTGAGGCGGCGCGGTGCGGGTGTGCTGTGTGGAGGGAGGAGGAGGAGGAAGGGAGAAGGGCAGGGTAGGTGTGCTGCTGTCAGTGCCCTACGCGCCATGGGGGCAGCGCTGGGGCAGGGGCTGCCACCCTCGGCCCCGCGGCGAGCGGCCCTGGGGGTGCTGAGCCCCCTGTCCTGGGGGTGCTGAGCCCCCTGTCCTGGGGATGCTGAGCCTCCTGAGCCCCCCGCCCTGGAGGTGCTGAGCCCCCCGCCCTGGAGNTGGAGGTGCTGAGCCCCCCGCCCTGGAGATGCTGAGTCCCCTGAGCCCCCTGCCCTGGGCGTGCTGAGCCCCCTGCCCTGGGGGTGCTGTGTCTGCTGTGGCCTCGGCGTGCTGAGCTCTCTGTGCCCCCTGTCCTGGGCCTTTAATTTGGTTATGAGACCAAAAGTTAGGGATGTTTGTCCCTGTTTGTTTGCCGGGACGATATCGGTGTCTCTGGAGAGGTAATTCCTGTGTCCTTCTGCTCGGGATCGCCTTAGGTGTGAATAATTAACGCTCCTGACATCTGTGGCTCTGCAAGGAGAAAACAAAAGGAGACTATTGAGTACTTTTTTTTCTTCACTATGCAGTTAAAATTTGCATTAGCTGGAACTAAAAATTTGACACAAATAATAATGGCAACACTCTGCTTTCTCAGGGTTTGAAGATGTCCAAAAAGAAACTGAAGAAGTTAACTGGAAAGGAAGACTATTTGGAAGGCCGGGATGACAGAGTAGGAACTGAATTATTATTGTTGTTGTTGTTATTATTGCCTTAATTTAATCCCCTGTGTTCGAGAGAAAACCATGGGTTGTTTAGTAGTCTTGTGATAGAAGGATGAATCCAGTTTAAAGGTGGGGTCATAAAGAGCAGCAGGAGGGTTGAGCTGGTCAGATAACTAGCTGTGAATAGTGTGGGTATCAGAAAATAAGAGGCTTTTTTGTTTTAGTGTGTCTTCCTGACTGAGGAAAGTTGAGCTTAAAATTGTTACTGAAACCTCTGCTGTTTCCTGGGGTTGTCCTGTATCTTGGATCATATACTTTAATTTTTTTATTAAGTACAAGTTGTGTTTTGCAGCATTTTGATGACTGACTTCCAAATATTTCCTTCTAAGCACTGAGACATAAATTACTGACTGAAATTCTCAGCATATTCTGTGTCTAGTCAGCCACCTTTGACTGAATCACGTGTAAAATGCAGGTGCTACAGGGGTCATCATCTGTCTGGTCACCTTGTGTGGAGCTTCCCATTCTTTTTTATTCTCTGTATCCACTTCCAGGAAGTTATTTCCTGCCAGTAGCATAGTACACAACCAATAAATCAATAGTTTAATTAATGAAGTTTGATGGATTTTTTTTCCCTTTGGATTTTGCAAGGAGTGTTTCAAGTAAACTCTTACTTCAAGTAAGAGCTTTTAACTGTCTTATCAGAAATTTCTTGGAAGTTAGTAAATTATTAATAAATAAGGTATTATATAAGATGAATAAACCTCTAATGGTGGCAAGTGTTCTCCAGTGTGATCACAGGATGTTTAGGAGGTGTCTTACACCCCAAACTGATAGTGCCAAGAAGAAAGGAATGGTGAGAAGATTGGCTAGTGGTGACAAAACTAAGGGAGAATCAGGGAATTAGCAAGAGACATTTGAGAAAAGGAGGAGCTAGGTTGAAAACCAAAATTAAGTCATGAAAACTGGTGGTTGTGGAGAAATAGGCCTTGAAGAGAGAAATTAGTAACTGAGCAGCTGGCAAAGTATGTTTGCTGTCACCAGGAGTTGTCCCACCAGCATCATGACCTCCTCTTGCCCCGAGGGAGATCCTTAGGTGCCCTCCAGGCAGCAGGAGACACCCCCAGGGTGTGAGCATGACCTCGGGAGGGGCTCTGCCATGGTCTGGCACTCTGCTGTCTCTGTTGCAGTGCTGGTGCTGATCCTGCAACCCCGCAACCAACCAACCAACCAAGGCCGAAGTTCTCAAATTTGCCTTAATTTAGGACTCAACTGGTTTCTGCAAGCCGTTGATTTTGGAATGGTGTGCTTTCCAGTGTGGCAGTAAACCAGTTAAGGTCTCCCTCGGTGGGAAGAACCTGCAACAGTGACCTTGTGGCCTCACTGAGTCAGCACACCCTGAGTATTGAAGGAGTGAATTATTTGTGAAAGGATATACTGTCTGCGGCTTCCTTAACTGAATAATGTCTGTTGTAACTTCCCACACTCTGCTGGAGTTTTGGGAACACTCAGTCATGTAGCCCAAAGGTGTCTGAAAAGCTGCCTGCTGTGAGGGGCAGAGCTCACCTGAAGCCCATCCTTTCCCTGCTCACCCTTCTCCTACAGGGCTGTCATGAGCAAATTCTGCTGTTGTGACCTGCTCCGAGCTGCCTTCTCCTTCCTCTGGGACACGGGTGGGGTGTGGATGCAGCCAGGTGGGGTGTGGATAGAGCCAGCAGTGTTGTTTTGTTTTGTGGAATAAAACCCCTCTAACCCAGTGAGGTTCTAGAGAGCTCCGTTTATTCCCGGCCCGGGCGCAGGGGGGATCGCTCCTCCAAAAACATGCGCCCCTGGTTGGGTTAACAAAGGGTTTCTATGCAACTAAGTGATACATCTTCATTTGTCTTTGAGGCATAAACATGATTTCCTTGGAGAAGGCGGGGTTATTATAATGAGCCTCAGGAACTGATTTCCATTCTCTCCGCCCCGTGCTGCTGCTCCTTGCCCGTGCGCTGTTCCTCCTGGGAATTCAGGGCGGGGATCCCTGGGGGTCTTTAGGGATGAAGGAAAGCATCTTCCTCCGGTGAACTCTTTTCCCTTTTGCTCCAAACTGGTCCAAACCAGTCTTGTTGGCAACTGTAACTGGTGTAATTGGACTTACCTTGTTCTTTTGACATGTTTTCTGATTTATCCTCGGGTATCCTGGCTGTTTTAATGGGTCCAGGAAGCTTTGGGCCTCTTGGCATGGCCCTTTCAAGGACACTGTGTGAGTTTTGCTGCAGTGAATTTCATACTACTGAGCAAATTCTGTAATAAGTATAAAAGCACAGAAAATAAGCATCATCATGAGCCCTGGGTAAATAAACATAAACACAATAGGCATAAACAAAATGAGCATAAACAAACAAAATAAGCATCATAAGCCCTAAGTGAAATAAACACAGGCTCCCCCTTCCCTTTCCCCTCATCAATTCCCACCCCCTACACTGAGGGGAATTTTGGGTGGTACCTTCACACGCAGTCAGTAGGGCTGTGTCACATGGCTTTGATCGTGGGATCAGTGGTGCTGTCTGGGGTCTGTAGTTAAGTCATTGTTGTAGTGAACCCTTTGGAATCACTTGGTAAATGTTAAAGTACCCAATAATTAAGCACTGCTAAACCCTTTTACACCCTTCAACGGGGCTTCCTTAAGTAGCCAAACCAATTGTAGCACCATCTTATGAAAGTGTGGGGTGGTTTTAAACTGCAGTTCCCTCTATAAGCCCATGACTATTTTTTTTTCTTTCAGTCCTCTGAAGAATCAAGATCTTATAAGAACACTATGAAAGGAGAGACAGGACTCCAGAGGTAAATTCCTGCCCTGCCATTGAATGGAACTACTTAAAAATGTAAAAATCAGACTCCTTTAATCCTGAATTGAAGAATTTTTTCAGTCTGTTCACCAAATAAAGCATGGGATTGTAGTTAGTGTTTCTGTGGATAATTTAAAGGTAGTGTACAGTAAATAATAATTACTGAGTATTTGCTCTTAGAAGAAAGTTTCCTAGGCAGTTTTCCTGTCATTCTTGATTTGTGTATAATCTTACTATATTCCCGTCAGTTGTTCCCTTTCCCAGCTCTCCAGTCAGTGCAGGATAAACAGTTTGAAAGCTGTGTGGGTTTTGGCCCTGTGTGAGCAAGGTGACCTTTTAGGGGGACATACCTCCTTTATCATTAAGCTGCTGTTAAAACTTACCTGTGTTAGAAGAAGAAACTCAACTCAAACCAACAGAAGCTGAATGCAGAAAAAGCTTTTTCTACATGAAACAACTGAACAGTGGAGAAATGTAACTCCAAAAAATGCTGCATCAAACTGCTTTAAAGGATTGATGTGGCTGCAAGTTCATATTTAAGAACAGACCAAACTGGTGCTCATAAATACCTAGCTTTAACAGCCTAAACCAAATGCAGGTGCTTTTTTTGTTATTCTTCTACATGAACTTGGTTAAATTACATCACTTTGTTCATAATGTTCCTGTAGATCCAAACTAGAGAAAGATGGGCAAGAGAAGAAGCGGCACCGAAGTCCTGGTGTGTCTCGTGATGCTGAGGGAAGATCCCAAGGTAAATCTCCAAGTAGAAGCAAAGCCCCGGACCATTCTTCAATTCAAACTGAAAAGCAAAAGAAAATAGTTATCCAATTTAAAGCCAAAGAGATTAAACATGGAAAAACCACCCGCACTCCGGACGTAGTGACAGCGAGCAAGGAGAGGAGTCACTTTGAGGGAACAGAAGGGAAAAGAGTCTGGCACAGCTTTGAACTTCAGAGGGAAAAGGCACTGAAGAAAAAGAGAGAGAAAGCTGAACTCTCCAAACTCAAGTTAAAAGCAGAACAAACTATGATAGAGAAGTTCAAGTCATCTGTGTCCGACGTGCCACATAAAAAGGCAGATGGCTCAAAAAAGCGGAGTGAAGATGCCAGAATGCCAAAAAAGCCACCTGACACCTCTGCAGAGACTTTGAGAGCCAAAAGACCTGCCACTAAGGAGTCTGATATACTATCTAGCCTGTGGGAAGAAGAGGAGGAAGAAGAATTTAAAGAGGTTTCTGTGAAAAAGAAGCATGTGAGTAAACACCGGTCAACACACTCTGCAGCTGAGACACCGCCACGATGGGACTCCCGGAAGTGGAAAAAACATGAGGCTGATCCTCCTAAAGCTTCTGGCCAGTCAGGGACTGAAGGAAGGCACTTGGAAGGCACAGAAACGTGTTATAAACAGGTATGGAGGACCCAATTCCTTGTGTGGGTGGATGTTGCAGGCTGGTTTCTGAATGGCAGGAGTTTTCCTGTCTTCCTCCAGGACTCAGCCAGGTTTCATAGCTAACTAAGTGGATTTTTCTGATCCCAGTGTAAACCTTGATAACAGGTTCCTCTGCTAAATGGTTAAACAGACCAGAAGAGTAAAGGTCTTGTATACTGGGATTGTGTCTGCTGATGCCTTCCCAGTTTTGCTTTGCTGCTGAGAGTGTGGAATACTTCAATTTATGTATAAATCATAGGATTTTTTTCTGAGTTGACATGGGGGTATCATTTCTTAAATGAATGGACTTGAAGCAATGAAAACTTGCTGGCAGAGTGATGCCAGGAGAGCCTGGTGTGGATCGGGTTAAACTGGTACGTTCCCTGCAGAACTTCCCATTTGGCTGAGATGGGTTTGGTTCTGAGTTCAAGTTGAGGTTCAGAGCCAAACACAACGTAGATCTTGAGCATGGGATAGTTTTCTTTGTTGTTGTTCTTCCAGAATTTTTGGATATTTCAGCCCATGTTATAGTTGTGTGAGCCTTTTGTGTGTAGTGATAGTAATTACATACTAAATCATGGAGGGTGGAAGGCCCATCTGGAGATCATCTAGTCCAGTCCCCTTACTCAGGCAGAGTCAGCCAGAGCAGTTGGCCTGGACAAAGGATGGAGACTCCACAACCTCCTTGGGCAGCCTGCTCAAACACCTTTAACCCCCAAAAAGTAGGGGTTTAATGTTCAGGTGGAATTTGCTGTGTAATCCACTATTATTTATTGAAAAGAAAGCCATCCTTCTAAGCTCTATTGAAATCATACTGTAGATGCTAAAGAAACATATGATTTATGTTCCCTACTCAATTCACTTGGGAATATTCAGTGTTCTGTGAAAAGGACTCTCAAAGTCTGCTGCTGTTCCTGCTTGTTTGTAGCATCTGGAGGTCCCAGGCATGTCTGAGTCCTACCAGGAAGGTGAGATCCAAAAGCCTGTGCCTGTCCAAAAGGTGAGTGATGGACTTGTTTAACCCAGTAGAACTATTTTCTGGAACTCCTGACTCGGGGATCATTTACTCCTCAGTCTTCCTTGCTATTTTGTGGTGTTGGTAGAGGTTTTTTTTTCATTCTTCCTACAGAACTTTGAAGACTTTCCAGCCCTCCAAGAGAGTCAGAACACAGAAACAGACCAAGAGGTTGGTGATGCTTTAGTTTAACTCCTGTAAGTTGTATTTAAACCCGAGGCTGTCAAGGGTGTGTAGCTGGACAATTTTGTGACCTTTTCTAGTATTTGGCATTGTTGGTGTATGATCTGCACTTCAGAAACGTGAAGCATTGATTTCAGATTCTAGAAACTTGCTGAAGTGCTGCTAATCAGTAACTTTCTGAGCGAAAGGTTGTCTTTCTGTTGTTATCTGCAAGGTTGAGTCCTTCATGGTTGCTCATGTACTCCAGCTGTTTAATTTTCCATCCTCTAGCTTCTTAGTTGAAAGAAAGACATATTTTTTTAATAGGTGCCTGTTAGGAAACTTGCAGTTTATGTAGCAAGAAATGGAGCGAAGTTTTTGAGTACCAGGTAGAAAGGTCATAAATCTTCTTTCTAGGTTGTATTTTTGATGCCTTTAGTGGAGCATATGCTGAAGTTCTTGTGGGTTTGCATTTCCTGTATGAACTTTAACATTTCTCATATGTCATTTTGAGTCAGTTTTAAGAGCATTAATGCCAAAGTATCTTTTGGGGGAACAACTATTAAGTAATCCCTTCCAGTGGATTGCACACGTGCACATTTTCTCACTGTAGATGCAGATAGTTGAAGACTTGCATGTTGCTCGTGTGGGGAAGAAGATGGCACTGTCTGTGGTACAGACTTGTGGAGAACTTACAAGTATGGAAATAGATCTCCCAGAACAGGATTTAAACATTTCTGCTGGTATGTCATGATGCTCTTTGCTCTCTACTTGCCACCAATAATTACAGTTAGTTGGTCTGAGTAGGAGGTGCACAACTGATTATTTCACTGCTGTTTTGTTTTCTCTTTTTTTCTCTTCTTTTTCCCCCAGAGGCTTTTACTTCTGGTCTGAACATACTAGTGGTGATTGACACAAACATAATGATTAGTCACCTTGAGTTTGTCAGATCCCTGAAATCTGAGGATATACCAGGTATATGAATACATGCTGACTCAGGAAGACATTGTAAGGAAAAACAGATGATGTAAGAACATCAAGCTACCTGAAGAAAACCAAAGTTGGGCTCCTTAAAGAGCAGCAGGTTTCATGCAGAGGCAGAAGGCTCATCCCTGAGGGCCTGGCTCTGTGAGCCCAAAGAAGCTGCCTCTCAGGAGAAGTTCAGCTATGGAGGTAGAACCCACTGTGCTTATCCCTGTGTACCTGCAGAGGATCATGGTAGACATGAATGTTCTTGGATTCTTAGAGCTAAATAAGTTTCTAAGAACATAGTTTAAGCATTTAATCCATTACTAGTGATAATTGTATTTTCTACTCTCCTTTAAGCATTTCTTTTTCTGGAAATCTAAGAACATTTTAAACCTGGTAAGCAGTCAGTCAGTGCAGTATTTCTGTTTGGTAAAGGTCACAGAATTGAGCAATTTCTCAGGAATTCAGAATGTAAACCCTGGCTTTAGCACTGGGATATGCTGGGAAGCTTTTGGTAATGTAACATTGTCAGGGTTTAGGGGTTGAGCAGACTGCTTAGGGGTGCTTTGATGCAGCCAATGATAACACCTATTCCAGCCACCTGGAAAGCAGCTTTAATCAGAGCCTGAGTAATTTGCAGGAGCATATTTCTCTTCTCATTGTGGGAATGGTGTTGCCTTGCATGCCCTGGGATGCCTGTTTAGAATATTGCAGCTCCCAGTGTCTGGTCCTGCACCAGACCCACCATGTGGAGGAGGTCACAAATTCCTATTTATTACAAAGCAGATGGTTATGAATGTATTTTTTCAAAATTGCATCTCCTAATGTGAATGAGAAGGAAAACAGTGGAAATCTTTGTTGTGAGTGGGCCAAGTACAGGCCATACTTGCATACAAATAAACCCCTGCTCCAGTATTCATATTTCCAATTCCTGGCTTAGGAATGCTGGTTGGGAATTAGAACAAGCCATGGCTCCTTGTTGTGATGCTTCTTTTGGCACAGTGACTGTTGTGATCTTCCAGGTGTGTGCAACCTGTTATTGCAGCTGCTCCTGTCAAAGTGTTCTGGTGATTCAAGTTGTGCCTTCCTTGTCTTTGCCTACTATTGCCACTTGTCCATGCAATCAGTGTAGTGCCACTTTGAGGTTAGGTTAGAAAGAGGGAACTTAGCCTTTTTCAGTTCTTTTTTAAGTGCAAGACTCTCCTGAGCAAGGAATATGAAAACTACAGAAAAGAGAAGTGTGAACTTGCATAAAAATGATGTTTGAATTGAAAGTTCTCTGTCATAGTTTGTGTGGCTCTTCAAAGTATCATTTCTTGGTTGTGGTTTGTTTTTTGCCTTCCAGGCATTGACAGGCTTGCGTTGATAATTCCCTGGGTGGTCCTACAAGAGCTGGACAACTTGAAGAAGGGGAAGATGCTGCAGCATGTCCGGGACAAAGCTATCCCTGCAGTGCAGTTCATCTACAAGTGTCTCAAAAGCCAAGATTCCAAACTCTGGGGACAGTCCATGCAGCTCGCTTCTCAAAAAATCTGTAATACATGTGCACTCAGTTTGTGGGGGGCACTTAATCCTTGATGTTCACCTCGGGGGGACCTTGGCACTGCCTTTTATGTGCAGTAGTCTTTGCTCTGCAGTGTGCTAATCAAACCTAGCTGATGGCTTCCAGCAACCTTCAGAGCACAACCAAGGCTGCTGGATGCAATTACCTCATTATTCTTAGTGCTTTGTCCAGTGTTGTTTTAGCATTTACTTCTCCTTACACTCCCCTGTTCTTTTTTGGGGAATATTAAATGCCCACCATGAGTGCCCTGAGGCATTTCTTGCCCTGAGTAACTCCTGCCCACGTCGATTTGCAGACGGTCTGAGCGACGAGAACAACGACGACCGTGTCCTGCAGTGCTGTCTGCAGTACCAGAACCTCTTCCCTCAAGCTCTTGTCATCCTCTGCACGTGAGTTCCTCTGTGGCTTTAGCTCTCATGCCAGGTAGACTGGTTTCAAATCATGTCTTAGACAGAAGAGCTGTTCTGCAGTGAGCTATTTGAAGGACAATCCCCCTCTTAAAAGCTTAGAGCAGAGGGAGATATGTAAGCCACAAATGGTGTAGATGTAACCACTTTCACGTGCTTGAGCCCTGAAGCAGAATAAAGTGTACTCAGTATTCAATTTTAAAGCTTACTAAAGTGTAGCTTTCTCAGATTTTATTCTGGTTTCTCATATATATTATTGAGTTTACAAAATAGAAGGAAATATTTGTATTGATGATTGAGATCCAGTTAGGTGCTTTTTCACTGCTCCCAGACAGGGCAGCAGAAGCAAACAAAGGGTTGATCTTAGAGGGAAGCTGGAGCTGCATTTGCTGCTGTTCATGTTTTGTGAAGATAACAGCTGACTTCTGAGTATTAATTTTAGTTTGATTTGATACGATATGAGCAGGTGAAGCTGGTTTTAGGGGCTGATACTCCTTGGCTATACTGGAACAGCTTGCTCTAAACCAGTTCCTGCCTAGTTCCATTCAGTGGGGTCAAGGCACTGGGCTCCAGTTAGTTTGTGTAAGTTGGCATGGGTGGCTGGAAAATACCATTTCAGTCCCAGTACTGATGAGCCTACTGGTGGTGATTTCAGATTTCTTTGAGTACAGGACAAGAGGTGACTTCAGAAGTGCTTTTCATTCAACAATCCTGTTATCCTCTATGAAGCAATGGGAATTTTTGAGAAAGTGCTGACATGCAACTTGGTCCTGCATCATCACAGTAGTTCTGCTGGTTCAGAACCTCGGGAGGCATCTGGGATGATGATTTGGACAGTAGGACATGAAAAAGGGTCTCAGAGAATTCATTGTAGCCATCAAATAAGATGACTATCTCATTACCTCATTTGCTTTCTAAGGTCACAGAAACTCAGCATCATTGCCACAGTATTTATGGCTGTTGTTTTCTTAACACAAACCTAGAACCTGAAATACTTTTCAGTATCTCTCTAATTTTTTTTTTTCAGGAAAGATACTTTACTTAATCTTCTGGTTTAATTTTCTGAACTGCTTCTAATTGCTTGAGAAAGAGAACATCATACATAATGAAGTTCACAAAAGAAGTTCCCCAAGTACATTTTTTTCTCAGTGTGTTCCTTTTATTACTCTCATGTTGACAATTCTCTCTCCTCCTAGGGACGATAAAAATTTGTGTAACAAAGCCATGGTGAGTGAGGTCAAGGCGTTCTGCAAAGCTGATTTGGTCTCTGCTCTGCAGAGTGTGAAGGTGAAGAGGCAGCAGAGCTGTGGTGAACTGCAGCGGCCAGAAGCGGGTGAGTGGGGGGAGTGTGCACTGTTTCTACTGGAACACTTTCTACTGGAACCAGTTTTCCTGGGCTTGGAATCCTCAGCAATGCTGTTTGTTTTCAAAGGCAAGTGGTTTTCTGAAAGTTGGGCTCCTTCATTAAAGCATCCGTCTCGGAATTCAAGGAAGCTCAAATGTGATGTATTTTTGTTTTATAGAAAAACAAATTTACAGCATGAATTTCCTGTGTTTAGAGTCACTTAAAAGTTGTCCTGAACGTTTTAGGTCTGAAAGAGGTTTTTCCTTTTTTCGAAGTTTGCAGTATTAAGAAGTGATCATCTTAAAACTTGATGATAACCCCACTGGCTGTAGATAATCCAAGTTATTTAAGGGAAGAAGAAATGTGGAGTAATATCACAAATGAGTAATGCTCTGGGGAAATTAATCTTTTTGGTTAGTAGCTCATAATTAAAAATACCCACAGTACAAGTGGGTATAACTAGAAACACTTGAAACCTGTTTAGCTGTCTCCCATCTGCTTTATAAACAAAGTGAAGTCTGTTGTTATTTATGGGGTGAGTTCTCTGTGTATTACCAAAATAAACAAGATAAAGAAACAGTTGCAATAAATACCTTTTATATCATCGGGTTGGCAGGTACAGAATTTGAAAAAACTCAGAGATGTGATGCTGGTTTTACTGCCCAATTCCCAAATGTGCTTCCAGACCTGGAGAAGAACTTGGGAGAAGCTTTGTCTTGTATTTTGGAGACGGAAATGAAACTTGCATTCGGAAACTTGTGGATGGAGGTGGGTTTTGATACCATCTTCCTTGATATTTCAAGGATTAAGAGGTTTAAATGTCCCTGATGTTTTAAAGATACTAATGCCTGTGCTGATCCAAGCAGCTCAGCCATCCAGGTCGCTGATGTAACAGTTCACTGCCAGTATTTCATTTTATAGCAAAATGACCTCCACTCTTTCAAAAGTATTGGTAACAGGAAGTAAATACCCATGTACAAGGCACTTTCAAACTGTCCATGCTTTGCTTTAGATTCCACTTTATGGCTGGTTGGGGGTTAGTTAATTTGTTGCAGATAAGCCTCTGTGGCTTAAAAAAAACCCCCAAAATCATGGGATGACCATCAAGCTTTTAGTACTTCTGATTAACTGGGTTAATTTCTGTTAATATCTCTTCAAACTCTGGTTTCACTTGATAGTGACAAATTCCAGTGTTTGCAATAGTCACAGTGCTTCCTTTGCAATAATACCAGAAAATCACAGGCATCTTTGCTGCTGTTCTGGCTTTTGTGCACAAGTAACACATCAGATCGCTTTGAGATAACCCAAGAGTATTTGGATTTTGTTTCTGAGGAAAGGGGAACCAAAAATCAGGAGAGGGATTGTACGTTACTCCTGTGTGAGCGTCACTGTTCAAGCCACACTGCTGCTGAATCAAGCCTTTATTTAATAGGTGAACTTCTTTCATGTGGCTAGAGCCCTGTTTTTGAGGAATCACTGAAATTCTACTTCAGCAACGACAAATCATCACATTTTTGGAGAACAGAATGTTCAGGAATAGGTGTCACTGAAAGCCAGCCTTTGAATTTATAGCACACTCTCTTTCAGATCCTATATCTGAAGCCACCGTGGACATTAGTTAACCTGCTGAAGTGCTATAAAAAGCACTGGATGGCTGTGTTTGGTTATGTGGTGCCAAGGAGTTTGCTTTCAAGTGTTGAATGTCTCTCTGAACACCTTACTACAGGTAAAACTCCCTGAGAATGTTAATTGTGAACTTTTGAAAGCCTCACTGTGCTGGTTGTAGTTCCAGAACTATGACTGTGTATCAATGAGCACCAAAGTGTCTGAACTATTTTTAAAAAGCAAATAATCCTTTTCCCTCCTTTGCCCACTGTTTTATGAGACCAAATGATCTGCATTTGCCAAAGGAATTATGGAGGAGCAAAGGACACTTAACGTGGTGGATGAGGGCAGAGATTTTTGCTTTCAAAAAAAACCAACACAAAGTCCCACAAACTTTTGCCTTGTTTAAACAAGTCTTTAAGCCTTTGATTTTAACAGATAACATTTGGTAAACTCCCCCAGAGGGTGGTGGGCACTGGGCACAGCCCCAGGGCTGCCAGAGGTCTGGGACACAGGGTGGGATTCTTGGGGTGTCTGTGCAGAACCAGGAGCTGGACTTGGATGATCTGTTGGTCCTTCCAGCTCAGGATATTCTGTGATTCTGTGGTTTTGCCTTTTTGGGGATATTTGAGTATTAAATTCACCTGCTAAGACTGATAACTCCTAACATTTTTTTTTCCCCCTCTCACATTGATATTTAAATACCAGATCAACCATTTGACTCCTCAACAGTGCAGGTCTTGCTGCAGGAATCCAAAAAGCTGCTCCATGCTTTCAGCTCCAGGTCAGACTACAACGGGGTCCTGCCCCAGGCTTATGCTGAAGTGACTAAACTCTGTGAGACACTGGGACAGGTAAGGGGAGCTCCAGGGCTTGTTCCCCTCATGCTGTCTTCAAGTTGTTCCACAAACCTGGCTTAGAGTTCTTAATTGCTACCATAATTCCCCCTAATTAGTGCAGGAAATGTTGCTGGTGTGTTTTCAGAGTGAACAGACTCCAGTTATGACTGGGATTTTTCACGTAGTGAATATGTGCAGATATGAAGATGCTTTTGGGGAACTCTTTTTTTTTTTTTTATTCCACCCCAGTATTTGTGTTAGTTTTGGGAGTGTGACTGAAAAACATTATTTTGCCTTAGTTTTCTATTGCATTTGTAGCTGATGGGCCTTAAGGATTAAAACTGCTGTTTCTCCTTTTGCCATGAGTCCCACACTCCTCCTCTTAGTTGTGTCATTTCAACTTTCCTTGACCTCATAGCTCTGGTGCTACACATGAAGAAAGGATTCCTTCGTGGTTTGTGATGGTTAATAGGGGTTGTCCTGACCCCTTTTTGTGGTCTGAGAAGTTTTGTCTTCACTCCCAGCTCATCTCTGAGCTGTTGTGGAAGAAATTTCAGTGTCTTGGTTTGTGGTCACTGTTAGTTCTGTATCTGGAGTAGTGAGCATTGGTGACTTTAAAAATTTCTGTATAGAGGAAAGAATACAGGTCAGAATGGCTGTAAAATGGGATTTTGGAGAAAGCTGAAGGGAAGGAAGAAGGTTGAAGAGAGGAATGATCCGTCAGTCAGCAGTTCTGTGACGGGTGCTGCCCTGAGAAATGGGCTCTGCCAATAAACCTCTTGGAAAGAAATCCTTCCCTGGGAGGGTGGGCAGGCCCTGGCAGAGGGTGGGCAGAGAAGCTGTGGCTGCCCCATCCCTGGAAGTGTCCCAGGCCAGGCTGGAAGGGGCTTGGAGCACCCTGGGCTGGTGGGAGGTGTCCCTGGGTGGGCTTTGAGGTCCCTCCCAACCCAAAGCATGGAGAGAAGCTTTGGATGCAGAGACTGTGATCAGGATGGGTAGAAGAGCTCAGCCTTGCTTTCTGAGCATTGCTTTAAGAAAACCCTCTAGAAGTGTGTAGAAGTATTCTAGTTTTCTGAAGTCAGGAACCAAATCCATTCATTATTTGTTTGCTGGACTGTTTTATAAGGTGAGGGCAGACAGTGAGCAGGATTTCTCAGAAGACATCATGGTTCTTTCAGAAAACGCTGCGTGTGAAAAAATGGAAGCCACGACACCCAACCTGCAAAACCCTGAAGAGAAAGAGCCACATCCCAGTTCTCACAGGGCTCAGGAAAACAGGCACCAGGAAATCTGGGCAGTCCTTGAAGGGGTTTGGAACACAATGAACTTGTACAGGTACAGTGTGCTAAAGGAGGTCAGAACTTCCATATAACCTTGATTCATTTTCAAACAAGCGCACTTAGAAGTTGGGCTTCCCCTCCCTTATTTTAGAAAAAAATCTATTGATAAATTAATCAAAATTGACAAAAAGATAACCACACAGAGAAGTTAAGAGCATGAAAATTATGTTGGCCTGCTGTTCTTGTTCTGGGCAGCAGCTGAAATAAATTTCCTTGGAAAATGTTGAAAACCCCACAAATGTAAGATATTCATGGAAATCTCATATTTATCCATAAAAAGAGGCGATCAAGCTCCAAGTTTTCCTGTGGTTATTTGTTTCCAAATCCACTGGAGGTGTACAAAAGTCTTTACCTCATGGTTAAACTTGAATCGATTTGAAATAGAAAACATTTTCTTGTTAAGCAAAATCCTTCACTCTGTAAAATCCAAATGCAGAAATCTGAATTTCCTTTCTCATATAAACACAGAATTGCAGGAAATTAACCCCTCTCCCATCTGGGTGTTTTACCACTGCTTTTATTTTGGTGATTTTTGAAAAAAATCTGCCTGAAGCTCAGTGGGATGCCCAATTTTTGGGGCACAATCTGAATTTGTTGTCCTAGTCTGGAATCTTTTCCAAGGAGGGGTCTCCGAGTCAGCCAAGCACAGAGGAACTCCCTTTCTGGAGGTCTTTGAAGGACTCACTTTCACTCAACAGTGACTCCAGCAGTGCCATTTCTGCTCTGCCATTTAATCTGGGGCTGGTTTAGACAACAGGAGTGCAGCACAGATTTCTCCTTGGCCTTGGTTTCAGTGGACACAACACAACACACCCAACAGATGCTGCTCTGCATTCTGAGCATTTTTACTCACTGCTTTCCTTTCTCTCTCCTTTTTAGTATTGAAATATTCCAGAAGTTGGAGCCCAGTGCAGTGCCTGTGGCTGCCAGGTCTTCTTTTGAGGAAGCTTTTGTAGGCCTGCAGAAGCTGCTGGCAGCTGTGAAGGACATCCAGGAAGGAATTGGCAGGTGAGCTCTCCAGGTGGGGCAGGGACTGAGTGACCTGCTCAGGCACTGAAGGATTTCAGTGCCAAACCACCCCTTATTGCTGAGTTCCATGGTTTTCACTCAAAACCTCGGGGTCAAGGCCACACAGAACCATGTCTTGGTGCCAGAAGAACCTGGCAGTGTTGCAGGCACTGAGAGCTCTTGCAGGTGGATTTTCTCTTGGGTCCCTTGGCGTTTCTCTTCTGCTGTTTGCTGCCTCTGCTCAGAGCGAGACTGGAGCTGGGACATGAGCAGAGCAGCAGCTCTCAGGGCAGGGGCTTTGAAGGATTTGTTTCCCAAAGGTGAGGAGCCATGTAATTGGGGGCAGATTTCCTGTGTAGTGAGGGACAGAAAGTTTGGGGGCTTTGCTGTTCCAAATTTCAGTTCTTCGTGACTCAAAACCTGTGTCGAGCCATGACACTGATAGTCAGCTGGACTCTCCATTTAGGAAGGATAATATTCCCTGTGCCTACATAGAACCCAAAGTGGTTTGGGGTTGGAAGGGACCTCAAAACCCATCCAGTTCCCCCCAGTGCCATGGGCAGGGACACCTCCCACCAGCCCAGCGTGCTCCAAGCCCCATCCAACCTGCCCTTGGACACTCCCAGGGATCCAGGGGCAGCCACAGCTTCTCTGCCCACCCTGTGCCAGGACCTGCCCACCCTCCCAGGGAAGAATTCCTTCCCAACATCCCATCTAAAACCACCCTGTCAGTGTGAAGCCATTCCCCTTCTTTAAGGAGTGCAGAATAATAAAATTGAAGTTTCAGGAAGAGTAATGAATTTCCTCTGTAGTGTTAACTTAGTCCTTTTATTAGAGCAATGAAGTGTAAGTCCCTTCAAAGAAATGTCCTTCAAAGAGAAATGATCTGAATATTACGAAAGTAGAAACAGGAAAATATGGATAGAAATGTGAGTTCAGACAACTTGGTGCTAATGGATTCATTTTATTGCTGGTGGGGATTTTTTTTCTCTTAAAAAATGGTTTTAATCAAGTTGCTGCTAAACTTTGCTTTTTTCATTCCTATCCTAAAGTTTTTGCAACAAACCCTGTGGTGTCAGTTTATAGCTGTGGTGGATGAGATTTACTGAGAACATGGTGCTTCAGGATGGTCATTGCTGTGTTAGGGAGATGTTTGATTTCCAAAACGTTGCGTGTCAGTGGCAACTCCTTCCCTCCCATATTTCCTCCTGTGGGAGAGCTCTGTAAAATCCAACCCTGAAATACAGAGAATGTTCCTTGGAGTGGAGTCGTTTTTCCTGGATGTTTTGCCTGTTGATGGGCAGGATTGCAGTAGGTGGCATCGTGGAGCAAGAAATGGGAGAGTCTGCACCAAGTGCTCTGCTGGTCTGCCCTGAGTGTGGGATTGAAGGTACTCTGAGACCCCTGAGCAGGTTTTCCAAAGAGTCAGAAGGCAGATTTGTGACTCAATGTAGGGTTATGTGTAGTACAGGAATTAATTTCATAGAAGCCCAGAGTGGTTTGGGCTGGAAGGGACCTCAGAGCTGATCTCGTTCCACCCCTTGCCATGGGCAGGGACACCTTCCACCAGAGAGTGAGAACCTTCTCTCTTCCATTCTGCTCTAAAACTGACCTTGGAGTATATTCATATGTCTTGATTTTTAAAAAAAAACCACCTTTCAGTGACTTAATCTAATTATATGATTGCAGAAAAGGAGTCACTGGAGAAAAAGCAGTGAACAAGTTCTAGGTTGAATATTTGGATACAGCTTTGAGTGCTAAAGTACAAATGCTTTCTGTGTGACCTTCAGGTCCTTGCTGTCCAGAGCAAAGAAGAGAGGAAAAATCAGGTGAAAGTTGGGAAGTTTTACAGTCAAATGATCCTGGAAGTTCATCTGCATCAGAAGTTTAGCTTTTCAGATTGTTAAAAACAGTTAGAAAAGCACAGTGACACCTCTTGAGATACATGTTTGTGACTATATCCTTAATCATAAAACAATACTACACTTAGTGGCACTGCTCCAGCTGTTCAGGCTTGCTGACCACAACATGTCCATGGCAAGTACAGCTCTTCAAGAGAAAACAAAAAAGCAGTTTGATGGAAGATGTGCTATTAACAGCTTTTTGCATCTTAACCCCTGTAGCTTTTGTCATTTTTAATTTTACCTTGGCTGCTTCTTCTGACCGCATTGGGAGCAGAATTGTGTCTCTGTTGCAAAATTTTGCATGCCAGAAATGTTTCACTCAGCTCTAAACTGAGTTGGTGTGGTAGGCAAATATATGCCATTACTAGTCATGAAGGAAAGATGATTAAAGCTCTGCAATTTAAGCAGCAAGTAAAATTGTGAAACCATGACATGGTTTGCAATAGTTTTGAATAGTATTTTTGTGTGTTTGTATTTGGGTTGGGTATTACTTGGAACCAGTTAATTAGGGGACCTACTTAATTGGTCTCTGGAATTAAATCTTTAAGATAGGGGTGTAGGTTAGTGGATGTTTTCCCTCAGCTGAACAGATCTCCTGATTCCAAGGTTTGGAGGCACCCCTGGGAAATTTTACATGTCCTCGTGTTTCCTGCCAAGTTCCTTTTAGATAAGAAATTCTTTTTCTTAGAAGAGAAAGCAAATTCAGCCTTTGGTGAATTGATACACTTACTTCTAGTTAGATTTATTTTCATCTGTTGGCTAAGAAACAATTGTTCTGTTCACATGCCAACTTTAAAATCACCCTCAACTTACAGCATATCCTCTTAGATACAGCCCTCCTAAATATTTACACTGATGTAGTGTCAGCTGTAAAAATATTGTCCCTTACTCAGTGCAGTCAGGAACGTGGATTCTGCTTTCTAAGAGTTTATCTGAATGGAATTTCTCTCACACTCCCAATGGTTTGGAAAACACTGGTTTAGATAAGGGCTCTCTAAACATTTGTAAGGTAAGAGGTAATTCGGTAAGGTCTCGGCAGCGCAGAAGCGATCACTGAATTTGGGGATTAAATACACTTTAAAACTGGTTCTGCAGTTTAACTGATTTCCACCCATAGTTCAACACATGTGGAGAAACTGTTTTCTCTTTATTCAGCTGGTCAGTGGAGCAACTGAGGTTTCTGTTTCTTGGTGTCTGCTTAGAGACTTGTCTCCCTTCCCTTGGAGTGCCAAGGGCAGTAATTTCTGCCATGAAGTCCCGCCGAAGGCTGCAGATGGAGAGCTCTGCACAGCGTCCTTTGGGAGTGAGATGGAGATCAGCTCCCAGCTCAGAAAGGATCAGGCACCTTCCAACAACTCCTTGTTTGATGTTTCTGTTCACTTAGATGGAACCTGACCCTTTGGACTTGCCCAGAGCCTTTTTCTGCTGCCCAGAGCCACATTTATCCTCTGCCCACGTGTCTGTTGCAAAGGCAGCTGTGAGGAAGAGGAGTCAGACGAAGCTGGAGCCTGGCAGTGCTTGCCAGGGGGCAGGGCAGAGGGGGGCACTGTGTCAGCTACCAAAGCCCTGCTGCCTTCAGAACAGCCTGAAAAGCAGGAGGGTCTGCATAAAGGAGTGCTGCAAAAGCCAAGGTCCTGCCTGAGCTGGGGAAGCCAGAGGATCCCTGTGTGGACACAGGCACAGAGGAGGAAGCACGAGGTTGGCTTTGCTGTGGCCCTGGTGTGCCAGGAGCTCAGTGTGGGTCACCCCCTGGCACAGGAACACCCTGTGAGCCCCTCAGTGCAGCACAGAGAGGAGCTGTTAACAGGCTTGCCTGTTTTTGCCTCCCTGACCCTATGGCAGAGGGGTTAAACAGAGCTGGTTCTGCGCCACAGCTTCATTGGCTCTGGTAATGCATTATGGCAGTGCTGCCAGCCCTGGGGGTGGCACAGGAAAGAGAGAAAAGCATAAAATCAGACTCTCTCCTTTGTCTTTTCTGGCCCCAGCACAACATTTAATCTGCATTTAGTAGCAGATATCCATAGGCACGTGTTGTGTCTTTCCATGACATTCTCTCCCCCTTCTCTTTCTCTCCCCCTTCTCTTTCTCTCCCCCTTCTCTTTCTCTCCCCCTTCTCTTTCTCTCCCCCTTCTCTTTCTCTCCCCCTTCTTTTCTCTTTCTCACCTGCTAAATATTTATTAATTTAGCAGGTGTTCTATAGCCAGGACAGACTTTTTATCACTGAGAACCTACCAGAAAAATGAGAGCAACTTGAATTAATGATTTCAATGGATAATAATGTATCTAATAACAGGTGCAGTGAGATCCAGGTTTCCCAATGTACCCCTTCCCTTGGAATGTCCCTTTTTCCCCAGCATGGGAGGGGGGAACGTGCAGGGATTGGAGCCAGTGGGGGCAGCAGAAGGGGGTGGGAAAGCCCTGCCTGCCACCAGTCAGGATCCAAGCAAACCCCAAAAAACAAGTGACAGGACTTGATGTTGCTGCTTGGGGGGATTATTGACACCATTTATTTGGGAGAACTGGTGTGTCCACTCACCTGAGGTTTGGTGGCTTGCAGGGAGTTTTAGGTGACAATCCCTCTGTAAAACCATGGGGGAAATAAGCACTGCACTTACTGGTTCCAGTAAACTCTGAGCTGTGTCATGGGCTTCCAGCCTGCTTCAAGTACAGTGTCTTTTAACTGGATTTTAAACTTATTCTCTTAGTTTTCTGGGTTTTCAGCTCCTAATTAATTCATTTACAAAGGCTTGCAGCTTGCAAAGGGAGGGAGGGGAGAATTTGGGCACTTTCCCATGGGAAAGTAAATAGAACTTCTCAAAAAGATTTTGTTTTTCCCAAACCCAGTCATTGTCTTAATCATTATTTTACCTACTTAAAAACTTGAGGCAGAATTTTATCTGCATTTTTAAATATCAAGTGTTCTGCGTGTTTAAATGTCAATTTTGAGGTACATTTTGCAGCATTTAGGAGGGGTTTTGTTTTTCCTGGTGAATGCAAATGAAGTTCCACTGAGGTGGAACTGAATTGTAGCTGCTAAAGTAGATGAGGATAATTAATTTTGCCAAGAAAACCCACTTCCTTATTGGATCAGCTTTGGAGCTCTGCGGCTCGAGGTCCTTCGTAAAACCACATCCCATTGTCCCTGGGCATTGCTGGGTGGGAACTGGGCGTTGCGGGGTGGGAACTGGGCATTGCTGGGTGGGAAGTGGGCAGTGTTGGGTGAGAATTGGGCATTGCTGGGTGGGAATTGTGCAATGTTGGATGCTGGCAAGAAGGGGAAGTGAATTTGTAGCATCGGAGCTGCCCGTGGGTGTTTGGAGGGCCCGAGTTAAAGCTGGAGATGCTGTGGGGAAGTTGTGAGTGGCTTTTCTGTGGCTCCACATGGATCCAGCAGCACTTGATGGGCTGCAAAAGGCTTTGAATCAGTGCTGCATTTCTTCCCTCCCTGTAGAGGAATCACCCATAAAAACATGGCTGGAATTCTTAATGAGGGAAAGCCTCCAGAGAAAGTCCTCCCAGAAATAACGAGCTCTTGAATTCTTTCAGAGGAAGCAAAAATTCTTCAAAGTTCACGATTTCCTTTTTGTTTCAAGAAAATAATTGGATTTTGTTCCCTTGAAGCATTTTTTTAACCCTGCCACAGAACCCTTTTTCACTTGCTTTAAAAAAAATCCCCAAACTTGTCTTTTTCAGACTTTTGACCCCCACCAGCAGTTTCCAGGACATTTGGCCCCTCTATAACTTCCTCAGAAGACACGAGGTAGGACATTTTCCTGAGTGGTCACTTCACTCTCACTCTTTGTTTCCAGGAACTCTGAGGTTTATGTCTCATCACTGTGTTTCCCCTAAGAATTTTGATTATTTGCTCTTATTTGTGGGGTGTTGAACATAAAGATGTCTTTTTGCTTGAACATAAAGATGTATTTTTGCTTGGCATCTCCTGGTCTACTCAGGTTTCTGCCACTTGTTGTGTGTCTTTCTGAGAGGTCATTGGGTGGGAACAACTCCCTCCTGAGAGTGAAAAGCCTTGAAATGAATGTTTGCAGTAGAATATTTATCTATTTAGTATATTATGTATTTCAAAGGCTTTCAGTGCTCTCCTGTACAGGAAAATATATTTGAAATTTGGGCCTGTACACGTTTTTGGAATGGATGTGATCTACAGTCTTTAGGGGGGGGGGGGGGTGTCTAACTCTTGGATGAATTGAGGGGGGAGGGAGAGTTACTTAAGGCCTTTAAGATTTGTGCAAAAATGGTTAGAAAATGAAGCTGGAGTTTGTAATATTTGATTTTAGAGCACATAAGATGACCTTATTAAATATCCTGTCTCAAGTTGAGGGCCTGTTGGGTAATACATTACCTGCCTAGTTACAGTGGAGGTGTGATTCTTGATAAATAACTCTCTTGATTCTTCCTGCTTTGTTTTAGGTAACCAACAGTCTGAAATTCAGTGCTGAGGAGCTTCATGAGTGTGTTTCCCAGGAGTTATACAGGTGAGCCAGTGACTGACCACACAGGGGGCTGTGGCAGTGCTGTGACATGAGGGAGGGAGAGCCTTTGGGTGGATGCAAAACCCCCGTTTGCAGGAGGGACATGGGCAAAGTCAGTGGGGTTTTTTTTCATTTTTTTATTCCCTTTTTATTCTTCTTTAATTGCAGCAGAGTAGGAGAGGACAGACATTGAATTGGAAGTGAGGCAGGGGATGGTTTTGTCAGCATAGCTGTGCTGGTGCTGTTGGTTATTCCAGTTAAACATCTCTTTGTGATGGAATTCCTCTCCTGCTCTCTGCATTATCTGGGAGAGCAGAACATCCTGGGAAGGTGGATGTGGGTCCTTTGGCAGCATCTCAAATTGTACCCAAGGGCTCAGGCTGAGCATTTAGTGCAGGACTGGCTGCAGGGGCAGGGCAGGGGGAGTGTGAGGAGCTCTAAACCATAAATCAGTGTAGACAAGGCATTGTATTGACAGTGCATATGAATATGAAAGATGGGATGAACTCAACGTTCCAGAATGCCCACAAAGCTGGGGGATGGAAGTGACCTCTTCCTGCTGATGGCTTCACCTTTGCCTGACCCAGGGAAAGGGCAGAGGAGCTCTTCCTCTTGCACTTGTGGGTTGGCTGCTCCAAGCAGTGCACACCAAATCCTTGGGGTCTGCAGCTTTGGAGCAAAGGTCACTGCTGCTCATCGAGTTTTATGGAGATTTCCTTTTTGCAAACTTTCATTTTAAAGGAATATCTGGAAAGATGTGTTGGGAAGAAATATTCCCATCTATGAAATGGCTCCACTGTGTCCTCACTGTTGTCTCTTCCCCAGGGAAAGGCTGGAAGTGGGTTGCTGCCAGCTGGCACAGCTGGAGCAGACGCTGGAGCAGTGCCGGGTGTCGGCGCACAGGGAGGCGGAGAGCAGGGGCTGGCTGTGACATCCCCCTCCCCAGGTTGTGACATCCCCCCTGACTATGACACCTCTGGCCTGTGACATCCCCCTGGACCTTTGGGCTGTGGACCCCTCCCTGTGACTGTGACTCCTCCCCGGGACTGTGACATCCCCTGTGGCTGTGACACCCCGGGCTGTGATTCCTTCCCTGGGCTGTGACATCCCCCCGACTGTGACACCCCAGGGCTATGACCCCTCCCCAGACTGTGACATCCCCCGTGGCTATGACCCCTCCAGCCTCTGACATCCCCCGGGGCTGTGACCCCTTCCCTGGCCTGTTACATCCTCCCAGGCTGAGACATACCCCCTGACTGTGACACCCCTGGGCTGTGACATCCCCCGTGGCTATGACCCCTCCAGCCTGTGACATCCCCAGGGGTTGTGACCCCTCCCATGGCTGTGACATCCACCTCCGGAGCTGTGACCCCCTCTCTGGGGCTGTGACACCTCTGGACTATGACCCCTCCCCAGACTGTGACATCCCTCCAGACTGTGACATCCCCCATGGCTATGACCCCTCCAGCCTGTGACATCCCTGGGACTGTGACCCCCCTGTGCTGTGACCCAGAGCTGGGGGCTCAGTCCTGCCTTCACCTCTCCCGGGTGAGCTCTTGACTCCTCGGGAGGAAACAGCAGAGGAGCCAAAACAGCTGCCTTCTTTTTGTCTCATCGGTGCTGCTTTATATTGGAAGTTAAAAACACCTGCAGACTTTGAACATCCGAGTTTCTGCTGAGAGTCACCCGCTGACAGACGAGGGTGTCTTGAGGAGAGGTCCTGGCTGGATGAATGTGGATGACTTGGAGAACCACGGCTGGCTCGGGATGCAGAGCAGGGCTGGGCTGCTCATGTGGCAGGAGCTGAGCTTTCAGTGGTCCCAAAGGAACGCCTTGTTTTGTTGGTACTTCAGAAGTGACAGGTGAGAAAAAAGGACCCGTTGTGGCAGGTGGGGCGCTGGAGGACCGAAAGGGGCCGAGTGCAAGACTGGGAATGCAGGACTGACCCACAGACACAACACGTGTGAACTACGGGAAGGATTGAGAGGATGGAAAATGGGGACAGATTGATCCTTCCTTTTTTTTAAAGAGAACCCCCACCCTCCTCATGTAGGTGTGTTTGTCCTGGACCCCTTTCAGAGCAAGGGGGTGTTTTTCCTTTGTTAAAAAACCTTCCTACAGTGGGAACCTGCTGGCACTGCTTGTTGGGAAACCCCTCATCCTTCTCCGGCCACCTCCTCCTGCAGAGGTGGGGCTGCTCCTCCCTGCTCTCCAGGTGACATCTCTCACTGCACTGCTGGTTGCTTTCCAGAACTGCTTTAAGCTCATGACTTCCCAAAAGCCATTTTCAAAGGCCTTTGATGCTACCTCTTCTGTGTATGTATTTGTACAGAGACGAGAGATGTCTGGCAGAGTTCCAAAGTGTCTATTTTGCTACTAACTGTTGGATGTATTTGTAAAACCTTGATTGTAAAAATGTAATTTATTGTTACATTAAACAGAGGTTAATTCTTGAGTGGCTTGGTCCCGCACCTACCCACATCCCAAAACACCACAGAGACTGTTTGTAAACAATCTCCTTAAAGAAAAGGACACACAGAGAGCTGAGGGCACGCCTGTGGTGCGAGGGTTTCCCAGAAGGTACCTTTAATGTGTTTGCAGCAGCAGCAAGCAGTCAGTGCTAGTTTTGGCACCCGGAGTTAGATGTGCAGCACTACACATTAGACACCAAGTCATCCCAGCCCAACATCTGATCCATAGGAATAGAGAAAGTGAACTAAAACAGGACTGTGAGTACACAGGAGATCAAGTTATCCGTGTTCTATCACACTTTCAGCTCGTAATATTAGAAAAATAAACTTAAGACAGTTACTACAACACTTTTTTCATTGCCAGCTGGCAAGAGTTGAAACCCCCCCTCGAGCCCCCCTCCCCCAGTTGTTGTACAAAGATCAGCTCACCCCGAGTAACAAAACTGCTGTACAGAAGGCGTGCTCCGTGTCCTCCTCGCAGCACCTGGAGCGACAGGAATTCTCCCACCCTGCCGAGTGTGGGCTGGGCCTGTTGAGGAGCCCTGTGCAGCTCTGACGAAGGTGCTGCAGACTGACTCTGCCAACTGCAGCACAGGCAAGAGCTCGTGGGCAGGGTGAAGCAACGGGCCCACTTGGTCTCTGTGAACTCCAAGGCTGTCTCATTGTTCCAATAGCCATTAATCTGCCACTTGCAGTTCAACAGACAAAATACTCTGCTGAGTATATAAAAACTGTTATAAAAAGGCAATTGTAAAAGGTAAGGTATTAGCAGAGGCATGTCAGCCTTTTTTTTTTTTAATTAAAAAAATGGCCATTATATCTATTTAAATAAGGCTTCTTGTTACAGATTGTTCCAGTTACTGAAGGAAACCAAGGCCTGATGAAAAAAAAAACAACCAACTATCCCCCACAAACCTTGCCCTTCCTGCCCCGAGAACACACCTACAGGAAGTCATTTCATGTGCAAAGTGACAAAACAAACACCGGGGGAAGCTCCTGAAGTGATATGCCCAGTCTAGTTTCTCTTGCATTATCTTCAAAATCTTAAACCCAAACCCCCAAAACAAAGTCCTAAAATACACAAAAAACCCTTTCATCTCAATATTCCCTCCAAAACAAATATGTACAGCACATTAATATGCAATATGCAAAAGCTCTGTGTTGCTGTTGGCAACATCTATGCCCTCCCCACCCCTATTCACAGGTGTACCTCTACTGAAACACAATTACATCACTAAGCCTGTTAGTTTGAAAAGGGAATTTAATTCACTCAGAACTTGTAAATCTTTGTGTAGGGGCTCCACTCGTTTGCCTCTGGATTGTAGACCTCGACAGTGTTGAGGAACTCGTTGCCGTCGAAGCCCCCCACGGCGTAGATGGTGTTGGCCACGGTGGCGATGCCGGCGTTGCTCCTGGGTGTGGTCATGCTGCCCATCATCCTCCACTCGTTGCGGGCAGGGTCGTACATCTCCACGCAGCTCACGGCGTGGGTGCCGTCAAAGCCTCCGCCCACGAAGAGTTTGCCTGGCAAAGGAAACGTTCAGAGGGGTGTTCAGCAACAGCTGTGTCCCAGCACCAGCTCTTCCTGGGGACACACACCAGGCCCAGAGGTAGGAACCACCCCCCTGGGGTTCTGGCAGAGACCTCAGCCTGGTCACGGCCTGCACCTGCAGGAGTGACCTGCTCTGGGTCTGCTGAGCATTAGAGCTGAAGGGAAAGTCATTCAGAGCAAGGGCAAAGTCCAAATGCAAACAGAGGTGCAGCTTTCATACTTTGAAAAGAGCAAGCCTTACAAACAAGGCATTTTTTGCTTTTCTTCTTACTCTTAGTAATTGAACAAGGTTTGGCCAGGCCCTTACTGCACTGTGCCCTCCCTGAGACGAACACAGCCCGACAGGAAGCCTCCCCAGCGCAGCAGAGGCTGCTGGAGGTGCCCCCACAGCCATACCGTCATGCACGGCCACGCCAGCGCCGCGCCGTGCCACGTTCATGGGCGCCATCAGGGTCCACGTGTTGTTCTCGGGGTTGTAGCGCTCCACGCTGCTCAGGCAGTTCCACGACTCCGCCCCGCCGATGATGTACAGGAACCCGCCCAGCTCACACACGGCCGACTGGTGTCTCCCTGCAACCCGAGACGGGCGCGGTCACGCCCCAGCCACATCCCCCAGCAGCTCAGAGCTACAGGGGGTTGTGTCTGGTGCAGCTCTGCAGCCACCCTTTTGTCCTCCTCCCTCCCAACCACTCCAGACACTTACGGATGTTAAGGGGAGCACAGCTCGTCCAAGCCTTGGTTATGGGATCGAACACATCACAGTTCTTCAGGCCCTTTTGGCAGTAAGGATCAGAACCCCCCACGATGTACAGTTTCCCGTTCAGGGCACACACTCCTGTTCACGGGGGAAAGGATGGTAAGCAGGCTAAGGAGCGAGCAGGTTTGGAACACCCCCAGGCCCCCCGTGCTGCAGAGGCCTCACCCGCGTTGCAGCGGTTGGTGCGCAGCTCCGGAACAGGAGTCCAGTCGTCTATTTCTGGCTCGTACATTTCTCCACAGCTCAAGTCATCCGAGTGCCCGTTCGAGCCCCCAACCACATAGAGCTGCCCCTGAACGCAAGACAGAAACACCCGCGTCACATCTCCGCATGCCACACTCCCATCCCCAGCACCGGAGCAGCCCTGGAACCACAAACGACTCCTGGAGCTGCTCTGCTCAGCCCGCCCAGCGTGCCCCACCCCACCCCGCACCCACCATCAGCACTGTGACCTGCTCTGCTCCCCATCCCGCACCCACCATCAGCACCGCCATCTGGAACCTCGCCCTGGGGGTCCTCATGGGTGCCAGGAAGGTCNCACCCACCATCAGCACCGTGAGCTGCTCTGCTCCCCACCCCACCCCGCACCCACCATCAGCACCGTGAGCTGCTCTGCTCCCCATCCCGCACCCACCATCAGCACCGCCATCTGGAACCTCGCCCTGGGGGTCCTCATGGGTGCCAGGAAGGTCCAGCTGTCCGTCTGCGGGTCGTAGCACTCCACCGTGCGCAGACACTCCTCCCGGTTGTAGCCACCTAGAAGGGCGGGGTTACGTGGCACCAGGACCCCCCAGGCCGGCTGCTCTGGGGTGGGAGAGCTGGCACAGTGTGGTGCCGAGCACCCCACGCCCCGTGCCCGCCCTCCTCACCTGCGGCGATGAGCTTGCCGCCGAGCTCGGCCGTGCCCAGCCCCGAGCGCGCATACTGCATGGGAGACATGGGCTTCTCCACCATGTTGCTGGGCTGCAGCTCGAAGCTGAGGCTCTTCAGCAGCCGGGGCGTGCTCGAGGGGGAGCTCTGCGGGCTGTGGCGGCCGTGCAGGAAGATCACACACAGCACACCGTCCAGCACCGCCAGGCACAGGTACGTGTTACCTGGCATCGGGAGAGAAGGAGAGACCACCGATGTAAGGAGGGCTGAAGGGGACATGAGGAGAATGCCAACGGGAGTCTTCTGGCTGTGCTTTTCCCCTCGTCAGCGTGAGAACGCAGGGGTTCTCTGGGCACTGGTTCCAAGTGTTAGAAAAAGTGTTAGTTACTGAAAAATAGGAGGTTTAGATTCTAAAACAGCACTCAAAGAATGTAAGACAACAACCTAAGGATGTGTGGGAAGAGTGTCCTCACACATCCAGAGCAAAGAGCTCTGCTCATTAAGCAGGGACTGCCGATCTCCTTAGGATTTTCTGGGTAACTGCTGCACACCATGGGATTTGGGATAGCCCTGTAGATAAGGAATTGAGATGTATGTGATCCCAGTTTGGCACCAGTTATATTAGAAACACCTCAGAAGTTACTTTTAAGAAAAATCACTTGTGCATTCCTCAGAGATGCTGAAGGAAATCCCCAGGGAGCAGGAGGTGTAGGCAGACACCAGACACAGATCTGTTAGACAAACCCTGCCCCCGTTACTCACTCGAAGTCTTCTCTGAAGCAATGATTTTCCACTCGTGTTTAGGACTCTGAACAGTAGCACTTGGAGAAAGACTTCCAGAGGAGCTGCTACTGATCTGCTTGTGACCATTCTCACGTGGTGGCTTCTTCTGCAAAATCAAAAGGCAGCTACAGAAACCTAGCCAGAGACTATACCTCCTGCTCCCTCTGCTTCTCTGAGCTACCACGTAACTACTCAGGAGAACACTCGTCTACCACCTCCACAGAGCAGCATTTATAGCACACCTCTGTTTTCAGAACATCTTGCCTACCCAGCAACAGCAGCCAAAAACCACCCTGCACCTTCCTCCTGGGACTCACTTCATCCTGTGACTGCAGCGTTACACTGCTGGTGTCAGAGCAGGAACCATTTCCAACCCCTGGAACAGTGTGCCTCACTAGCAGGATTTACATGCTAGAAGCCTCACTCTCAACTCTGCTTCTGGAACTCGAGTTAATTATATAATGCTATTTGGAAGTGAATTAACTATTCTCTTCATTCCCTGAAGACAAATTAATTGCGCCTCAGTTCCTCTCTGTGCTCAGATTAGCTGTTTCTTGGATTTTACTCCCTTGATACTTCCAAGTAACAGGAGATTTCTGCTTTCATCTTCAATTATGTTTATCCTGTAGCTTATATCATTTTGCTCAATTAAGAAAACCTCAAAAATTCCCCTTTCAGCACAGTTGGCTGGGCTGTTGAGGCTTTTCGTGCAGCACAAGAAGTTACTTTGCTGTCTGTTCTGTCTGTTCTGCTCAGCAGCAGTTTGTGACCACAGTCCCAAGCCTGCGATGCCTGCACAGTTCCCTGGAGCCTGATCTCCATGGAAACTGTCACAAGGCTTCTGAAACACATCACCTAACGCAGAGAACCTCACACAGAGGAGCTGCATTGCTGCACTCAGCTCACCATGAACATCAGTTCATCTGTGGACAGCATTTTGGTTATTGTTGAATCTCATCCAATTACCCACTCATTCTCTTATCTTTAAATTGCCTCGACCGTAAGAGGAAGTAGAAACTATAGTAATTTAAAAGATTTAGAAGTTACAATTTTTCCAAGACTGGCATCCAGGGGGTTTCTCGTGTTTGTTCTCTCAAGTGTTCAGAATGCCTACATCTGGTGATTCTCCTTTATAAGAAAAGAATTTGGAAAAAGTTGAGAACTCTTGGTCTTATTTCTGAAAATGAACTTTCTGAACGTGCAGCTCTCCACTCCTGAGTATTAGAAGGAGTAGTATCCAAAGGTGGGTAAGTCTTTGAACGCTTATTAAACACAATTAAGAAGCTGGAAAATTAGCTGGCTTGTAATTTTCCTTTCTAAAAGCCATGATCTGGGATGGACAGTGTTTTACATGCACATTAGCTAAAAGTTTCAAGAAGTAAACTTGTATCAGCGTGTTTCTCTGTTATACAATAATACTACATTTGCTTCAAATTCAGTGAATTTAAACAAACTTCAGTTGTATGAAGCAACTAATAATTTACATTTATTAGTGCCTAGACAGCCTCCAACGTGCTAAGCTGTGTGGCTGTCAGGAGTTAAGAAGGATTACACCCAGCTAGAAATAAAAAAAAAATAAAAATCATAAAAAACAACCCCCTTTCTAAAAGCACAGGGGTGATTTGCACTCAGTCAAAGCACTGGTATCTCTGGATCAGAGAGATCTGGCAGCTTCACTCCCAGCACAGCTGATGGAGTAAAACTTGGATCTGGTCTCATTCACTGGGCCAGAACCTCCCAGCAGCACTCCCCACTGCAAGCCAAGCAGCCCGTGATTCTTTAGCCTCTGGATAACTCTATAAAGCCTCAGCTGTCTTTCCTACAGCTGAGCGCTTGTTTGCCTCTTCTTTCTTCCAACAGCCAAGACTGGTTTTGAAGTCAGACCCAGAGCACTGGGTATTGCAAAGGCTCAGAGTCAGTCAGCCACAAAACCAGAGGCAGAGGCTGTACCACGGCCTCCAGCAGCTTTGAGACAGATACTCTGTCGTGGTGTATTTCTCCATTACAGCTACTGCTGCTTTCTCTGCTGGCAGAACACAAGACTTCAGGTGTGCTGTAAACTGCTCCAGTCTACCTGGGGTTACCTGAGACTGTCTGCAATTTGTACCTGCACAAACTGAATGTGGTCATCATCACTGCCATACACCTCAGCCTGTCCATCTAGCAGATTTCCATCAAGCAGCTTGTGATCAGCTGAGTAGTACAGCGTTTGAACCTGCAAAAACAACAACAACAGAACACCCATGTGGCTGCTGTCCCCAGTGCTCCTCAGCTACAGGCACATTACCCCAGGCACACCCCGCTCGTCAGCTCAGCTCGAGCTCGCAGTGACACAACTAAAAGGAAGCAGATGTCATGGTGGCAATCTTCAAACTGGGGGTGAAGGTTCCACACTTTCTCAGCTTGAGAGACATCTTCCTTTTCCACAGGCTTCTGCTGTTTTTCCAGCACAGAAACATTAGACAAGCAAAAGGCACATTAATTTGCAGTTACACAAATTCACAGTCTCATGCAAGCATTTTTCCTTATCCCTGCACACAAGTTTTCTGCTTGAAAAATACACATATTTATCTCCATCAAAAAACGTCATGAGAAGCCAACAGTGGTCTCTAAAAGAAAGGTATGGGAATGAGGGAAGACAACACAAATTTAAGCTCTGGAGGAAACTGTTGTCCACCACTGAACATCAGATGCAGCTGTTGCAATGAATGCATCTGAATTTCAACATGATCAAAGCTTTTAAAATGAGTTTCTCCAAGAGGAAATACACACTTGAGAATATATGACAGTATCAACATGTACTTTCACCTATACAAGTGTTTCTGAAGATCGTTCATGCTTGCAACAACAAACTTGGACAATTTTGATGTTCCACGAGATTTGGTGAAGTCTGTGGCCAATTAAAAATTTTGTCTCCCCGCTCATTTTTCCATTAAACACTGCCCAGGCTACATCTACTATTAGTATTCAAGAGTAAAGCCATTTAACAACACACAACTTTCAAAAGAATGTATCCTGTAAAGGAGTAAGTAAACACCATTAAATCAGCATCATCGTTCTCTGCCCACAGCGGATTTTCTTAGGAGAACTGGGGCAGGACTGCTGCTTCTGTACGTGTCAATACACTGGAGGTTTCTTCTTGGTTCTTCAGCCTTGGTATCCTAGTTTTGTTAATAAACCTATGGGGAGATAAACCAATGGGGAGGAACAACCATTAGAAGCTTTTACCTACTCTGTATTTACAAGTAAAACCTGCAAAGGAAAACATCAAGAATCTAAGGCAAGTCTCAGTACCACCTCCCCAAATCTAAAGCGAGATACACGCCACTCTGAGGTTACTATACAGCAACAGGGAGCAAAAAAGAAAGCAGAAGACCAGACTGAACAGTTCATTCAGCTCACCTGAACACCCCCCCAGTTTCTCAGCTTAGGGGTACCTACAGTAAAATTTAAATTCTTTAGGGTCATAGTTAAAAAGGTGAAAAAAAAAATTTAGAAATTAAAAAGTAAAAAGGGATCGTCCTTCATATTGGCTTTTTTGTTTTTTAAAAAATGGAAATGTTTAATCCCATTTTCTTGAAGACTAACCTCTTCCATCAGATCTTCCAGGCTGTCTCCGTTCTCCCAGATGCTGCGCTGTACCCAGTTGATTACCTTTGTGTACAATTTGCCATTGCTGGGTAGGCCAATATTGTCTTCCAGCATTATTTCAAGCTTGAAGGAGAAGAGAAAAGGATTATTTCCTCCCTAGGAATTACCCTGGTATTTGTAGTGTGCTGTGACTTTACACAGTCAGCATTCCTCTCACTTTACCACAAAGCCAGAAAACACCTAAGAGGAGCTTTTCAGGCTCTGGAAATAAGAAGAGCATTTAAGTACAACCACAGTTACCTTCTGCACTGGGAAAGGATGACAGTACATCTTCTCTACAGTTAAGGGTCGCAGCAGTATGAGTATTATACAGATCCACAACTGTCACTCTGTTGGCAGAAGTCCTCCTTCCCCCAAAAAGGAAGCCACCCTGTCTGCTCCTCAGAAATCCTGTACCAGAAGGAAGTCTACAAAGGTAAACTGACCTTTAACCGCGGGAGTTTGAGAAACTCCTCCTGTTCTGAAATCTGTACAAGATGTTCCTGAATGTAGCCATCGATCCTGTTCAACAAACGAGAGTCTCCCATAGAGCTGGCAAAGTTCCGGTACGAGATGCAGCTCTGGACATCCATCTTGGACAGCAAATAGTCACCACAAACCTGAGAAGAAAAAGGATCCATCTTAGTTCACACGTAGACAAGGTTTTATATATTTAAATTATCCATCCCCACATCCAGCAACAGCTGTTTTCCAACTGCAGGACAATGACTGTCTGCTGTCATCCCCTTCCTGTGCTGGGAAGGAAATGTTGCCTTCCATAGGAATATGTGTATGTTAAGTGAAAAAGCGGGACACACATGGAAGCTGCTCATGTGACACTGACCCCACACTTTTCTACAGAACACCTATTCAAAACTACTTTAGTCAAGTGAGGTAAGGATCCCAACCCCCTTGTAAAAGTATCCCCACCTGTGGCAAGAGTGTTTCCAAAGTCAAACACTACCAACTTTCTGTTCAGGAGCCTGTGGATTGGTCCTTTTCCCCAGGGTTTCCAGGTTTAATTACACCCCCAACACAACCAAGCACAGCACTGTTGCCCTGGGCCCAAAGGGAAGGAACCAGCCAGGATATAAGACTGTTTTCCTCACACATATGCACAAACAAATACAAAATGTGACTGCAGAGAAGCCCTTGACGCAACCACAGCACAGGTGGGAGCAGCACATACTGCAGGCACCCCAGCGAATGCAGTGCTAAGGAACATCTACACAAGCTTCATACTGACACAGAATCATCATTTTTTGCCTCAATAACACCTAAAAGCACAAATCTGTCAGCCTGAGAAGGCAGAAGGGACTTCCAGAGGAGTTGAGAACTTTACCTGCTTAACCCTCTCCATTTTCAGCTTCTTTGCCGCAGAGTATACATCTTTCACCAGCTCTTTATCAGCTTTCAACCTATTGGAGACAGGAAGTTCTCTTTATTCCTTTTTCAAATCAAAGTTTACTCTCTCTAGTTTCTGTGAAAACCACTTACTGAGCAGTGTAGGCATAATCCAACAGAACTTCCACAGCTTCTGGGTTGAGATCATCGAATTTGACGTGGGAGATGCCATGGCAGTCGCTGTCAGTGTTAAAGATTTCAAACAGGTAGGGACTGCAGCACGCCAGCACGGCCCGGTGTGCCAGCATCTCATGGCCACACACCTGCAGTGGAACACACACAACAAGCCCACGTGCTGGTAAGGACTTTTGGCAATCACATTTGTATTTCAGCAGGATAAAGGCCTACCCAAGGGAATGCCACAGGCCAAATCAATTTTTCAAATCAATAGTCTCCAGCTGAAAAACAATGTTTGCATCACCGCTCTCAAAGCGTGCCTGATTTTTTTTTTTTTAAAGTATATATCTTTCAGGAGAACTGGATCCTAAAATCTCCCCTCCCACGGAGGGAGAGGCACACAGCATCCCCCAAAGTAACCAAAGCCCTCCAGGGGACAGGGCACAGGTACCTGGAGGCGGACATCGCAGAACTGGCCGCTTTTCCGTAAGGCATTTAGTTTGGCAACGGATGACTCGATGAAGTTCTCATCTTCAAACATCAAATATCCATTAGGAATCATTTTGGTGATGGTTTGGCTGCAAAGAGAAGGCATAAAGGTTATGCTTTGGTGTAAGAGGACTGTCAACATGCTGTTTGCAAACAAACACTCCCAGGGAATTAACGGATTAATGATTTTCATACTGAGGCCACAACATTTAATTCATCCACATCATGGTAGGTACCAGGTTTAAAACCACACAATGGACGTGTGTCAGGTCCAGAGGAGAAAGCTGGAAGCCACTGGATTAGACAAGAAGCTTCATTGCCCTTTATAAAGATCTTATTTGGGAGATTCATCACTAGCTGTCATTATTCATCACCATTGTCCACTCACTATCACACTGCTCAGCTGTATTTTTTGCACAGACCCAAACACCAGCTACATTGAAAAATAAGAATTTAAAGTAACTGCTGAAGCAGAATAGAAATAGAAATATTTTTTGTTTAATTTTATGGATAAGGACTCAGTATTTCAGAGCTGCTGGAAGTCGTGAAACAGCATTCTGACCAACAAAACAAAAAATTCTGAACAACAGCCAAGTGTTTTAAGTTACCTTGAAGCTAAAACATTTTCCCCAGAAGATCTTACCCATATACAAACATACCACCTCAGGGACGCTGGTTCAAAGCCAGAAAAATAACTTCAGCAAACTAACTGTTTAATCTGGAAGCTATTTTGTAGCTTCTTTAATTGATTCATTTTTACTTAAGCACTTACAGGAAAAGTTCACTTCCCAAATAGGTAGCTAATTAAGAATACTAAACTACCCTGAGGTCACCTAATGAATTTGAAAGAGTTATTTAAAAATAAAAAAATATTTGTAAGTTTGAGCAGCTAACATGCACAAAAGTATAGTTTCCTCAAGAATTTTAGAGGACAGTATATGTGGGGTACTAGTAATGTTACCAGCAACAATTTGTATTTCTGAAGATGAGAGTAAACAAGAAAATCCTAAAACAAAAAAAGTGGACAGTGAAAACCAGCGGGAGAAACAGCAAGGTCCTCACAAAATACTTCCAAGTATTAATCCACTTACTTTCACTTACCACTGCAAGCATTTGACCCTGTACTGGCAACAATACTCTTACAAAGATCATGATCCATTAATTGTGTTTTATTCAAAAAAGGACAGTAAGGTTCTCCATCTGCAGAATTTCAGCAACGGTATCAACAGTTAAAGGTACCAACTCACCTAACAAATATACGACTGTAACTTTAAAATAGTCCAATGGGATCACTGTGTTAGAACAGAGCACTTGAGTTTCTGGGCTCTGGGGAGATGTTTGTTGAACTGCAAAAGCAGACCTGTGTTTGCAGCTGCAATATGGGTTCCAAAACTATCAGGCTTGAAGATGATGCAATGAAGTCCTTGTGAGCTATAGACATGAATTTCTTCTGTGATAATCATTCATCATAACCTGCAAGAAAGGAGAAGTTATCAAATAAGGACAGCAGACAGTGCTAACAGGTATTTCAGATAAAACTTTCATAGTGTCTTAAAGTACAAGTTCCTGACCCAAACGAACAAGTTCTAGTCCACAAACAAGCTTTTCTTCACAAAAAGCAAACAGCACGAGAAATTCCATACTGACACCAACACATTCTCATGCCTAATGGGAGATCAACCACATCACTTCTTATACCCCCAAAGCCAAGAAAAGGGCTAAATTAGTGCTTAGAGAAAGAGGTAAAAATCTCAATCCCATTTTTAGACAATTATTACCAACTCTAACCTTCAGCACATCCTATCCCCAGACCATTATTGCTTGCACAAGTAAGTAACTTTTAAGCAAGGCAACAAAACCACCACATTTTAAAGGCGAACACGATCCGCAAACCTCCTACCTTTGGCTTTTCCTGTACTCGTCTACTTATAGCCTTCTTCTACTGAATGCCTAAAATTGTCTGAAGAGGGATTAAGGACATGTCTGAAATGACAGGGCATGTCTCCAGTCTCTGGCACTTCCAGAAAAATTTAAAAAGTAAGGAACCACTATCTGGATGACAACTTTCCTTGGTCAAAAGTATCCTTGCCACGCTGTGAGCAGTATCTGTGTGGCTCTGGCCGAGCTCTGCGCTGGGGTGGCTTTGCTGGCATTCCACCTTCTGGTGGGCTCTTTATGCCGGGATTTTCGAGGAGGGCAGAAGAGGAGGTGGAGCAGCAGCGGGGAGGGAACAGGCAGCAAACACCCACTCTGGAACTTTCCATGACCCTGACGCCACCTCGGGAAAACATCAATCACTTCAGCTCCAAAACTATATTTGTACCTACAGAATAAATGCCACCTTGGGAATTGGGTTTCCTAAAGAGAGGTGCAGCCCGTTTGTGCTTGTCAAACACTCCAAGTCCCCTGGGCCGCAGGGCAGAGCCCCTGTGACCCTGGTGGGTGGCCTGGGCTGACACAGGGGGCTGTCCCTCTGGCAGGAGCTCCACCTGCCTGGTCCCTCAGCAGAGCAGCAGCTGCAGCAGGAGCGGCAGGGGGCATTATCCCGCCACGGGAAAGGCCTTCCAGCCCCACAGACAATCCCCCAGCCAGCAGAGACAATGCAGAAAGCATTAACACTGAAGTCTGGTTACTGGAACACGCACACACGCTCTCCTCCGAAGAAGGAGCACCTGCTCCAGAGCAGCAAGGAGTACATCCAGTTGGAATGGAGCACCCCGTAGTGCTTGGAGGACCATGGGAGCATCACTCTGGGATTACAGCCTCCTACAGCACACCTCATGCTTTGCTACTAGTAGAAATCTCAAAGATTGAAGGTATATCCTTTTTATAATTGCCCAGGCAAGGTCTGAATCTGAAACCAGGCTCTATTTACCACACATTATTTAACTAACCATTTGGCAGACAAGCCTTGTCCTGTGGTACAACTGGTACAATCACTGCAGGTTTCAAAGCAATCGAAACTTCTCTGTTCACCTCAACCAAAACATTGCAAACTACAGGACAGCTGGTCAAACAATTCCAAATACATCCCAGAATCAGCCTCGCTCAGTTTACATCTCTGGGCATGTTTTGTCACATTCTCCTCTAACGGACCAACTTTATTTCATGTGTTATACCACTGCTCAATGTTCTTGTGACCTTGAAGACCTGAAAAGGTCATCCAAAATAATTCTGGATTGAAATGAAAGGCTTGTTTCCTCCAGTCCTTTGTGCATGACGTCAAACCCCCACATACGCACTCATGCACCTCACAGTGTTGTCCAGTCCGAGTAGCTGAATTGAAACATATCAATTATTGCCACAGTTTCAATGCTGGCTTGTGTGTCACGGCTAATGCTATTATTCAAAGCAGCATTAAACAGCACGAAGACATTCATTACTTTCCATATTTCTTCTGTTTTGGTGTGCTACTGCTAAAACAAAAGCCCAAAATTCACTGAAAAGCCAAGAATGCTGCATTTTCTGCATTAAAGGTTATAAACAGGTACTGCAAACAAGCTCCTTCCTTCAAATGACGTTAAAAGATCGAAATCACTTTGTCATTACCTCTTCCCCCCTTGCTAGCTGACCACTTCAAGAACTGTCAGTGTGGCTTTTTTCTTCATTTTCCAGATTCTGAATTTCTTTTAAGCAGAGTGATGTTCCCAGACCACTGTCAGCCAGGTAAAGCCTTGTGCCTCTGACACGATGATTTTTCAAGCTCCACCCAAATGTGCTTCTTTAAGCACATTAAATCGACAGAACTGGCATGCCAGAATGGGAACAACAAATTCCATTTGAGACACCTCTTACTTGAGAGCTCCCTGCACTTACTTTTAAAATGAATTAAAAAAAAAAATAAAAAATAAAAGGTCAAGAGTGGTATATGAGCTCTGGATTTCTGCTCTGGTTTAAATAGTGAGGATGGATCCTGGTGTCGAGGCTGCAGACACCCCACCGATCAAGTGGATCATGTGGTATGTTCCCACACGGCTTCTCCTGAGCAGAGGAATGCCAGGGCTCAAATGTCTGCCCAACTGCTCGACCTAAACACAACTGTGCTGCAATAACTGTGCTTTCTGAGCACTTCATGTGGTGCACAGTCTAAGCTTTTCCTTCGCTGTATATGTGGACCATGAGAGGGTCACGGCTCGTAATGCACTGGGAGATAAGCAGCCTGCACACACTGACTTCCAGAAGAGAAACTTCCTCCTTTTAAATTCATCTTTCCATTTCACTCTATGTACATGGAAAGTGCATTTAAAAGGACTCACCTAAATACCAACGATAGTAGGATACAATGATACTAAGTCTTCCCATCCTTCACTACGCTATCCTCTTACATATCTTGCAAATCCAACTGAAATACGATTAGCTCAGTTACAAGAGCAAATAAATGTCTCAATTAATACACTTGAAATTCTTAATAGGGTTCAGAATTTGGCATCTGCCCAGCCCAATGTTTTTTTAAACGGTTGTTCGTCGCAGAAAACATTCCAACATTTAAAACCCCTTCCCCAGGATTATTACTGGTGCATTTCAAACCCTTATGGTGCCCTAGGACCCCCCCGCAGAGCCACCTGCACGAGCTGTGATTTCAGGGCAAGTACCAAGACAACAAGCCCCAAGGGCAAGTCACCTTGCCCACGACCTAATAACACAGGGACTATCTACTTTACCTCTCTTCTTTAATGCAGTCCACTTTCCATGTACAATATTTCATTAAAAAAGTAAGCAAAGCCCTTGTTCTGTGCCAATTTTGCACAAACTTTTTTGTCAGACTAAGGTATTACCTCTTCAACTCACAAGTGCAGCACTACCTTGGGAAAGATACTTGTTACCTTTTGATTAAAAGTCAGTACTAGTTCAAATAATGATGGATACTTGATTGACACTTGTTGGGACAATGAAACAAAAATGGAATTTAACACTCCCAAGGTTGCTTTCTGCCTTGTCACAGCCCAGCTCAGAAGAAATGTAGGTCACACCTACGACTGTTCACAGTCCATTACCGGTATCAGAAGATAAGACCAGCCGTCCTCAAAACCCTGTTTTCAGAGATTAGCATTTACTTATGATAAAACACAGGGCCTTTTCATGTCTGAGTTTGCACTAGTCCACATCATGGACCAAGACATGTATCAGCACACTTCACACTCAACTTCTTTTACACCAGTGATTTAAAGGAAGAATTAGAATTTACAACAATTCTGTTTCGCTTATACACTTTTCAGTTGTTTTTCACTGAAGCCTTAGTCTCACTAATAACTATGTCTTGTAGACAAAAATTGTTCTATTTCACTGCAAATCAAACCTCAGTTGAGCTCCCACCCCAGCAGTGAGGAGGGAGGGAGGGAATGTTTGCTATCGTTGGGTAGGAACTGAAGGGGAAGGATGAAGTACTGTGGACATTTTCCAAAATCTCTTACATGCAGCCCCAGAAGACGCAATACTTGGACTGTCTTCTGCAGAGAACAAGCCTAGAGAGCTCTTCCAAACACACATTATGCATGCAGACTTTAACAATTTATAAGTAGCAGGCTTTCTGTTTGAATGTTACTGCTGTTGCAGCGACAACCCTCAGCTCCAACACCTCAGCTGCTCATTTAGCACGCGCTTCCAGGACAGGCCTCCCACGCTGGTCATCGCCTCCCTCCCCACTCTGGTCCTGCCTTTTCTCTCTTCTCCCACATTACACCTTTATTGTTGTCATAACCTTATCTACATCTCTTTTTCTACCTTCTGCCGCACATCCACTCCACTAAAATTTGGGCTCCTTCCTCCCCTCTCCCTCTCTTCTTTTTCTTACTAAAACACACTTCCCACAGTTCTCCAAATACCTGCCACACCACCAGATTAATGGGTTTTGTTGTGTGTCCTCCTGGTCTCCCACTCCCCATTCTGGGCAGTTTTTGCCTTGCTTACCATGTCCTGCTCCTTAAGGATTCAAGATGAGGAAAACAAAATTAGACCTATTTCCAGCAGCTGAAGTACTGCTTCCTAACTGGAAAGTATTCCCTGACTGCTGCATCCTGTGCTCCAGGAGTCAGGCCTGTGGCTACAAAATCCGCTTGCTAAAATTAAACCAATCTCACCATCGAAGCACCACATCCTGCTTGGCTTCTTATTTAGTAGCTCTCTGACAGAAGACAGAAAATGTGGTGTCTACGCACCCACCACTGGAAACAAAAAATAAATCCTCCCTTCACAAACCACGCAAATCAAGAGTGACATAAGACTGTGTTTCCATTACTCTCTCACCACTCATCTCCTTGGGAATAACTTGGACACCTTGCCTCTCACTTTGCCAGCGTTCTTCTATCCTGCATAAAATCGTGACCAGTCCACGTTTTACTGCCTATGGGAATCCTGGGTAAAGGAACAGAGAAGGTGCCAGTTGTAGAGGTATTTTCTTCCTCATAGCACCTCTGAGAAATTCCACAAAGCTGCTGGAAATTGGCACATACAGGCAGAAAACACTGTGCTTCCTCCCACCGACCCCCCAACAAACCAAAAACCCCCAACAAACCCCCGATGGTTCATCCTCATCAGATCTCCCCTGAAGCACTAACGTGGGCCGGCAGCCCCTGTTTTCGCTGTATTATCTCCCACTTCCTACAACAAGCACAGATGACAGAAAGGGTCGTGGCATTGCCAACCGGCTGCCAGCACACGCTCTTCGCCGCCACATGGCTCTCTCCTTCCAGGGCCGGGCTCTCCACCGCTCTCCGCCCTCCCCAGTTACTCTCCAGGGCTCGGGGTTGGCGGCGCCCTCTGCCCGGGGGCAGC
>VXAU01005521.1:277187-299957 GCA_013399695.1 Formicarius rufipectus | reverse complement strand
AGCCATGTCATCCCCTCAGCCATGTCACCCCCTCAGCCATGTCACCCCCTCAGCCCTGTCACCCCCTCAGCCATGGCCCCCTCAGCTCTGTCACCCCCTCAGCCGTGTCACTCCCTCAGCTCTGTCACCCCCTCAACCGTGACCCCCCATCATTTCTCTGGGCTGTAATTCAATGGTCATATGTGGTTGACCAAAACATCCACAATGCTGGGACGTGTCCCTGGCCACCTGTCCTGGGTGTGAGTTCACCACAGCTCCATCCTGCCTCGCTCCAGCACCCCACAATTCCCTGGGCTTTTCCCAGCTGGATAAGAAATACCCACACACACTCTTCACAATAAATCCTATCTGGCCAGGGAATGTAATTCTAAAACATCCCTGAAGATAAACGCTTGTTCCGTGTTCACATGTAAGATCCTGTAGCGGGTGCTGTCTCGTGGCTGGGCCTGTGAGCTGCTGTGAGCCCATCGTGAATGATCCAGGGCTGGGAGAAGACTGAGGCTCCATCGCTGCTTCCTCACAGAGGGCCATGGACACCCTCAAGGCAGGCAGACACCTCCCTGGGCCATGTCCCTGTTGCTTCCTCCACGTTTGGGGGCCTGGAGTTCCCCTTCCTCCAGGTTCAGGGGCTGCCTTGGCCAGGAAATAGCAAAGATACAGCTTCAGGGTCTTGCCTGGTGAATGTGCATGATATGGTTTCATATATTATGATGTTTACTCATTTCTCTATCATTTTGAAGAATCTCAGTCCAGAAGCCTGTTTCAAAGCACTGAAGCTGGGTGATTCTGAGATTTCAAGCAGAAAGTGCTTCAAAATACTGAAAAGAATGGTCTTGTCACATCAGGAGCAGGCAGAGACACTCAAGCTGTGAGTATATTCCCCCCTTACATATATTGTGGGTATATATTCCTGCCCTACATCAGGAGCAGGCAGGCCACTGGAGCTGTGGGTATATATTCCTGCCCTACACGCATCTTTGGGGGTACACAGTGCCCACACTGCAGCTAAGCCCTCCCCAGCCTCTCCCTTTGCCTACAGCGAACAGGACAGTCCCGACTTCCCACCTCTCCCTGAGACATTGCCACGGCTTCTTTCCAGTTTTTAAAGCACCAGCCACACCTCAGTGCTGCCTTCCCACTCCCTGCTTTCTTTTTGAATGAAGTTCCTTATCGGGGCCATTCTAATCAAGAGCTGGGAGGGAGGGAGGTGAAGACAAGAGACAGGAAGGATGATCAAATAGAATGGTGCTGAGATGTTCCTCAGTTAAGTAAATCTCAGGATTACGCAAGCTGCCGTTCCAGTTTTCTTAGGGAAGGAGTTGTCTTTATGAATCATCACCAATTTTTATCAGCCACCGGGTGTGACATCAGAGAGCAAGAGGAGCATCTTCCCCACAGCACAGTTAGTAGATGAGTGTTCCCAGTTCTCTTCATGTAGTCGGGGGAACACATCTGGGATTTTGGGAAGCGTGTCTAGACCAGGAGCTTGGGCAGTGTCTCCTTTGGACCAGTTGCATTCTGATGACCCAAACTCACTCACGCTGAGAAAAAAGAGTTTCTCTCCTTCTTGCTTTGTAGTCAGCATGAAATTATTTTCCATCATTAAAACAACATTGTTCTGCACGAGCTGTGACTATGTTTCCTGTGATGATGGAAATTGTATGACATACAAATACTTTCATTTCAAATTACTAGAAATTTTGCAATCCTTCCCAGTGAAATTTCTGCTAAATCTTAGTTGATTTCTGAAGAAGAATACATTACTGAAAGGGACTGGTGGGATGGAGTCGATACCAGGGGATTGAGATATTGGGAGCTGAACCAGAGGCATTAGCACATGTACAGGCACAGAGCAGTGAAGTTCACTGGGATCTTGCATCTCCTGGTTTGACAGCTCTCTGTCCCCATAAGAGTGTTTGTAAGATGTCAAGAACACTTCTTTAACAAAAAACTTCTCTTACAACACCGCATTTAAATTAAAAAAAAAAAAAAAAAAAAGTTATGCTTCTGGAGGCCCTGGATGTTCTGCATACCTGTTACCTCCCATCACAGGAAATACAGCATTCCTGAGTAACCATGGAAAGCCCTCTCCTGGAAAACCCTCTTGCTTTTCCTCCAAATAGTGTGTTTCTTCTAAGTCAGGTGGTTTGTAGTGTCACTGACTCTGATATGGCTCTTCCGCTGGTCCCTCTGTTGTTGTGTTTCTACGTCTCATCTAAAGATCTACTGTCTGAAGGAAAGGCTGGATTTGTTAACTCTGCAAAGATTCAATGTCATAACATCAAACTCTGCTTCCAATTAAGCATATGTAGTGAAAACCACCCAAGAGGGGAAAATATTGGGTCTGGTGAGAGCAAAAATATGGGACTTGGACTGCTGCACTGAAAATGGAGGAAATGGAGGAAAAATAGGTTAGTCCTAGAAGTAAGAACAAGGCCCTTTTCTCTTCTTCACATAAAGACATAACACTCTACAATATGTCTTTAAATGCAGTATCACCTGAGCTGAGCACACCACCAGCTAAGGATTTGGGCCCTGGTTTTGGTTTAAATAGAGAATTGTTTTTATGAGTGAATAAAATGCTTTGTGAAACCAAATACAATTTAGTGAATTTTCATTTATTGTGTATATATTTAAAATACACATAGATATGTATTTCAGTTGAAAGTTCCTTGTGTTCTCTGGAATTATTACACCAATCTACTTGTTCCATAGCTTTTCCTTGCTGCATTTTGGTAGGGTTTTTGATAATTCATTCTGGCTGCAGAAGTCCTTGTGTAGAACACATTTGCTCTGTGCCTTGGCTCTCAGAGTCCTTAGCAGTGACATTTTAATGGTGTTTGGGCTGTGTTGAGATGAATGGTCTATGTTGGACTGTCTCCTGTAAACTCTTGCACATCATTTGCCATCTGTCTGGCTGATAAGAGCTACTGTGAGCAGGGCAGTTCATCTCCTTTCCTTATGGCAAAGCAATGATGATCTTGGATAAATTCTTTACTTAGGAGCAAAGATCGTAGGAAATTTATAAGCACTCTGAAAGAGTATTAGAAGAGCCTTTTTACAGTGATGCCTTACATTTTGAAGGCAAGTTCTCCATCAAATCTCTGTCCATTTTTCTTGGACAATGTAAACATTTTTCCCTTCTTCATTCCCATTCTTCCACCACAGTCAGCTTCCTTGATTCGTGTTGAACAGAAAACCAGAGACTGTGTGCCACACCAAGGCTATGAATTATGTTCTGTCTCATTTCCATTAAGCAAACAGAAGTCTCTTTAATTAATTCCATTGGATTAAGTCCATAGAAGATGTACAGAGGATTCTGAGAGGGATGCTAGTTAATGTCTTAAAAACCCCCACGCTTCTGATTACCTGTCTTTGAAGGGTCAGTCCTGTCATCTCAAAGACACAGCTTTTGGGATGAAGCCTCATGTGAGCTCCCAGCTGCAGATATATCTTGTACATAGAAAATTGCTATAATTTTTGCAAAATTACAGCTTTTATAAGTCTTTCAAGACAGTTGTCCCCAGGCAACTGTCAGCAGATCCATTCTGGGCATGGACGTCCCACCTTTATTTATGTTACAAGTTATTTTCCCTTGGCCTGGGACAGTGTTTAACCTAGATGTAACATCAGTTCAGGAGTATGGATGTGCTCACAAAGCAGGACCTGCCCTGCCATTGCTCCTGGAGCAAACAAATCAAAAGTTGATATTCAGCTCTGATCCCCAACAAATGTAGTGGCATATTTGTGGCTGCCCCTGGAACCCTGGAAGTGTCCCAGACCAGGCTGGACAGGGCTTGGAGCAACCTGGGCTGGTGGGAGGTGTCCCTGCCCATGGCAGGGGTTGGCACTGGGGGGGCTTTGAGGTCCCTTCCCCCCCAAACTATCCTGGGATTCTTAGATTTTAAGGAGGCTGGACTAAAGTCTGACCCATTGGACTATGCATGTTCAAGAGCTTCTGATCAGGAATCAGCTGTTAAAAAATGTCTAGTTTATTGCTTTTCTGTAGAGCTTGAAATATGATTATTAGTTCTTTAGGATGAGGAGCCTGGTTAAAATTAAATGCTTTCTGTCTGCATGAAGTTATGGTTGCTGGGCAGTGATATTTGCAAGTATGTTCTACTTGTATATTATAAAAATGCTGATTCTTTCCATACACCTGTGTGTCTTTCTTGCTTCCATAAGGACAACTATTTCTTTGGCCGAAACATCCTGTTCAGAAGGCTACAATAAAACAGTTTGCACTGGAATTGCCTGCCTTCCTGACCCCTCAGCTTTGTGCCAGCTTCTGACTGTGCATACAAGTAAGTGCTTTGTACTTTTTGTCCTTGAGGTTGCACTCACTATGTTTGCTGCCTGTCCTGCAGCCTGGTAGCTCCCAATTTGCTTTCCCTCATTTTTATTTTTATCTGTCTGAGGATACTTCATTACTCATGAAAAATCAGAATGTGAGGAAAAATGAGTCAGGCATTTTCAATAACGAGTATTTCTTCAAATAATAAAAATGATAACAGTGTGAAATTTCTGGAAAACATGTGAACAGAGGCCTGATTGCTGGCAATGACCAAGTATTTATACCAGTAGGTCGACAGCTCTTGTGTTTGAGCTTTTTTCTTACAAGCAAAGCTCTTCTTTCAGCTTTTACAGAAGAATCCAGCATCTCTCAATTTAATTTTTTTTAAAATTAATGCTAATGTCTAAAGATAAAAAAAGAAAATTGATTTAAGAATTGGACTGTGCCTTTGTAATCTCTGCACAAGCAGAAGAATAGAATTCTGAAGTTACTTTAACTCTGCTTATATGTTTCAGCCACATTCATGTTATGTTCTATTCATATTCTGCTGGTACCTTCAGGTTGTAATGTTAATTCAAGCAAATCTCTGACAATTTAAATGGGAGATGTCCATGTTTAGTATCTATAGTGTGACCTGTTTGTACTAAGAAAATCGCCACCATTAACGCACATAAACAGCATCAAGTTTCTCCTTTGTGAGAATATGACATTGCATTACAAGTAAACAGGAACAAAGCTGTCTTATTTTAGAGATACTCAGCACACATTTTGATTTAATCAGGAACCAGTTATTGCACAGGAGCAACCTCAAGCAGCAGACACCTTGTAATGCAGTCACAGCACATCTGCATGACCAAAGTGTGGTGCACTTGAAGGCATGACCACAGATGTAAAGAGAACGAGCCTGGAAGGTTTATGGGAAGTCAGAGCAGCACAGGGAGAAGTGTGAGGAGCACATTTGGAGCAAGGAACACTTTTCCTGCAGCACCAATGTCCCCTCCAGAATGTGAATTACCACAGAGTGGGGCAGAAAGGCTGGAGAGACTTAAAATTCCAGCCTGATGGATGGGGATGGACTAGGTGCAACAAGGGTTTGTGACATACACTCAGTGTCACGTACATCTGCTCTCCCGAGGACTGCAGATTCCATTAGAAGGTCATGCATGTCACTTTTTGGCTCCATCCTTTTTGCACTGCTGCAGGCTGCCTCGTGTTGCACTGGAGTATTAATAGTGCTCTTAGCTGGTCAAGTACTGGGTGAAAAGCCCAGTTTATTTCTTTAAATATATATATATGTATATGTGTATGTGTATCCCACAGTGCCATCCTTTGTGTTGTGTATGAACATACCAGGGAAGTCAGGAGAGGAAGTCCAACTACAAACTTAATTTTTACTAAGATGAAATACTGTATTTTGACCCTGGTGTTAAGGCCTCATAGTCATACATAAGCAAAGAGTTTGTAACATGCTGGTGTGTAAATGTTTGTGGTGCCAAGATAATTGCTGATGTGTGATAGCAGTGTGTGTTTTGTTCCAGCCTCAGAGATTGCTGCCATCCCTACCAGTCAACAGCAAGTTCCTCCTCCTGTCACCTAAAAGCCTATTCACCTTTAAACTCAGTGGGAACAAGAACTGGCCCTGTGCACCTGTGGGAAATAATTGACTGTAGTAACATTTCCTTCACTCATCCCATCGGCCCTGTGAGGTGATTTGAACCAAATTACTCAGGTAATTGCAGCACGGTTTACTTACAGTTTTACATCCTTAATTACCACACAAGTGTCCAGCATTAGGAGTGATAAGTATTTAGAAAGAAGAGAAAAAGACATTAGTGGTTTGCTATAACCTGTGTTCAGGTAATACACACAGACCCAAAAAATCACATGGCCACCCCAAAAACCAGAGTCTATATTCAGCTTTTTGAATTCTAGGAGGTATGAGAGCAAACGAAGAAGATGTTCATTTCATATCAGTCCACTTTGTGTTGCTGAGGCCTGAAGTTCTCAAAAGAAACTGAAAATATTGAAAAATTTTCCCCAAAACTGATAATCTTTCTTAATTTTTGCCTCTTGTTCATTTATGGTCTGTCTTCTGAATGTCCTTTCTTCAGTAATTTTCAATGCCTGCGTTTATGTCACTTGGAAAACCCCAAGATGATAAATTACTGATTCTTCATTAGAGAGAACAATCCCCAGTGGCTTTACCTTGTGGTACTTTTATGGGATGCCTTATCTTTTCCTTTTGCTACTAAATGAACAAGATCTGAAATGTGTTTGATGGGGAAAGGGCAGTGGCATTACCACTCACAAAGACCCGTTTAAAAGCTGTAAGTGAAAGTTGGATCCCTTTTGGTTTTGTAGTCACTCCCTTTCTATGAGTGAATCAGGATTATGGCCCATCATCATTTGCAGTTCTACTGTACTTATTTTTCTTGACGTTTTCCCTACTGTAATCTCTGATCCCATCACAGAGATGGATGACTGTAGTCTCACAGCAGCTTGGGGAGATTTATAGACCTCATTTTGCAGCTTCAGAAGCTGAGGCTCAAAAAGGCTGAGTCATTGGTTTGAGTTACAAAAGCAGAATGGGGCAAAACTGTGAGTTAAATTTGGTTCACCTGAGTAATGTACCGACACTTTCACCCTAAAGCCATTGTTCCGTTATGATGTAAAGAACAATATGACTCAGGCATGTACATGTCTTTTTATATAACCATTTAGAAGAGGCCCACCTTATGAATATGGATAACCCAATATGACTTTCGGGAAGAAATATCCAGAAAGATGTTTTATCATTTGGAAAAGATAATAAATTTGAGGGGTTTAAGTCATTGGAGAAAGCTGGTGACTAAAATAACTGTCTGGCTGGAGGTATTTCTGGAGTATCTTCTTGTCCTTCCTGGTTATATCCCTGAAAAATTAAATGTTGGCACTGGGAACTGTGTGTTTGGGGAAAGAATGGGTAATGGCATGGGTATAGTGAAAAGTTTGGTGGAGCAAACAGAACAAGTCTTGACCTTTCCAGAATTTCTCAATTTTAGAATTAACCCCCAAATCCAACAAAACCAAACAGAATGAAGGAGATATTATTTGCCACTTTGGCACACCTTTCCTGTCAGCAGTAGCCCTCCGACAGCTTTCCTTTACCCTTCTCCACTCAGTCTATCTTTATCCACAAAATAAGTCTCTTGATGAACTTGACTTTGCCAGTCCTGGCTCCCCCTTACCTCAGGACTTGCTTAGCTCACTGTTCTCCATGGCCATTTTTCCAGTGTCCATTCACATTCCCAGGCCCACCTCTGGCTCCTCTGCCTGAAAACCCATCTTTGCCCACCAGGCCACTCAACACCACTGCCTTGGGAACTCTCTCTGCCTGCTCCCAGGCTCTTCCCTCCATCCCTGGGAGCTGTCAGGGAGCAGCTGGTGCAGTTGGATGCCACTCCTGCCCTAACAGATGCTGAAATGCTCTCTCTGTCAGACCACCTGCTCTCTCTGTGCAGCTGCTGCTGCATCTGGAGGAACAGGAGAGCAAGAGGCAAGAAACATGTTCCTAGATATGGAAAACGTGTCCTGAGCCTATGTGGTGGGAGCAAATCAGCTCTGCGGAATAATCTTGGACCACTCACCTTCTACCTCCTCTTTGTGCTGAGGGACTGGCTGAGAATAAGGTGCCTGCAGATTTCAGGGCTGAGGGTGGCATCATCCAGTGCCTTTGGCTGGGTTTGTGCTTCGCTCTCGGGGCAGTGTGACTGCAGCGATGTGATGAGGGAGAGGGGAAGGGGCAGCCTGTGTTTATTTTTCTTAGGGCTTATGATGCTTATTTTGTTTGCTTATGCTCATTTTGTTTATGTTTATTTACCCTGGGCTTATGATGATGCTTATTTTCTGTGCTTTTATACTTATTACAGAATTTGCTCAGTAGTATGAAATTCACTGCAGCCAAACTCACACAGTGTCCTTGAAAGGGCCATGCCAAGAGGCCCAAAGCTTCCTGGACCCATTAAAACAGCCAGGATACCGGATGAGAAATCAGAAAACATGTCAAAAGAACAAGGTAAGTCCAATTAGACCAGTTACAGTTGCCAACAAGACTGGTTTGGACCAGTTTTGAGCAAAAGGTAAAGAGTTCACAGGAGGCAGATGCTTTACTTCATCCCTAAAGACCCCCAGGCCCCCTGCCCTGAATTCCCAGGAGGAACAGCGCACGGGCAAGAAGCAGCGGCACGGGGCGGAGAGAATGGAAATCAGTTCCTGAGGCTCATTATAATAACCCCGCCTTCTCCAAGGAAATCATGTTTATGCCTCAAAGAGAAATGAAGATATATCATTTAGTTGCATAGAAACCCTTTGTTAACCCAACCAGGGGCGCATGTTTTTGGAGGAGCGATCCCCCCTGCGCCCGGGCCGGGAATAAACGGAGCTCTCTAGAACCTCACGGGATTGGAGGGGTTTTTATTCTGCAAAACAGGTGGGCACGATTCAAGTGGCTGAAATGCAGAGAATGAGCTGGTGAGGCAGAGGCACAGGCTGCAGCTGCACTAACTTGCCCTTCAGGAGGATGGCAAAGGATGACAGCAGCTGCCACAAGAAGGGATCCCTCCCTTGCTGCTCTGCTGAGCAAAGCAGAGATGATCTGCAAAACTTGATTGCACAGCCTGCTGGACTACTTGGAATGACTATTCTGCAGTCACCTGTAATTCCATTCATAACAAAGAAAGGAGAGAGACTTTTTCAGGATTATCTAGATCTCTTTCTGTGAAAATGTGACAGACATTACATGTGCATCCAGTCCCACCCCTGCCACGGACAGGGACACCTTCCACTGTGCCAGGTTGCTCCAAGCCCTGTCCACCCTGGCCTGGGATGAAGGTGGTGGGTGCATGGCACACTGTTATTCACTAAGTCCCTCAGGAAGAGAGGACATACGTTGAAACAAATCAGAGGTAGATTTGAAATTTTAACTGAAGAAAGTACTTCTTTAAATGTCATGTTATGAACTTCTGGAATTTGTATCCCAAGGAGGTGATGGAGCCTGATTTGAAATGAGATTACACAAATTCATGGATGCCTGGCAGCTGAACAGCTACCACAGGGAACAGTCTAGCAACCTAATTCAGGGCAGTAGGAGGGACCTCAGGAAATGGCTCATGAGCTCTCCTGAAACAGCATTTTCTATTCCCAGTTTGCTGTGGGATGGACCATTGGCCTGGGGTGCTAAATACATATCTCAGGTATTTGGATTTGCTTTAGTTCTGAGTTCTACAGTACCCAACAATCTGTGAACAGAATACAGTGCCCAGAAACACCAGCTAAAGCAGGTGGGGGTATTGGAAAGCAAACTGCAGCTGTGCACAGAAATAGCCATTTCAAATATGTCCTGAGGAAGAGTTCACTCTTTCATGGTCCAGCATTTCTGGTGTCAAACAGAATTTATGCCTAAAAGAGACAACCAGCATTCCTTCTGAGGTTTCCTGAGTACTTTGGAGGTGTGGAAATGAGCAGTTCTGTACTTGCAGAGGTCTCTGGAGGCTGAATTCCAGGGGAATGGTACAGCTGTAGCATGGAGCCCTTTTCACCTCTCCTGAAGATGCCCACAGTTAGTGTGGGTGCAGCTTGGATTTTAGGTTTTTTAATGGACCAGCATGCTCCTCATGTTGTCAAACACCCACAATACAGCAGTGATTAACTTTGAACCTGTTTTAATCTACAAGTGGCCCAATCTACTGCCCACACATCACTCATAACATCAAGTAGGATATTCAGGGGGACAAAGAACACCCATGTAAATATATGGGATGAGACAGTTTGTATAATTTTCCAAATCTGGGCTCAGATTCCTTTCTGGGTCAGTACATTTGCTGCATATTGATTCTCCTGGAGTTACATAAGGCCTCAACCCAGCCCTTTGTCACCAAAAGCAGCACAGCTGTTTCCAGGACCATGAGTCATGCATGTGACTTCCTTTTTTAACTTCCCACTGGCTTTTTAAAAATACACTTTGCATCGGTTTTGCTTTCCAACACCAAAGAGAAACAGGTTGCTCCAATCCTAAGAACTGGAAATTTGGGCAAACCATTGAGTTTGCATATGCTAAGAAGATTGTGCTGAGAAGTTGTGTTAAACTTGGATAACTGGCATGATGTTATAGAATATGGGAGATGTCTATCTGATTACATACCTCTAAAATTCAGGTTGGAAGTACTGGAATTGTCATATTTAAGCAACAGTGAAACAAGTTAATGTTAGCAGCAGTGGGAGAAACTGAGAAGTTCGGGTGCGCTCACACTTCTTTGAGATTGTGTTCATTTATAGTTAATTAAATATTAAAGGCAATAACAAAAGTGGGTATGCTGAAAAGCATTAAACACAGGTATGGGGTGAGAGTGGAATTCTCATTGAAGCATCTTGTGTAATCCAACCTGAGTTAGCAAAACAACCACTAATGATTAAGAGCAGCTTTTCCTTGGCCTCTTTCTGTGGTGTCTCAGAGCTGTAACAACCTGATCTTCATGTCCTTGCTTGTGAACCCTGTCTTGTTTAGCTCCAACTTTTGTGCCAGGGATCTAACCTGACCTCGTTGTGCCTTCAAAGGGAACTCTTTGTGATCTTCTGAGGTAACATCATGTCACTCCTGTCCTGGGAATGATCCTGCCATGACCCCAAGATGGAGCAGTTTGGGTATTGCCCCAAGTCACCAGGCAATCTGTCTGGGGACTGTCATGAGTTAGTTTTATGGGGTGCAGTCTGGTCTATTTGCTGCTGAAATGAGGAATTTATGGCATTTCTCCCCATTCCAACCCAATTTTACAGGTTTAAAGAATCCCCTGCAGTGCTTTGAGTGTCTCCCCAGGTGTGGTTGCAGCACCCAGGTACTCAACTCGTCTCTCAAGGGCAATACTGGCAATCAGGTAATTTGTATAATGCACTCTGAAGGTTGAGAGCACACCAGCTTAGGAAAAACCTCATCATGCTCATTGGAACAGGCTGCCCAGGGCAGTGGTGAAGTCACTGGGTCTGGAAGTGTTCAGAAAACGTGTGGATGTGGTGCCTGGGGAGGTGGGTCATTGCTGGGTTGGCTGTGCTGGGGCAATGGTTGGACTTGCTCATCTCAGAGGGATTCTCCAACCTCGGTGATTCTGGGATTCTGAGTTCTAGGAATGTGTGAGAGTGGTGGCTTTAGAGCAGTTCAGATTGGATTTGCTGAAATCACATCACTAATGACACGATATTCATACATATTATATTTGTGTGATAAATTTGCACTCATCTCCCCCAAGGTTTTCGATCTGGTTTGGGAGCTGAGAGGACAGCATGCGGTGTCCAAGGGCAAATGTAAAACCTCAGAGCAGGGCTAGTCAGTGAAACCCCCAACATTTTTACAGTTTCATTCATCTCACTTGCATAAATTTCAATATATTAGTTATTTTTAGCAAAAATAATGGCAGAGGCATAACAATGCAAGAAAGGCTGAGACATGACTTGGCAGTTCTCGTGTATACTATGAACCTCTCTGGTTTGGCAAGAAACTCAAAAACCTGCTGCAAGGTTTTTAGGATGGATTTTTCCAAGGCAAAAAGCAGTGGACCAGCTTCATACCACCAGCTTCATACCAGCAGCACAGTTTTGAAAAATGAATGCACTGAAGAGGACAAATACTAGATTTTAAGTCAATTTGTACTTTGGAGCTTTAAAGGAGGGATTTAAAAGAGAAAGTAATGGGAAATAAATATGATGCACAGGAAGTTTTCAGCCACTATAGGAAATAAATAAGGCCTCCAGATGAGATAAAAATAATTTAATTGAGTCTTTTAGAGGCAATATTTAAAGTGGATTTAAAATTTTCCTTTATTTCCTTAATGAGTAAAAATTGCAAATATCTTTTATTTCTTCCATAAACCTTCATGTGGAATGAAAAGACCAAGGAGTCACTTTGGATATCTTTATTTACAGGTATTTTTGTTCATGTCAGCCAGACATTCTCATGCACTGAAATGTCATTAATGCCCAAGGATGAGCTTCAAAAAGAGAGCCCCAGCCAACAGCCTACAGAGCTCTTGCACTTGCTCACTGGCATCATGTGCTACCTGGCAAATTGCTAAAAGTCCAATTTCCAGAGCTTTTTGTATGCCCAGAAATGCAGCTGGCACTCAGACACTGCATTTTCAAAGGAAAATCGAATGGAAAGAATATGACATTCCTAAATCTCGGGGCAACTTGATGCTTAAGCTATTAAGGTACTTTTAAAAATCCCATTAGGCATCTAACTCACTCCCCAGTCTGGCTGCAGGGTAAATCCCTGGGGGCTGATCTTTCTCTGTGCATTTCTCTATATTTTTTAGGTGCAATACACATAGTCATGGCCCAATAGCCATGTAAAGTAGCATAAATTCTGGCAAAAAGATGAACAAGACAGGCAAGCCCCACGGTTTTCATCTCCTGATCCATAAATTTTAGGGCAGAGAGACTGACCTTTGTGCCTTTTCCAACAAAACAGGCTGCTGGGTAACATGGGAAAAATACAGAGCCCTGCTGGTATTTTCAAAAGCACCTGAAGCTTTTCCTTTTCTTTGGGGTTTAAATACTTCCAAACACCTGGTATTGAGGATGTGATGGTAAAGAAGTCACCTTTGTGGCCTTTCTGGAAAAATCCAATTATAGAATCCCAGAATGGTTTGGGGTGGAAGGAACCTCAAAGCCCACCCAGTGCCACCCCCTGCCATGGGCAAGGACACCTCCCACCAGCCCAGGTTACTCCAGGCCCCATCCAACCTGGCCTGGGACATGTCCAGGGATGGGGCAGCCACAGCTTCTCTGCCCACTCTGTGCCAGGGATTGCCCACCCTCCCAGGGAAGGATACAGAATGGATTAATTTGCTATAAAATTCCAGTGACAAAAAAATTAAAGGGAAATTGTCTTTTTTTCCCTTTAAATGCCCCACAATGTTGATTTCCCTCATGGTTTGATCCCGGGTAACCTACAAACAGTGGGCACAGTGGTGCAAGTGCCCAGACATCCCAATCCCTGCAGCAGGAGCAGCTCAGCAGAGCTGGCACATGAGATTGGATAACTGAATCCTCACATTTTCCTCATGCTCTTTGATTCTGCCCATTCCCTGGCAGGTGCTGCTGTCCAATGCAAACTAAAGGGAAGTGGGTTGGCTCCTCCAGCTACAGCAAAACACCAAAAGGAAAACAGGAATGGGACTTGGCAAATGGCTGGGAAGAAAATGGCAAGTTTTGCAGAGAAACCTTTGGAAATACACTGAATCTTTAGGAACACAGAGAGAATTTTCCTGTAAAGCAGAAGGGAGAACATTTGAAGTTCTTAATATAATGATGATGCCTTTTGACTTAGACTAAGAACAAAGTGACACACTCATATGTTTGAGGCATTTTTACTGTAGCAGTTCCAACCTTGCAGTGTCACGTTTTGGCCCAGAGGGCTGCACTTGTACAAACCCATGTTGACACACTCACTAATCTTTGGAGGGCTTTGGGCAAGAAAATGATATATGAGCCAGAGGCAGGTCTGCAGAAAGCAGTCTGTGTGCATAATGCCATCATAAACAAAGGTCAGCAATGAAGAAATGAATTTGTATTTACTGTATTTCTTTCTATTTTGAAATCTCAGTGTCAGGTGTTGTAAAAACCTTGAGGAATTGGTGCTATCATTTTTAAGCAACTCAAGGTGATTTTTGTCACTAAATAATGGGTGGGTTTTGATTAGAGACAGATCAGTGCTATTGCTTCTGCTTAGGAGACATGGAACACTGCCAGACTTCATGATGATGATCCCAATACCACTGCTCTTAAAAGAGAAATAAACCTCTGAAAAAAGTACCTTTTAAAAATAATTCTGGTTAAAACAGAAGTATCTGTTCCCTGGGAATCATCTCTCAGCAGGAAATGGCAGGGTGGTGTGAAAGGCAAGGGGGGTTTCTGCATTACTCACAGGAACTACAGCTTTCATTTTCATAAGGTTTCCCACGATGAGATCCATGCTACCCTTGAGTCTGAGCTGGCAAAAGACTGCTGGGTGACTGGAGGAGACTGCCACCCCAGTGCCTGTGGGAAGATGTGAAAGTCACTGAGGCAGAGTCAGTCCTTCTCTGAGACAGCTGACCCTTGGCATGAGTAACTGAATGGAAAGGGGCAACAACAGCAATTGGCTGTGGTGGCATTTTCATCGATGGTTATCGAGGGAAATTACTCCTGGGTGAAAGAGAACATCACGTACAGGGTATTCAGGAAATCACCACGAAGGCTGAATATTTATGAGAATTTAATGGGGTTTGTAGATTATAAGTGGTGTCTTTCAAGGCTGACTGCCATGGAATACACAGGGAGGTCATGTGATGGGAAATACAGTTTACAACACGAGTGGGTGTGAGTGGATGGAGGCCCGATCTGTCAACCTTCCCTTGTATTATTCTAAACTGCAATTAACAGCTCTGTGTACATGAAGTCTCTTAGCAATCACCTTGTTCTCCTTCAGCTCGGGATCAGGAATGTACTTCAGATGTAACTGCTGAGCTGCAGAAGGTCTCTAAGTCCAAAAGCAATGTGAGAAGAAATAAACACACCTCCTTTGTGGAAAACAATGTAGAATCACAGAGTCATTCAGACTGGAAAAGGCCTCCAAGACCATTGAGTCCAACCTGTGACCAATCCCCACTCTGTCAGTCAGACCAGAGCACTGAGTGCCATGGCCAGTTGTTCCTTGTGCAAATAATTCCTGGGAATAAATATGAAAATAAAACATTCTATTAAGCCCTAAAAGTGTCACAGTAGCAGGACCTTCACCTTCAGGCTGGTGATAGGCCGAGGAGAGTCATCCCTGACAGCCAAACTCAGGCTGAGCTGGTCTGAGGTGCATTATCCGGCCTGAGAGCTAAATTTTGTGGGAGCTGCTTAACCTGGATCAGCTTCTCCTTTCAAGTGGAGGTTTTGATGTTTAAGTGCTCACCTACCTGCTGCTTATTTTACCTCAATGCCTCCATGACTCAGTGGGTCAATAGCCCAAAGCCCAACCACCCCAGGTCCAGACTGTGAAACCTGAACTTTACAGTAAGTTGGGAGGGAGAAGAAGAAGATCTTCCTCACATCAAAGGATCAATATCCTTCATTTAAACTTCATGGAGAGCTAATAACCCTTGCCTGCAGGAGACAGATATCAATCTCATCTTGTGAGTGCCGACCTCTTGGAGAGATGGGAAGGAACTTGCCCAGTTGAGGTGGATCGTGTTTTAATCAGTAGAAAACATCCTCAACACAAGAAGATGCTGGTTTTAAGTATTAATACTTCACTACACAAAACCTGTCTTCAGCTGAAAAACAGGCTATTTAATGAGGGAATAAATACAATGAATCGCTTTGAAATGCAAAACTGCCTTTGGTTGCTGCAGAGTAAATATTAAAAGTACTTCTTATTAATAAAACTGAGACATTCCCTGCCCAAAACTGGATGCACAGCAGTTGGTGGGCTCAGTACAAGACAGAATATAATTTATATTAATAATCCATGAAGATTCCTCCAGAAGGGTGCTATAATACCCTACTCCAGTTCTGCTTGTCCCTGCTCAGACGTCTTCTTATTTCTCTGCGGGCCACGCCTACCAGAAGACAAGCTGGTTTGTGCTGGTGAGTTGGTTTTGTTTGACAGTGACATCTTTCCTCAAGGTAATGAGGAGTTATTTCTGTAACATTTCAAAGTTGAAATTTATATTTTAAGGTGGCAATAGTATTTAACATACAGCAAGGCACTGAAATAGGGCCTGAAAATGTCAGCTGTTATGAGCAGGGCTCTGTGGACAGGGATTATTCACTTATTTGCTTCATTCCAATATTTATAGTTTGAAATGTTGCCACTGTGGAGTTCAGCCACCTCTCTCATAATTTAGATAATTTCACTTCTTGCACTTATGCTCTTATTTCACAGGAATAACAAATACTGCCACTTTCATGAACAGTCTTTCTCCCTTTCCCCCCACAAATCATTTTCATTGAGCAAAATAGATGGAGCATTTGCAAATACAGGACCAGTGTTTCAGATGTTTCACATTAACTCTGACCTTGTCCCACTTCAGCAGTTCACTGGGGCTTTGGGTGCCCAGCCAGGCCCTGCTAAGAGGGATGGCAGAGGGTGGGAGCTGCACAGCCAGCAGTGTTGGGCTGGACACCTTTACTGGGAAGGGACATGGCACAGCTGGGGAGACCCAGTGGGGCCCTTGGGCATAAGTTTCACTGCCAGCCTTATGCAAGGGGCAGAACTCAGTGCAATCTGCCTTTGGGTCAGGTTCAGTTGAGATTGGGCTGGCAGGGTTTGGGCAGCTGCAGATCCTCCATGGTCACTGCTGTTTTCCACAGCTCCCTGGCATGTCAGAGACTCATAGAATGGTTTGGGTGGGAAGGGACCTCAAGGATCATCCATGGGCAGGGACACCTCCCACCAGCCCAGGGTGCTCCAAGCCCCGTTGGTGCTCCAAGTCCCTGGCCTGGGACACTCCCAGGGATGGGGCAGCCACAACTTCTCTGCCCACTCTGTGCCAGGGCTGCCCACCCTCCCAGGGAACAATTCCTTCCCAATATCTTACCTAAATATTGCCCTTTTCAGTTTAGTCATCCCTCGTTCTATCACTGCATGCCCTTGTAAAAATGTATATGTAAGTATATATATATATTTAAATATGGAGAACTGTAAAACCTGGTAGAGATCTTGAGTGACAATTTTGGCCCTCACATTCTCATCTACAGAAAAGTGGCAAATGCACTCTTCTGGGGGATGGCAGACAGAGCAGAGAGCAGGCACACTCCCTAGGATGTGGCAAGGCTCAGTGTGGTGCTGGGGCTCAGTGGGACACTCCATCTGACTTCAGTGGGCTGGGCAGAGACCCTAAACACAGGACATTGCATGACCTTAATGCTGCTTTTTTAAATGGACTTCTGATACTGAGACTTACATAAAGAAATACATAAATTTGCTGTTCAGCACAGTGGATAGATGCCCTGTGGCTAGCATCTATTAGAGAAGTAGAATGTAATTAAGGTTACTTAATGCTGGGACAGTAAACATTACCAGGGTTATTTTGTCATTCCTAATGTATTAATCAAATTCATCTCCGTTATGTTTCCTTAGTCACTGCCTTTACTAATAGTGCCTCATTTGCCCTTTCTTCTTAAATTAATATTTATATTCTATGCTTAATATATTTTATGTTTTAATGAAGAACCTCCAAGTTGAAATGAACATGGGATTTTTTCCTGTCTTTGAATTTCACATTTAGGGGAACTGTTCTGCCAAAAAGCATATTGGCTTAACATCCAAAACACTTTTTACTTGCAAAACCATATAAGCTAACTAGGGAAAGCATTTAATCTACCTGTAGGTTCAGCAGCTTTATTTTCTTTATTTTCTTTAGTGGAGGCAACTAGTCTTTAAGCATGATTACAGGGTGGGCAGAGAAGCTGTGGTTGCCCCATCCCTGGAAGTGTCCCAGGCTGGACAGGGCTTGGAGCACCCTGGGCTGGTGGAAGGTGTCCCTGCCCGTGGCAGGGGGTGGCATGAGATGATCTCTGAGGTCCCTTCCCACCCAAACCATTTGATGATTCTATGACTTTCCAAAAGTCCAGATTCTGGAGAAGTTTACTCTTGTCTTTTCTAAGTACAAAAGAAGTGGGAGGTTTAATAGATGCTGCTTCATCATTTCAGTGGGGATGATTCTGCACATACAAAGGCCCAGCTCTGTTGCAGGGTTGATGTAGATGCACAGTAATAATCCTACTAGAGATTAGGGGTGCAGTTTTAGATGAGAGGGGAACTCACCAGGTGGGAACAGCTGGTCCAGCCTGTGTGGGAGCCTCCAGGAACGGTTTCAGGGCTGGTTCAGGACCCCCCAAACACCCAGTCACACACAGTCTTAACAGCACAGAAGAAACTCCATTCCTTCAGCTGCCATTCTTCCCTCTGGAAGATCCAGGGGAGCAAAACCACGTCAGAAAATGCAGAGCACAGGAAGCCCTCTGGACATCTACTGAGGTGAGCAAGGGTGTTTTTCAGGGGACTTTATTCCTGCATGAAGCACTGTTTGCAACATAGAGAAGCTGAGTTTAAAAGCCAAGTGACAGCCCTGCTGGAGTGCTCCACAGGCACCAGCACATCCACTCTCCAGGCAGAACCCAGAGCAGCTCCTCATGTCCCACAGGGCAGCAGGTTTATGGCTGTGAGGAGATCAAGGGCAGGAAATCCAGAGGAGATCATAAATAAGAGTATAAAAGGAAGGAGATGAAAGTGCTGAGCTGGATGCAAGTCCTTATGTTCATAAAGGCAGGAGCGTCTCTATCGTGTGAAACATCTTTATTCTGTGTCTTGATTTTCACCTGAGGCTGTAACAGCTACTCTGGCTTTGCATCATTTGTCAGAATTCATCTGAAAGCAGTTTTATCAGCTTATCTCTGCTGACTGCACTGGAATTATGGCCTTATCTCTCTCATTCTCTGTAATAAGGGATTCCTGAATTGTCACTCTCACTTTAAATGTTGACAGAAATACCATTTTCTCTCTGTTCATACAAGCAGAGTCCTACCCTTTGAGGGTCAAATCTAATTTTCATAAGGTCAATGCAATGTTTTTAATTTATTTCTATGGGAACTGATCAGACTTGCACAGGATAAACTAAACTAGGTACCACCTCATGGTATATACACTGTAAATTTTCAGGAGTCGTGTGCTGGGGCAGTTTGAAAGGTGAAGCAACACAAACCAGATTTAGTAGATGAGTAAGAGCTTCTTATTTCAAATCCTTTAAAATGATTTCACGTGAAAACAGCCTGGCTCTCAATGATATCCAGGACATTTCAAGAAGTTAATGATGCAGTCAGATCTCATATGACACCATGGGAAAGGAGTGGGGGGAAAGGGAGGATAAAAAAGTTATAAATATTTTCAGGAGTGTGGCTGTTGGAGATGTAAGAAACATTAGCTGTTAGCACAGCCAGTGGGAAGCATTGTCTGTACTGAGCAAGTGGTGTTTTCTGGATGTGCTTGTCTGGGAGCATTCTGTCTCTACGTCTCTCCAGGAAATATTGGGTAGTTTATGGATCTGTGAGGCAGCAGTAATTAATTGGACACTTAAACCCAAGAAATCCCTGGTGCGAGATAAGGGTTATTCATTTTTTTTTAAAAAGAACTTGGTGGGCTTTACATCCCTCTTGGGTGATGACAATTATTCATGACACTACATTTATGTAACTTAGAGCTTATATGAATATGTGAAAATGCCACTAACCTCCTGAGACCAAGCTCATAAGTATAAATTGAAAAATAAACTCTTATAGCATGTAGAAAACACACTGAAGCATTGCTCAATATGAAGAAGTATTTTCTGATCACTGACTGCCATAAAAAGAATTACTGAAGTCACTACAATCCCACTGAACCCATTGAAATATAGAGATTTAAGGGTTCTGCTTATGTCTTGGGGCATCATTTCTGCAAGGGTTTTTTTTTGCATGACCCATTTTCAAATCCGTATCCATTTTTATAATGACAGTGATGAAGAGATCACTAACACAGAGATGAAAAGATTTCTGAGGCAAGCAGGATGTTATGTGGTACAGATAATTTAGTTCCCACGGTCAAAGAACTGAGCTATCTAATTATTAATGGCATTAAATGTTGAAACAACAGATCTGTGATAGGCTGAAGGGGTCGGATTCCAGGACAAACAAAGGCCATGAATGTAGGTTGGGTTACAGAAGTTTTGGTTGAGTAGAACCTGCCTTATATTGAGGAAGCAATATAAACTTACTGGGTCTTTCCATCAGAGGAAAAGAATTCTCTTCTCATCCCTTGAATATTTTGAGGAGGTTTTGCTACAAACCAGCAAACTCTGAGTAAACCTGCAAGTATTTTATACCCAAGATGGTAAAGTGGTCTCCTACAAAGCAGGTTAAGAGGCTTCACCCAAAGATGAAGGGCAGGAAAAGCCAAAGATTCCCCCAAGGTCTCTGCATTTACCTCTGGCAGAGTAGACCTTTCTAGGCAGGCTCTGAGCAATTGAATTTAGGCAGGCTCTGGATAATTGAATTTAGGCACCCTTGGATCAGCTTGGACTCTTGGTGCTTATAAACATGTTTGTAAGTTCTGAAGCTTTTAAGTACAATATTTTTCTTGTTTCTGACCACATGCACTAACTGAGCTGGGAGACCTTGTGACTGTTATGACAGCAGAGTTTAAGAGGCATTTGTATTCGGAAAGACATGATAAGTCCTTACCCAGTGAACTTCCTCTAGAGATTGTTTAGGAATAATGAAGCCAAGCAAAACCAATTCAGAAAGATGTTTGACACAAAACCATTGCCCAGTAGGATGTGATGAACTGAACAAAACAGTCTGATATTTAACCTGAACATGTAGCTTACAGAGATTTACCTAGTGACAAAGTGTTTTCACTCCAAGTATGGCTAATCTGTCATGTAAATACTATCCATGTGTTTGGGAATAACAGATCTAACTGTGAAGTGTGAATCCAACAGTAAGTACAGTGCCCCAATCCTCCTCTATTTACTCTCCTTTATTCCAGCACTACCTGGCAAATAAGTAATTTTTTTGTCTGAAGTAACATGATTTTTCTTTTTCCACCTACAAAAGCACATCATTTTTATCTGCTTTTGGTGCTGTATCATGGATGATTTCTGTCAGTTTGACTCATAAAGCAGCAACATCACAGATCAGCACTGGTGCTTACAGCCTGAAGTTGCTGTAGAACAGCAACTGTTCTCCATGTTGGTAGACACGTGGCAGACGTGTAGGACACAAATTTGTCATTCTATGTGCAGTTCAGTGGCAAAGAACCATTGGTTTGAAGAGTGACATTTTTTTATTTTCATCTATAAAGTTGTTGGTTCACACTCAGGTTGACACAGACTGAAAAACCTGTGATTTGGGCTGGGCAGGTAGAAAAGTGATTTCCAATCTATTCCAGATGGATGAGGATTTCCACTCCCGAATGCTTCAGGAGAAAGGACAAGGACTGAAGAGGTTTAAAGACTGAACTCTTACTCTCTCTCCACAGCCACTCGGTCACATTCTTCCATGAAGGCTGTGGCTGGCAGAGCTCTCAGTAAGTCCTGACCAAGTCCTGCTCAGTTCTAGCCAGGCTGCCTCACAGAATCCCACACTGGTTTGGGCTGGAGGAGACCTCAAAGCCTATCCAGTCCCACCTCTCCATGGGCAGGGACACCTCCCACCAGCCCAGGGTGCTCCACGCCCTGTCCAACCTGGCCTTGGACACTTCCAGGGATGGGGCAGCCACAGCTTCTCTGTCCACCCTGTGCCAGGGCCTGCCCACCCTCCCAGCCAAGAATTCTTTCCCAGTATCCTGTCTAAGCCACCCTCTGGCAATGGGAAGCCATTCCTCCTTGTCCTGTGCCTCCATCCCTTGTCCCAAGTCCCTCTCCAGCTCTCCTGGAGCCCCCTTAGGCACTGGAAGGGGCTCTCAGGTCTCCTTGGAGCCTTCTCCTCACCCCCAGCCCTCCCAGCCTGGTTCCAGAGCAGAGGGGCTGCAGCCCTTGGAGCATCTCCACGGCTTCCTCTGGACTTGACCCAATGGGTCCACATCTTTCTTGTGCTGGGATTAGACTTCAGGGGTTAGAGCAATGACAATGTGAATGGTGCCTCAGCTGATGCCTATGAAAAAACAGAAGCAGCTACTAAAATAGGGGAGATTGTGTTTTGAAGAGGAAGGAGTCTGTTGTTGTAGGAGGCCATGTAAGAAAACAAAGCATAAATCATAACACCCACTTGCATGGTGAGGGAGAAATGCACTCAATCATGCTACTAGGGATAAACAAAACAAGAAGGTGAAAACAGTAGGAGTATCTGGCTAAGTGATGAGAGGTTTGGACACATGGACCAAGTAGACTGTTCAGAAGCAATGAAAAGAGGTCCTAGAGCAGCTTCTTTTCCCTTACAATTTGCAGACACTGCAAATAATAATGGGAAATGCAAACTGTGCTGCCAGATCTGTTGTTCATTTTCATTCTGCTTCAGGTTTTTAGAGAAGGGAACATCTTGCACTTTCCTGGATACCTCAGCTTCAGTTCTGTGATGGCTTTTTAACTGCCCTTCCTAAAAACCAATGTAATCCAAGTAAATGGAGGTGAGACATAGGAGCATTCAAAGCAAAATACCAGAGCTGAACAGCAGTATAATTATCCAAATTACAAGTTATCTCTAGGCAGTCAATGTGTGAGTAATAAAGGAGGATGCAAATGTCAACATAGCAGATCTGACAGCAAACAGCCACCCCAGCTCCTCCTGGATTCCCATCTGCTTCAGATGTCTGGCTGGCCCAGGGTTTTCTGGGCAGGCTAACAACTGGTGTGAGCATGCAGAGCTGCCTGCAAACGTGACATCACTGCATGATCTTCTGCATTTAAGGAAAACCAAGTCATTTGGAAAAAAATTACAAACCCTAA
>VXAU01005521.1:262187-272187 GCA_013399695.1 Formicarius rufipectus | reverse complement strand
TATAAAAATTCCAGAGCCATAATTCACAGGGGTGAGTTGAAAAGCTGTGTTTGTTCCTCTTCTCCTTTGTGGAAGGAAGGAGAGGTTTGAGCCCAGGTGTGCAGTGGGGAACACAAATGGTCCAGGGAATACACAAAGTGTATAAACATGTGGAGGGATAGTAGAGCACTTGGGACACATATATATACACAGAGAAATATAAATATAACCTTGCCCCTAACCCTGAAAGCTGGTCATGCCACCTGCACTCTTGCTAAGGTTCCCATTAGAGCAACGTGTTTTTGCCTGTTTCTTTTTTTGGGCAGAAGTCCTGCACGACCTGTTGCTGCTTGAAGAGTAGTTAGAAAACCTGGGCAAAAATTCCTTTGCTGCTCCTTGAAAGCATTACAGGAAAGTAGAATAAATATACCCTTCTATTGTAAAACACTGGTTATACTCCATAAAATGTTAATGCAAAAAGCATAAAACCAGCTGACAGAAAAGATAAAATTGGAGCTATGAATGACTCTTTCAGGGTCCCAATCATAACCAGAGAAGGATCTTATTTTCTTTTGCAAAGGCTCATTCAGTACCTGGAAATGTTTATTTGAAAGCTTCATCCTGCAAACATCTAAAAGTATTAATTTCCTCCGTATGAATGGTTATTAAGTTCATTGGGTGTGAGATCATGGTCTAAGTGCTGCTGAATTACTTCATGCTTAGTTTACTGAAGGCAGCTTGGTGAGGGCTGTCTGGTTGCTTTTGAGACAATTTCTAAGCCTCTCAATCAAAGCCTTTTCCACAATAATTCCAGTACAGCTGCTTGCAAATCTGGGGCTGGCAGAGTGCCTGCTTTTGCTAGAAAGGTTTTGTCACAATTAAACAGAGCTGATGCTGCACGTTTTGTCATCACTCCTCTGGGAAGTGGTTTCTGATAGAAAAGCCCAAATAATTTCTGTTACGTGTCGCTTTCCTGCAAGGACAGCAGGAACATTCTTCATTGTGAGAAACAGAGTCTCAGACCCAGAATGGGTTTTAGAATAAAAGTTTATTATTTGGTGAAAGCCAACAGAGCTGGATGGGGCAGAGTCCTCGCTCCACAAAAATCATATCCCAAACACAGCACAGATTGGGGGTTTATCCAGTTACTTCATACATATTCATTACATCATATACATATATATTTTACAATGTGATGCTAAACAGTCTTCAACAGATGTTTCTTTATTGTGTCAGTTCCATCCTCTATAATTCACATATTCCCTGATAAGGGCTCAGGGAAACTAACCAGTGGTACCATAATTCAAGTATTTCCTTGATAGGGAAACAGAGAAACCAACCAGTTCTACCATAATTCACATTTCCTGGATAAGGAAGAGAAACTAAACAGTTCTACCATAACTCACATTGTTTTGATAAAGAAGAGAAACTGAGCAGTTCTACTGTAATTTACATTGTTTTGGTAAAGAAAAGAAACTAAAGTTTTACCATAATTCACAGCACCTCTGTAGTAACAACAACTTGTTCCCTTTATTGGGGCTGCAATTACCCATTTGGCTTCCACTGACAAGAATCATAATGACATTTATCACATTCATGAATAACTATTTTGATTCCCAGGTTTGCTGCCTGTCCAGAAACCGTGTGCTCTGCAGGAGCTCCAATGCTTTCTAGAGGCAGGGCTTGCCACAGAGAGGGGCTCCATCTCTAGCAGAGAGGCTTCTTGACATTTAAGTTCATTAATTCTTTTTTCTTTTGCCCCCCCTAAATGTTTGCTCGTGTTGCTAAACAAGTGACCATCTTTTGCAGGTCTGCCAGGTGATCCCTGTAATTCCTGGGAACACCCAGTGACCTGTGCCTTGCCGAGGGACAGCTGGAGGAGAAAGGAAACTCTCTCAGTGCACTTGGAGTCCAAGGGACACGGTGAAAAGGTTGGAGTGAGTTGGGCATGTGCATAATAATTAGTTTCTAGAGATCGGCGATATGCTAATGACCCAAATGCCACCAGATGTTTTCAGTGCACACAGAGGGTGTGCTGGGGTCATGGTCTCAGGAGTACAGGAGGAAAGATGAATCCTAGAAGGACAAAAAAAAACCAACCAAACAACCCACCCCAGTGTTAAAGTTACTTTCAATTAGATTCTAGTTCTCAGAAAACAGGGAATACATTAAAGTGAAAAATGTACAAAACTTGGGTAGCGTGAAAGACACAAAATAGCCTGAGCACGCTAAAAAGTGATAAACTGAATTTTACATGTGTATTGGCTTCTTCTTCACACACAACCACTGACATTATTGAGTTTCCCTGTGACAATAAAAGCTCTTTCTCGTTCCTTTGTGTCTCCCACATCAAAGTCCCCCGGGTGGGTTCTCCAGGAGGGCCTGGTGGTACCTCTGACCTCGTTGCCAAAGTGGAGCACAGTCCTGTGGTGTTTGTTGTCTTCAGCTCAACACCCCGAGCCTTCTCCTCCCTCCCTTTCCACACAACCCGGGCGGGGGCAGAGAGGACAGAAACCCCGAGGGATTAAAACACTGTCAGAGCATTAACACTTAGTCGATGACAACTGTCAGGATTAAATCAAGCTGGTTAAATCCCTCTTAGCTGGAATAGGAACCAGCAAACCATCTGGTGGAAAGAGCAGTGTGACTGGGGCTAAAAGGAAATGCTGTCTGAGCAGGCAAAGGGAAAAAACTCCTCCCCAGACTTGTGGGAACTGCTGTGTTTCCAAGTGTCTGGCCACAGCCAGACACAGCTTTGGTTAGTTTAAATAAAGACTGTGGCAAAGAGTGCCTTGTGCTTGCAGCTCAGAAAAAAAAAAAAAAAAACCAAAACAGTTTTTAACCTTTTAAATTTGCTGTAATAATGTACAGCACTTGCAAAAAAAAAAAAAAAAAAAAAAAAAGACCAATCATGCATTCAGTGAGAAAAATATCCCATCAAACCCATTCTCTTTTCCCTGCTGTTTGCAGCCCTGTCCTGCTCCCCTCTTTGAGGGCCCCCCAGAGCACAAACAAGGCAGAGTGACCCACATTGCCAGGTCAGTGGCACAGCTCCTGGGACTGCCCAAGCTGGGCTGGCCTCCAAAACAAGGTGGTCAGCCTGGTAACCTGCTTGGAGGTTACCCCTGCAGGGATTAGGAGCAGATCAGACAAGGCAAATTGGATTGAAGTCTCTCCTCCATGATGTCACTCGCTGATGTTTATTCTAGAAATAAGGTCTTGCTCCTGCTGCTGCTGGGTTTGAGCTTGGTTCACTTCTCTTAGTCTCCTTGTGAATCAAGGAATAGGTGAAGCCTTATAAGAATCTAATTTGCAGCCTGTATTTGATGAGGTGCTGCTGTTGACTGGTCCATAATAGCACCTGGCTGGCTGTTGAGAGGTTGGTGGTGACTGTAAGTGCAGGCTCACAGGCAGGAGGCTTCAAAGGGCAGCCAGTAAATCCATTTCCCATTCACTTTGATCTGTTAGTTGTTCCTTTTTTAAATCCAGAAATTTTCTTTTGTTTATCAGTCATGAAATGTAAAAGTGTTTATGCAGCTTATGCTGTTGTTCCACGACGAGGTTTTACTGACTTCCTGATTATACAGAGCTTGTTTGTCTGCAGAGAGTTGTCATCCTGCTGCTCCCAAATATTGCCAGGGGAAGGAATTCACAAAGGCAGGAGACTGGCTTGGAGTCTGAGGTAACAAATGGTTTTGCAAATGTAAGCACTGATTTCTTATGTTTGGTTTCCTGACAAAAAAGCACCAAAGCCTTGGGCCACGCTCCTCTTTGGAAGGTGGATGTTTTTGGTGTGCCAATGGCAGAGTAGATGTGAACAGAGGAGCCCCAAGGCTTTTGTGGTGCTTGAGATGAGCCTGTTCTGTGCAGGGCTGGAGGTAAAAAAGGTCAACATGCTCTGAGCCTGTGCTGCTACAACAGGGAAGCAGCTTTACTTTAAAAGCAGTAGTGCTGTTGTTGAGCCCAGCCTCGCCTTCTGAATGCTGCTGGAGTGGCAAAAATGGTTTCAAAATACAAGGTTTCCTCACTGCTGAGAAGTTTCATGGGTTTTAGAAGATTGTTCTCTCCCTGCTGGAGCTGAGACTAAAGATAAATTGGGAATTTTTGGATCCAGATTTGAAATAAGAGGATCAAAGGACTCAGAATACCAGCAAAGATAAAAGAGTGCCCGCCCACGTCAGGTCTCGCTGCTGATACAGAGGGCTCTGCTGAACCCAAGCAGGAAACATCTGTGTGTGCTTATCAGCTCTGTACAACAAAAATCGCACATTTCTGGCCTTGCCTTATCAAAGATAAGGAGTAAGATGTCTTAACAACATCTGTGTGTCAGAATATTGGTTTTCTCCCAAAATCTGGAGTGACTTGGTTTGTATCTTTTCCATCGGTTCATGGGCAGTTTGTCCAATAACACTGAAACTGTGTGAAGAGTTGAAGCCATCCATCCCCTCTTGTTTTGGTCCTGAGGATAAGGCATCAGTCTGGCCAATTGTCCTCACAAACCAGCTGAGCCCTTAGCAGGGAGAATAAATAACAGCAGTGAGTCATCCCAGTGAGTCCTGAAGGAAAAAATTATCCTGGAGAACTGAGTCACGGGGATGCATCTTCACAACACATCCTGATAAATCACAGACAGCAAGATTCACAACACTCTCAATAATGGTTTACCAAATACTAATTAGGAATTGCCAGCTCCCACTAAGCATGGTGCTCCAAAAATCACAACTCAAGGCAGCACAGGAAATGTTATATAGTTTTTGGGTAAAAGTTCATTAAGTTATTTGGAGTTTCAAATTTCATTCTGATTTTAGCCATTTTAAGAATGGACATGCCATGGGTGACCCACTACTTTGATTCCAATAGTGGCCAGGAGGGGATGGATGCCAAAAGAAAAACAAAAATAAGGTATATATCATACCTTTCTCTCTCTCTTTCTTCCTCTGCTTAATCCCTTTTAGTCTCCAAGCCATTTTTCCAGGCAAGGCTGATGGCATTTGTCAGTTTTATAATCCCAGCTCTTCACTAAGCATTTGTCCAGTTGCCTCCTGTAATCTTTTCACTTATTAAAAATGGAAGGGACAACAAAGATGCAGAACAACATCCATGAGAGCTTGGACTGGGCACAACTCAAGCAGCCAAAGCACAGAAGGACACAGTTTGCTGCAGCTTGAGGAAGGGCTGGACAGCCAAAAGGTGCTGGAGATGCACAACATTTACAGGAGTTTGAAAGAGCTGAGTGCTTTGGAAAGGACAACAGGCCTGGTTTGGTCAGAACTCAACTTCCACTGCCTTCACTCCCTCTTCCAGCACAAGCACCAGTGCATGGGATGGATGGTTGGGTTTTATTCACCTTCTCCGGGCTATTCAAGAATACAAACCCGTCTGAAATATCCCCTTTCAGTCAAATCTTTTCTGGGCTGCGTTTCCCACTCAGTGAATCCTCATATGGAAGTTGTTTCATGCCTTTCATCATCTTCCTTGCTCTCTTTTGACCCTTTTTTACTTTTAACTTCTATGTTTGACCAGCCCTTCCCAGAGGACCCGGTGTGAAGGAACCATGGGTGTGCATAGTGGCTTAATCTGCTTTTCTGTGTCGTGCTGGATTGCCTTTGGAGCAGCTCTTGAGACCTTCCTTTTTGGCAGCTGCCAAACACAGAGTTGGTGATCTTATGAAAGGCTTCATCTAAGCCCTGGTTCTTGCTGTGCCTGTTGTCTGAATCTGCTCAAAATGTTGATTTAATAATTCCAAACCCAATGAACACTGTTTTCATTACAACTGTTTACAGGATCACACTTGGATATGCATGCTGAATTTAATTAGCTTTAATAATTGAAATAATTTCAATCTGCATCTTTATGCATCTGAATATCTTCTTTACATTTGACCTGAAATGTTGTTAAATATCTTGTTGTGGCAATTTGGGGTCACCATAATCATAATTGTGTAACACAATATGTGAAACAGGGCTGTGCCATCTGCAATTCCACATGCTTTGGAATGGATCTCCAGTGAGATACCTTCAAGTTATTGAAAATATGTTCCTGCAGTGGTGATTAATAGTAGAAATCTGAAGTTGAAAAGCAATGTTAGAATTTAATATGAATGCAATATTACTATAGAATTGATTGTAATTCCTTCAGCCAAACCAACCCAAGGTCTGGATCTCATTTTTCCTGTGACCAAAACTTGCTTAGGGGTCTCAGGGAAGAGACTTTTGCCTTCGGGAAGGCCTGAAGTCCAGGGAGTTGCTCACGTTTGGGTGTTTGAAGTGTGCAGTTGGAGAATGAGGTGAACCAATGCCAGCAGTCCAGAGCAGTGAGAGTTCTCAGGGACATGGAAAACAAGGTGTGAAGGAATCAGAGAAATTGTTATGGTTGGGAAAGACCTTTTAAATCATCAAATCCAACCTTCAGCCCAGCAGCACCACCACAATCTCCACTAAACTGTGTCCCCCAGTGCCACCTCCACACGTTTTCCAGGGATGGGGACACCACCACTGCCCTGGGCACTGCCTGACCACCTGTTCTGTGAAGTGTGAGCATTCTGTTCCTTAGGGAGACTGAAGAAGAACATCAATTTTCAAGGACCACAAAAGTTGATCCAATCTTATATTCTTCCCAGCCCTACCTGTAGCTGGCAAAAGCAGTCAAACAGTAGATTACAAAGATATTTTATAGAGAAAAAAAACAATTACATACTAGGATTTACTGTGTGGAAAGCATTCTTTTTTCCCCCTACTATATTCTTTGGCTTCTTTTATTTCAAATGGATGTAATTCCTTGAGATGTGATTTATGTATTGTTCTGCAGATCCTAGGGTGCCTTGTTCTTTACCAGCTTGATGTTGTTAAACCCAGTAGCGAAACCTCTTTAGAAGCTGGAAAAAATTTAGGGCAAGCCAGCTCAAATGAATGTCACTGTCTGGAGCACGGTGTTCTTACAGATGTAAATAATCTAATGCTTAGAATATCTTTGAGATCTTCACAGTTTGTCAGCCTCTATTAGAATACTCTCATGGGCAAGTTCTCAAGAATTTAATAAGGATGAAACAGCTCCTGGGATAATCAAGGAGCTTAGTGGCAAGTGATGTGCTTTGAAATGGGCTCGTTAAGGAACCCATCTAATTAAACCTATGGCAGCAAGGACCCCTTCCTGCTGGGCTGGAACAATGCACAGGCTCTCCCACGGGTTCATTTGGTGTCTTGCTGCATACAGGGGAAAAATATATGTCTAAATCCTCCTGGCACCTTCTCTGAAATGTGGACGGGCTAAAGGGAACTACTGGGGGAGTCTGTGTAAGTTCCACAGAGTTCTTCCATGCTCTGGCTCCTGTCCTAGTTGTTCAGAGGAGATCCTTCTGGAATTTGTCGAGGAAGACATTTCCAAGTGTGCAAGTGGGTGCACAACAGCTACAGTACTTGGGAGTAACCCTCCCTTTTAAAAATGCACTGACTTTTAGAACCATGTTGTTTTGATTTTGCAGCGTGGTCATTTTTACATCTTTGCTCAAGACCAGAGGAGTAGCAACATTTTTGAGATTTAGAGTTGGATTCTAATTCCTTCCAGCATTTGTGGCCACAGGCAGCCCATAAAGTTCTTTAGAACTGCAGAGTAGAAGACAATTAAAGGAAAATGAGACAGCAGCTGCTGTTTTGATGTTGTCTGTTGTCCAGGGGACCTGCCTGAGCTCTGAGTTGGAATCTGGCATGGGACAGGCACAGGGAGTAGGATCTGGGGGCAGACTTTTTAGTGGGCCTGTAGTGATAGGACAAGGGGTGATGGTTTTAAACTAACTGTGTCAATCTAGATTAGATATAAGGAAGAAGCATTTTTACAGTCAGAGTGTGAGGCCCTGGCACAGGGTGGGTAGAGAAGCTGTGGCTGCCCCATCCCTGGAAGTGTCCCAGGCCAGGCTGGATGGAGTTTGGAGCAACCTGGGCTGGTGGGAGGTGGTGGCACTGGGTGGCCTTTAAGGTCCTTTCCACCCCAAACTCTTCTATGATTTGTGCTGCTTCCTTGAGTGGTCTTTTTTATTTTATTCCAGAATTAAAGAAAATAATGCAGCTGGATGAATGATGATGAATGATTATACAGGGAGAAGCCCCAAGGGCTGTTGGTCACCTTGTAAGGCATCAAAGCAGTGGGAAAATCCTCATGTGTGCTGCAGGTGGGGAAGCCTTAAAAAAGTATTTGCAGAAAGTCCCTCAGAAGGGGTCAGTGCATGATGATCTGCAGTGTGCGGAGGAGAAACTCTGAGTGCAGAACATCCTGGGGCACTGGGAAGGTGCCCTAAGACAAAGCTGCCCTGAAGGGAAGGTTCCAGGTGGCACAACCTGTGAGCACTGATGGCAGCTGAGGCAGGAGGAGCTGCAGGGGGAGGGAATGGTCCTTTTCCTGAGGAATTCCACGAGGATGGAAGCTGGGGGGAATTGCTCTGTGGTCCCAAGAGGTCCATCAACACAGGGAGAGTTCTGGGGGCTGGCTTTGGTCTGCTGAGAAGTCGTTTGCCAAACTTGCTAGTGCTGCAGGCAGGCTTCCTAATTGCACCATTCTGTGCCTGCATCTTTTCAGTTTCTGTAATTGCCCATATTTGTGTCTTCTGGTGTTAAATGGTCACAAATATCCAACACTGGATTCCCTTCTCCCTTCCCAGGTCTGCTTGTTGAGGTTTTACCTCTCTTTCTGTACAAGAATCAGCACCCAAGATTCAGTAGCAGGAATTATATCGTTTTGTGTCCTGAAAATAGGACCAAAACCTGGAAATACAGTGAGTTTTCATACTCCTGCTGTATGACTGTCAGCTGAGGGCATGGCTAAAATGCTTTGCAGACTGTGGCACTGAACTGTGCCTTGTCTGTGCTGCTTCATGGGGGTAAATTTTAGTGCTGCATTTGTTCTCCACATTTGTAATATATGATGACCAATGCTTCTGCTGCTTGCAGGATGATTGCTTGTGTTATCTAGTGCTTATGTTGAGCACTTTGAAGAGCCAAAACATCCCCCACCTGTTGCATGGGAGTGATATTCTGACAGCTGGCCATGCCATCAGTTTGAATTTTGATCTTGAATTCTTGAATTCTGTGCTCTGTGTGAGTCACTGACAGTTCCCCAGCAGCCAGTACCATTAAAGAGCTATTACCAGGGTGCTTTTTATTAAGTTGGTATCAGAGCCAGCCTCTAGGATTGTTTTCTACAGGGAGAGTCTCTCTTTGGTTTCCAAATGCCCAAATTACTGTAATTACTTGGAAATGCTGATTTTGCCTAGAACTTGGTACTTTGTGCTTAAAGTATGTCAGTAAGGTGATTAAGGAATCAGAATTTGCCTGCTTTTGTCTGAGGCAAAGATCTGACAGTGGCTGCTGTAGCAGCAAAGAAAAGGCCACTTGGCAGGTTTGCTGCACCTCAGAACAGAGAGGTGTGTTCACTAAACCTGCCTCGTGACACAAATCTGACCCTGAACTTTTGCATTACAACTTTGTTCAAAGCAGCTCTCCTGGTAAGGCTGGAACAAGAGGTGCCCTTTAAAAGCAGCCCTCAGAGATGCCTCATGCCACGCTGGTTGTCCACGGGGCAAGGCTGCAGCTCACCTGGTGGGTCACACCTTGCCCTTTGTGCTTGAGGTGGGACGTGGCCAGTGGTGGGAGAGCTGGGCTGAGTCACAGGGGGTGTCAGCAGAAATGCACCTCCCACTGCAGAGCATGAGGGGAAGGGCAGGAAAAGAATGCTTCAAAAAAATCAAAAAGAGAAGTTCAGCTTTGTGGTGGTTTTCACCCAGTGTCCACCCAAACCTCCAGGGCACCCCTGTTTGCCAGAGGGAAAGGGAAAAGGAGAAAAGGCAAAACACAGCTGAGAGATCATGGCAAAGAAAACTCAGAGTGGCTAAATACTGACATTTATTACTAACAAGATAAGAACTAAAACGAAAAGCACTAAAACTAAAAAGTAAGGAATAAATCAGTCCCAAGAACACCCCTCTCCTCCCACCCCTCCCTCCCTCCAGCAGTTCCAGGGAGCAGGGAATGGG
>VXAU01005521.1:210239-254534 GCA_013399695.1 Formicarius rufipectus | reverse complement strand
TCTATCTCTCTCTCTCTCTCTCTCTCTCTCTCTCTCTCTCTCTCTCTCTCTCTCACACATTTCCATGGATAAATACAGGATTGGAGTCTGGTGTTGCCACACTTGCAAAGTGTCTTTCCCGATGGATGTGGATTGTAAGGTGGAATAGTGGTGGGTGATGGTGTGACTTGCTGGGGGGGTGTTTTGCCTGCTTGTTTATTTCTGATTAAATAGAAATCCCATCTGTAATGGGATTGTAGGATTTGCCAGGAATGCCTGTGGGCTTTTAAAGCATTGACTTTCTGACATCACTGGGAAATGCAGTGTTGGCTGTTTGGGGCATGGGAAATGTTGGAATAATTGAGGACATTTTTAATGTGCTGGGCTTATTATTGTTGGCTCAGGCTAGGATAGATGGTATAGATAGATGGAATCCTTCCCTGGGAGGGTGGGCAGGCCCTGGCACAGTTCCCCACAGAAGCTGTGGCTGCCCCAGCCTTGGAAGTGTCCAAGGCCAGGTTGGACGGGGCTTGGAGCACCCTGAGCTGGTTGAAAATCTCCCTGCTCATGGCACTGGATGGTCTATGAGGTCCCTTCCAACCAGGCCATTTTATTATTCTGTGTGTAGGAAGAAGAAGGAGAGAAGAAGAGAATGAAAGAGAAGACTTGAGGGGGAAAAAATAGGAATGGAAGTGCAGGAAAGGAAGACAAAACAGAGAGAAATGTCCTGTGCATTCCCTTGCAGGCTCAAGGGCTGGGCAGAGGGAGGAAATCCCTCAGCCAGCAGAGCAGAGCCTGATAAGGAGCCTCCCAAACAATGCTCTTTGATCCACCAGCAAGGTAATAAGATCTGAGGGTCGGGATCACCTCACTTGACCCGGTGATGTGGCTCGTTTTCCAAAGCCCAGGGATCAAAGGACCTGTGCAAAGGTCTTCCTGAAGGAGCAGTGGGGCCACGTTGTTGGCTGCAGTGAGGTGACATGCTGTGACTGAATCCCTGGTGAGCAGGTTGTCACTCTGACCCGAAAAGGATCAGGATTAGTCAGTTTCTGCAGGAAATGTCACGCACGGGAAGGTGCTGGGAAGGTGCATCTTGGTGGTCTTGCCCTGTCTGTATTTTGGGAAATCAACTCCACATCACAATGATGAATCCATGAGTGTAGAACAGCCACTCATCCTGCCCACTGGCTCCCAAATCCCAGAAGTGTTTGCCAATTCTGCAAAGCATCCCCATGGGGCTTCTAACCATGTCACTTGGCCTTCCCCTGGGGGAGTGGAGACATGGAGATCTGTCTTGGAGCCCTCGACTTTTAGGTTGGTTCCAAGAGGTTTGATGGGAGCACGTGCTCCAGGGCTGCTGTTCTGCAGGGAAGGGATTGCAGCTGGGAGGGGGAATTACAAACCAAGTGCCAGTTGATAATGGTCTGCTGTGGTCAGAGGTCACCATCATATGAGAGTGTGCAAGAAGGAGCGTTGTTTGAAACAGGGTAAGGTGTCTGCTCTGCTCAGCATTAGTAAGACCTTAACTGGGGTCCTGGTCACCCTCTGGGTGCTTCATTTCAGGAGAGACATGGGTTGTTTGGAGAGCACTGGGAGGGAAGCAAAGAGAATGGTCAGAGGTCTAAGGGAAAGATTAAAACAGCCCCAGTTCTCTCAGGTTAAAAGGAACTGAAGGATGGAGGGTTTTAAAGCTGCTGCAGAAAGAAAGGAAAACCACATGTCCTCTTTGTCCACAGTGGACAAGACAGAATAAAAAAGGCTCTAATGACATTAAGGGACATTTGGGTTGATTTTGTAAAACCTCTTCCAGTAGTAAATGTAGTGAAGTCTTGGGGGGAAAAACCAAAGCACAGAGGGAGCACACGAAATACCACCAGAGGATTTCAGGAATAAGTTTGACAACTGGAAGCAATTGGAGTGACAGAACTGACCCTGTAGGTCACAGATCCTTAGGGTCCTGGTTCTTTGCTCTTTGACCTACTTTTAATTTTGTCAAGACTAATTTGGGGGTTGATCCTTCAGGGCATCTGCAATTGCTGTGCAGATTTTGTAAGCCAACTTTCTCCATTCTCATCCCGGTCTTTGCAGTAAGATGGGACTTGTAGACTCCCCCTAAATGACACACTGTGATCCCATCTGCAACACCCTTCAGGTCTGATAATAAATCTTCTGAGGGCTGCACTCAGAGGAGAGTTTTTTTTGTGAGCTGCACATCTGTGATCTGGTAGCTCCACTCCAGGTGATGGTTCCTGATGAGAGTGTCCTGTGGGGATGTGCTTCACCAAGGGAGGCAAAGAAACCTCTGTGGCTTCCCCTTCTGCCACTGGGCCTCTTGTCCCATCCAGAAAGTGTGCCACTTTGACATGACTTGCTTCCCTTTTAGAATTAACCTTCCTTCTTGTCCTGTATTTGTTTGTGCATGACTTTTCGAGGCATTAAGGGGATGAGGTTTCCTTTCACCTTGTTTTTAAAGCCAGTGGGGTATTTGCTCAATGTGCTGCAGATCAAATCCGGTTTTACTAGTTTGGTTAAACAGCCCATATCCCTCAGAGGACACCACACACGTGGAATGGCTCAGGATGGTCCTGGCTGGGAAGGAGTGGAGTCCAGGACTGCAGGGATGTGCTCCCTGTGCAGAGGTTGGGCACACTTCTGGGGCAAAGTGAGCAAAACCTGAGCTCTTCTCTGCTCTGCTGTAAATATTTAAAAGGAAATAGGAGTGTTTACCTGTTCTGGGAGTGGATCTGGCACTTTCAAGAGTGCAGTCTTGATTCAGACTGAAAACAAATCCCAGGGAGGAGAGGCAGGGTCGAACTGTCCTGCTGCCTGTGGAGTTTGTGACCTTTGCAGAAGACAGGTCTTTGCCTGCCCCGTTTCCCCAGGAAGACATCCCACTTCAGAGGGGTTGTCTGCTCAGCTCTGTGTCAACAAGACACAGCCACTGCTCCCTGGAAACCTGCCAGCAGGGCTTTCACCCAGAAATCCCTGTCTTTGAACTCCTGCCTGCTCTTTCCCAGCAGGTTTTGATGAACTTGCTCCTTTTGTGGCCGGGTTGACGTGAGGATGTGGGTCATTCAAACAGATTGATTTCAGGTGGTTAAAAACATCACCACAACAAGGGGCAGGTTCAGTGTGAGGCTGAGGGAACACACAATTCCCACAGAAACTCCCCAAACTATTGGTGCAATTTCTCTGTTGTATACACAACAAGTGGCACAGTTCAATTAGCACTGAAGGGGATCCAATTTTATTTAGCACTCTGGACTTTTCCCATTTATTAGATGTTCAGGACACTTTGAAAGGAAATAACAACAAAGTGGCTGAAGACATGGAAATGCAGTATTTCCATCCATCTCCCTACCTAGCTGTAGAATAGCTTCTATAAAATAAAATAAACTGGCTGGTGGTTCAGAGGAGTTCTTCCAATAAACAAAAGAAATCATATTTCTGCTTAGTCTGCATTCAAGACAGAAATATTCCAACAGGGGTAAGCTCTGACAGCTGTGGAAAGGGAAAACTTCTGATTTACTCTGAGGAGTCTGTGCCCATATTTCCCCTTGCATTTATTCACTTGATTTAATACCAATGCTTGTTGCAGTATGGAGATGTTTTAAGGGGGTTTATCATATGTTTTTTTCTCTGCCTGGCCTCTTCTCCATTTATCCCTGGAGTCCAACCACCCGAGGCCAAACCAGGCAGCTTTTCCCCTCTGAGGTGTGGGGGGGCCCCCAGGGCTGCTCACTTCTGGCTGCCAGCTGCCAAAAAGAAGCAGTTTCCAAACATCATGGAAACATCCTGCTGCTCCTGGCCTGGGAGATGGTGCAGGGTGTCCCTGGCATGTCCCCTGCCTTGCCTTGCCTTGCCTTGCCTTGCCTTGCCTTGCCTTGCCTTGCCTTGCCTTGTCTTGCCTTCCCAAACCTTCCCTTCAGGATGGCAGGAATTGAGGTGGCCCCTCCACCAACATATCATGTGTCCATCAGTAAATCTACCAGGACAGACAAAGTAATTCCCACTGGACTCCAAGATAACATCTGCTGCCAGAGGCCTGAAGAGCTAAGGAGCATTTTTATGTCTGCAGCTCAGCAGTGGAGGTGTTTCAGTCCCTGTTTTTTGGGAGCCAGCGTTGCCTACGGGTACACATGCCTATTGGACAGGAGACCCATGGTCAGTCATGCCTGAAAGTCCTCTGAGGAGAAACAGGACTGGATTCAGCCTGGCCAGGAAGATCACCTTGAGGCACAGCCAGACCTGTGTGCACCAGAGAGGGGCTCTGGGCCAGGCTCAGCCAGGAAAGACACCTGCCATGCTCAAGGTGGGTTTTGGTGTGCTTGGCTCTTGGCAGCACATCTCGGGTGGAAACTCTGCCATGGCTCACTGGCCATGCTCTGGAGTGACCATCACTGTGTAAACCATGGCTGGGGTGCACTTGGAATGCTCCAAAGGAGGTCACCAGGACTGCAGTGGGTTAAAAATTGACTTTTGTGAAAGGCATGGCACGTTGTATGGGCCACGTGGAGGAGTTGGATAAGGCAGACAGAGTGCCCGAGGCTTTCAGCCTGGTGACACCCAGCACTATCTGTTGTGGTTGGGAGAGCAACTCACAAAACTTCTTTCTTCATGAGAGGAGCCATTCTATAAAATACAAATTTAATTTGTTGCATAAAGACATTCCTTTTAGTACACAAGTACAGACCTAAAGCAAAGTAAGGCTTATAGAGGGAATCCCTCACTTTGCAGATGGAGCCTGTGCCGTGGTGCTGGGTTTGGCTGTGAGGGAAGTGCACTGGGCAGCAAAGAAACGTTAACATCACCTCTTGAAAGGTTTTCTTGGCTGTTTCCCTTACTGAGACACCAGTGGGCACAGGAGCTCAACCCTGCAGCTGTGGGCACTTTGTCAAGTGGAGGACCAGGCTCTGTTCCCGTGGTGCCTGTAGGGCAGGATGTCCTGAGAGCCTTGAAAGCCCCTCTGTGGCTCCTGTTCCCCCTTGCCTGGTCAGGCACAGCCCCCCTGGGAGCTCCCCTAGTGTCAGGGCACCCAGAATTCCAGCTGGAGTGCTGGGCTGGAACTGGCCACACTGGAAGGGCATCTCCAACAGAGCAGAGGGAAGGGTGATGGGGCCACTCTTGCATTCCCTGAGCCTGAAGATTCAGGCTAAGCCCTCAAATGGTCCAGCGTGGCATTTCTGTGTCTGCTTTGAGCAGGGGCAGACAAACAGCTCCACAGAAACCCTGCATTTGTATTAAAAGGGTGGAATTCATTTGGATGTAGATGTGAAGTCAGCATGAAACCCACCATGGACTTAAATCCCCTGTGAAGCCTTATCTTAACTTTTTAGGGTTTTTGTCTCTGTCCCTAAAGAGCTGGGTAGAGTGAGGAAGGCCAACACAGGGCACTCCTCATCACACCCTTTTCTATTTTTAAAAGGTAAATGGAAAGAAACAGAGGTATGTATGGGAGTCTTAGATCTCACCACATTAATGGAAGAACAAATAGTAGGAGCTGAGACAAATATTTGCAGATTTATTTCAATGGCCTAAATGAAACTCATATTCCAAACAACCGGCCCCAATTTATTATCTTCATATAAAGCAGTGAAGGATTTATCTCCCAGCAAATGTTTCCTTTGTTATGTTGATAAAAATGACTGTGTTGGTCCCAGAAGGAAAATATTTCTGGAGTCTGATGGTTTCTTTTAGAGCAGTGCATTGCAATCTCTCATGGGGATACTCTGCTGATAAACCAGGCTGGCCTTGGGCAGAAATTATTAGTTCAGCTGAAGCTCAAGTCCAGAAAAACAGTCTATGAACAGTTTCTCTGAGCTGCTGTTGGTTGAATTGAAAGACTGTTATTGAGAGAGGGAGAGAACACTGTGATCCACTGTCCATCAGCTCCACTGAGCTGAAAGGAGATCAAGAGCACAGATTTGGGGGAGATTTGTTGCCCTTCTCCCCTCCTCCTGCTCTTGGAGTTTGCAGCTTTCAGAGAAGTTCAGCCTTTGGAGATGAGCTACCGCTGATCCTTCCTGTGAGAACTTTGCAGCTGGACGTGCATTTTCCTACCTAGAAATACAAACAACTCAAATTAGAAAGAAATCATTTCGTGTTTAAAGCCTGGGGGGTTATTAAATGATTGGTTTTGTCCTGGTAAGACCTTTCTGTTTTGCTGCTGATGATTTGTTTTGTTATGGATTGCAGTGTTAATAATTTGCAAGATCACCTGGCAAATGGAATGAATGGTTCAATTTAACATTTTAGGAAAACACCAAAACAAATCAACAGGAGAGACTTTGATACACAGGGTCATTGACTCATCTGACAACAAACACATGACTCGTGCTCAAATGTGAGAGCTCAGACATGGGGATGGCTGCTGGAGGGACAGGATGGATGGGAGTGTCCCTGAACCTGAGTGTTGGGATTTGGATCAGAATCACAGCTTTTAGCACATTAATAACCCAAATAAAAGCAAACCCCCAACATAAAGCCCTGGCACAGGCTACCCAGGGTGGTGGTGGAGTCCCCATCCCTAGAAGTGTTCAAAAGCCACGTGGATGTGGCACCTGAGGACATGGTTTGGTGGTGATCATGGTGGTGGTGCTGGGCTGATGGTTGGGCTTGATCTGAAAGGTCTTTTTCAACTTTAACAATTCTATAATTTTATGATACTCAGAAAACTGAAACCAAAGCTCACATAGATGGGAAGTGAAACTCCTGAATAGTCATTTTTGACTTTTTTTCAGGCTTCGTCTGTGACATTGATCCAATTTCCCAAAGGACTGTGTTCATTTTAGGGTTCACAGTGGATTTTGTGAGTGTCAGTCATGCCTTATGCCCTTGTAACTAAAATCCACCTTTGGAGAAGGTGGGAGTAACAGGGATACAGGAGCAAATACCATTTCCTGGCAAGCAGGTGCCTCTGGGATGCCTCCCCACGACTCCAGCTCTCACTTCCAACCTGTTGCCACAGTGGAAAGCACTGGCAGAAGATGGCACTGCAGGAGGAACACGTTGTAGGGACGGAGCCGAGCAGAGGAGCTCGTGGTGCAGGAGCTCTGCTCTCCAGGAGCTGTGCCATGACCCCTGAGGATGCATTCTGAGCAACGTGGAATTTCTTTTCTCCCCCCTAAACCACCAGGAAGCCCCAGATTTGCAGGTACATCTTCCTCACTCTTCCATTTGCATCTTGGTTTTACTCCTCAACCCAGTGTTTCACTGTTCACCAGTCACCAATGGGCAGGTTGTGGGCATGTGGAACTGCTGCAGAGCCTCAGCTGTGTTCAGCAAGTGGCTCTTTCTGAAAAAAAATATAAATTTCAGTCAGGATCTGAGCATCACAACACAGTGACAACCAGCTGTGGCACCAAGCTCTGGATCCCAGCTGGTGTGAGGACAAGGAAACCTGAAAGTGCAGAGGGAATCAGTCCAGCTGATAAGGACTTGAGAATGGTTTTGCTCCTGCTTGTTCTGAGTTTAGATCCTGTGTTGCCATGCTGGGAACTTGTAATTTAGCAACTCATTTCAGGAGTGATGAGGATTTGTGCCAGGTGAATTCCTTTTAGATACAAATTGCTCCAAACATGATGTTGAATCTCTCCTTACCCATCCCCTCCTGCCCTTGGGTAGGACTGTGTGGTGTCTCCTGCTTTTGCAGTCCTGGTGGGAATGATTGGTGGGCCATCAACCACAACACACATCAAATTCTATCCCTTTGGAAGGGACATGGCAAAACTCTGGAGCCTCCTCAATGTGGGGCTCCTACAACAGCAGGGCTTTCCCAAGCTCAGTGTGTGTGCATGTTCTCTCTGGAAGCAGGGTTAGATATGGTCCAGTAACTGAGATTCATTCCAGTTGCAAAGCTGGCTCTGACTCTGTTGCAGCCCCAAATATTTCAGTCCTGTAGTGAGTGCTGTTCTGGAAATCACTCAGAGCTGTGTCTGTCCTAAATGTGATCCACAGGGTTTGTGTGGCCCTGGGGGATCGTGGACACATGATGGACAGATGATGACTTGATTGGTAAAAGACACCAGTGCACACTTCTGCGGCAAGATTAAACCAAAATGGTCCTCAAGAGGCCACCTTCTGCCTCCTTCTCTGGTCTGAGGTCATGTGAGGTGTGTGCTGAAGATCCACCTCAGCAGAACTTCTTGTTTCCACGCTTTAAAGCTGTCTCTGGGAACACTTCTGCCCTCTCCCAGCTGCAGGAGCTCCTGTTTCCTCTCCATCCCCTTCACCCTGGCAGCAGGACCTGAGTTGAGTGCTGGGCTTACAGCAGGAGGCAGAGAAACCAAACCCTGCCCATTTCTGGGAACACTTGTGTCCCTGAGCCCTCAGCAGAGGCACAGACACGTGTTCATCCCCAGGGCCAGGTCAGAGGGGAACACAGGGCCAGCTCCTGCTCCCTTTCAGTGCTTGAAAGAGAGAGTTCAAGGTGCCACAATATAAACAATTCAGTGTCATCCACTCTGTTCGAGTGTTCTGGTCCATGAATATTTCCATACACTCAATTTTAAGGGCCAATTCTATTTCAACAAGTGTCAAAGAAGATTCTAAATTTAAAAGCCTCTTTTGTTGTCTCTGTTTCATGATGCATTTAAAAAAAATCACTGAACTAAGATTGTGGTAATGAGCTTCTAAATATTCTGCTACATAACTCAGTGAAATGGTGTAAGATTGGAGCAAGGCTAAAAATTCAGTGCAGAAGGAGGAGTCTGATATGTGGCTTTGTTATGATGATACATCACTGCTCTGGATTACAATATATACCACCTTTTTTTTTTACTATGGAGTCATAATATGATAGAAATGAAATGAGACAAGGGGACTTCTTTGTCATGTGTGTATTAAAAGCTTTAAAACCTTGTGCCAGATGGGGTTCTGCATTGATGATGAGGTAATTTGACACTGCACTTCAAGGGACACAGCACCATCCTGGCATGGCTTGAATTAAGTGAGAGACTGAGCATGAACCAGCATCTATTATATTATATATTTCTATATCAGGACATAAACTCTGACCCTTCTTAATGATGCCCTAAAAGCAGACTTAACAGCAGCCCTGCATAGCTGCTCTTGCAGCAGCATCACCTTGTGCTGCTGAGCTCACTGTTCCAATCCCTGCAAGCAAAGAACTCCAAACCAACACAAACCTCACACAAAGCCCAGAGAAGACACTGAATCTGTCAGTGGGATTTCAGTTGAGTGAGTCCTCTGCAAAGGGCAAAGCAATCCAGGTAATTGTGGTGACCTGGGAGGACTTTTTCTGGACTAAGGTTGAGACCTAATCCTGCAAGCCCTTGGCCACGTAAATAATCCTGCCCTGCACAGGGAGCATCACCTGACGTCAGGAAATGACCTGCAGGGGAAGGGATTACTCACATGACTAAGGGTTTGTACGTCTGCTTTAATTAGTCTCTCTCACTCTGTTTTGTTTTGTTTTTGTTTTCAAATATCAGGAGTAACTTCCTCGGTTTCCACACCCCTTTTGTTCAAAAGAGCAGGTGAAATCCATCTAATCACCCACAAATTTGTGTTGTGTTTTCAATCCTGGGTGACTAAAACCACTGTATAAAACCCCCCAGTGACAGGGACAGCTGTCAATGGCCCTGGGTGCTCTCAGCATCCTGGATGTAGCAAAACTGATCTTTTAGTGAATAGAAGTGATCTTTTAGTGAATAGAAGTTTCTTTATACTTTATATATATATATACACTTTATATATATATACTATATATATATACTTTATACTTTACACTTTATACTTATATTTATACTCCCCCCAACTAACTTCAGTTCCCCCATGTAAAATCAAGAGAATTCAAGTGTATATCCAGGCAGAGCAAAGGAGAGTGATCTCACATTGATGGCTGACATTTGCTGATACGGAGGAGAAAATCACAAGGTGGACCAATGTTGGTCTTATTTTGAAATCAGGACCCAGAGAAAGCCCTGCTGAAGTTTGCAGTGTAGCTGTGGAGTGGCCTTGGTCCCAGGAACCTGCTCATCCCCACGGGCAGCAGGGAGATGGGCACAGGCAGGGCCATTTGGGGTGTCTCTCTGGTGACAAAAGTAATTCTGGCTGGGAGAAAGGGCCCACTGCTGTCCTAGAACCTGAGGGAAAAAGTGGTTGTGAAATATGTGGGTTCTTTAAGGATATTCAGTTGTTCTAGGCACAGCAAAACGTGAAGAACTGGCTCCAAATAATGTTCTGAGACAGAAGGAAGGTGTCAGTGCTCAAGGAGATGACTTCTGAAGAGAAAAAAAGAAACCAATGCCACAAACACACAGATTCAAAAGGAACTGGAGAAACAAAGGGTCTCCTGAATGGCTCAGGTGTGTGGTCACCGTGAAGGCAATGCCTGCAGCAGTGCCAGGATGAGTGGAAGGAGACGAAGAAATTGTTCTGTATTTCAGAGCAGCAAAGTGGTCAGAGTGATTTATGGCTCTGCCCCTTGCAGACTGAACCACTGCAACCCCTGGTCTGTGTGTTCCAGCCCACGTTCATCCCCCCTGGAGGGGACACATCAGCAGGGTGGCCACAGGGACCTTGTGGCCACATTTCAGATCCGCTGGATGATCCCTGAAATCCTTCAGGGTCTGTCACCAGCCTGCAGATGATCCTGGGGTCAGGTCACGGCTCATTGTTGTCTTTGTTCAAGAACCTCCTTCTCGCCTCTTGCGACCTGTTCCTCAGGAGTTTGTTTTGGCCTGCCTGAATGTTTTGTGTTTGGTTTGTGTTTTACATTCAACCTGCCAGAGGTTGAAGGGCTTCCTGTTGTCTTCATCTGACCCAATATTTGTGGTCTTTCCAGACATGTGAGATGGGAGTTGTGCAAAGAACTGTACAACAGGAATTTCTGTTGATTTTCTTTCTCCCTTACCTTGGTTTCACCTTTCCGTGTAGTTGCTTGTTTGGAGACTACAAAGAGAAAGAAAGGTCCATCGAAGCCTTTGTAGTTTTCTTTTCAAACAACTTGCAGCATTACAAATATGCTATGAAGCCCTTTGGAAGGATTAAGTTTCCTTAACAACTTGGAAAACAAAAGAGAAAATACAGACTGTCAGTGTGTCATCTTCTTCCTGATTGTTAAAATCAGGAGCTCAGAACTTCTGGATACGTCATTATCTTTGATGCCTACTCTGCAGCGTCATGTGCTCATATTTAAAATAAAAATAAAGATTCTACTCTAGCAGGAAATGAGTTTCCTTATCAGATCAGATAGGTATTGTCCTGCTTTTAGCACGGGCATGCAAACCCCTGCAGAAAGTCAAGGAGGAAAGAAAGTGAAGGAGGTCAGAACAAGGTGTTCCAAAGAACTTTTTATAGGTATTTGTGGAAGGCACAGCCGTGAGCTGTGAACCAAGACATCCCTTGGGCTCAATAAAACGAGAGAGGTGATGCTTTGAGGCTGCAGTGATTACACAGAGAGCCTCAGCCCCTGTGTTAAGCCACAAGATGTGTCTGTGTCACAAGATGTCCTGTAGCTTTTAGTTCTTCCTATGCTTCAGTCCAGAAACTTGGTCAGTGAGGAGGGGTTTGTTTTCTGCTCCTGTAGAAAAGCTTGCGCTGGATTCTACCGTGGCGTGGATTTTATGTTTGGGATGGGCTTTTTTTTCCAGCTGAACCACTAAGTAAACTAAAAATAACAACTGTTTCTTCTTGAAAACAGGTTCAGCTTCCAGAAAAATGTCATGCTTGGAGCAGGGAGCAGAAAGAGCAGCGTACCCTGGAGGAAGGCCAGGTGGTGGTGGAGGTGGAGGTGGAGGTGGAAGAGGTAGAGAAGGTGGAGAAGGAGCTGGCGGAGGAGTTAGAAGAGGTGGAGGAGGAGCTGGGGGTGGTGGAGGAGGAGGTGGAGGAGGAGGAGGAGAAGGAGGAGGAGGAGAAGGAGGAGGAGGAGGTGGTGGAGGTGGTGCTGAAGGTGGTTGACCTTCCACCTGTCCAGAGGGCTGAGCGGGCTGTGACGGAGCCCAGAGCTGCTGTCAGGGACCTGCCTGTGTTTGAGTCCAAAGCATTCAGTGGTTTATGAGTCCTTTGGACCTTGCTAAACCAAAGCTGGTGCCTTTGCCAGGCAGTGGTGGGAGCTGTGGAGTGTGCCCAGTCATCCCTGTGCTAAAAGCCTTGGGAGTTTGGTGGCAACAAGGCAGAATTGCTGTGTGTCAGCCCCAGAATCCACTGCCCTCCTAAAGAGAGCCTTGGAAGGTCTGGCTCAGGGCTCCCACCTGGAGCCTGCTGAAGGGAAGGGACTCATGCCCAGGGTGGTTTATCTCCTGCTCCCCAGATGTCCCAGGAAATCCTGCTGGTTCTGGTGTGGGGCCGCTCAGTGACCCCTGAGTGGCGCTGGGTCCCCTCTGGGTTGGAGCTCCCCTGTGCCAACACTGATGCCAACATTGCCCTGCCCAGCTGGCAGGCACCTCCCTGCCCTCTGACCAGGAATCCTCATCCAGGAGCTGCCACCTGGGGGTAGCTGAGAGGGGAATTCACTGCTGTCNTGGTGGTGGAGGTGGAGGTGGAGGTGGAAGAGGTAGAGAAGGTGGAGAAGGAGCTGGCGGAGGAGTTAGAAGAGGTGGAGGAGGAGCTGGNTCCTTTGGACCTTGCTAAACCAAAGCTGGTGCCTTTGCCAGGCAGTGGTGGGAGCTGTGGAGTGTGCCCAGTCATCCCTGTGCTAAAAGCCTTGGGAGTTTGGTGGCAACAAGGCAGAATTGCTGTGTGTCAGCCCCAGAATCCACTGCCCTCCTAAAGAGAGCCTTGGAAGGTCTGGCTCAGGGCTCCCACCTGGAGCCTGCTGAAGGGAAGGGACTCATGCCCAGGGTGGTTTATCTCCTGCTCCCCAGATGTCCCAGGAAATCCTGCTGGTTCTGGTGTGGGGCCGCTCAGTGACCCCTGAGTGGCGCTGGGTCCCCTCTGGGTTGGAGCTCCCCTGTGCCAACACTGATGCCAACATTGCCCTGCCCAGCTGGCAGGCACCTCCCTGCCCTCTGACCAGGAATCCTCATCCAGGAGCTGCCACCTGGGGGTAGCTGAGAGGGGAATTCACTGCTGTCTCTGCTCACTGAGTGGTTTGGGCGGGAGGGACCTCAAAGCCCTTCCAGTGCCACCCCACCCCTCCCGCCAGCCCAGTTGGCTCCAAGCCCATCTAACCTGCCAGGAGGACAATCCCAAGGGGTGCCAGTGCTGTGCTGCTGCCCTGACTGTGTCTCCTCCTGCTCCCTTTGCTGCTCACACAGTCAGGAACAGGAGGGTCTGGGCTGGACCTGGACCTGGACCTGGACCTGGACCTTTCCAGGGCTTGAGAACAGGGCTCAGCCTCCCTGAAGAGATTGCAAGTCAGTCCCAAGTTCCTTCCTCAGGTATTTACCTGCTGGAGATAACCACAGGTTATTACCTGAACTTGCTATGTTGATTCTTCTGCAGAAAGAGGGTGCAGGTTGAGCAAACTAGAGCAGTGGATCACACTGATAATTTAAATTACAGCAGTGTTTTTCTTTTTAACCCACTTAGATAGGACTGTGTAGCAATGCAGCACAGGCAGGAAGTTTGGTTCCACGTTTTTTCTTTTCAAAGTCTTTCTCACTGCACTGCAATGGAAGTCATTTGTTTTCAAAACCATAATAACAGCAGGTATTTATCAGGTGACCTTGAACTACATTTTTAACGAGTAACAAAAGTCAACAGAATACTCGCTCTTGATAATCTGTAGAAGGAAAGGAAAGGAAAGGAAAGGAAAGGAAAGGAAAGGAAAGGAAAGGAAAGGAAAGGAAAGGAAAGGAAAGGAAAGGGAAAAAGAAAAGAAAAGAAAAAAGAAAAGAAAAGAAAAGAAAAGAAAAGAAAAGAAAAGAAAAGAAAAGAAAAGAAAAGAAAAGAAAAGAAAAGAAAAGAAAAGAAAAAAGAAAAGAAAAGAAAAGAAGTTAGGAAAGGAAGGCACATAAAGTGAGGTAATAATCATTATTGTGTTGTTACTGTTTACACTATTCCTGGGAGCTAAACAGAATGGATATTGCCTTTCAGTCCTTTCAAAATTCAGTTTTGAGGTGGGGGGGTGGGTTCTTAACTAGAGTGAAGGACAAAGATAAGCACAGTGGAGGAAGTCCAAGCGAGGTCAGAGACTGGTGTGGCAGAGGGTGGCTCAGTGGGACAGCGTGTGCCCAGGGGGTGGGAGGGGACACGTGTCCGTGGAGAACCCAAACGACACGGAGCCATCATCAGGATTGTTTTCTTTGCAATTTTGCTGCCCATTTCTTGCTTCCTTTCCATAATCCAGGTCTGACTGGTTCCTTACTGCCCACGGTAGCTGCCTGTGGCTTTGTTCTCGTGCTCCACTGCGTTTTGCATTGTCAAGGGCACCTCTGGCACCGTCCCGGGACCGCTTTGGGCTGTTGCTGCAACCCCAGGGGAACAGCAGTGGGAGTTCCATTGGAAAAGCTCTGCTGAGCACAGAAAGGGAATTTGTCAACTTCCCTCTTGGCTAAGCCCGAGCAATTAACTCTGAGTTTGCACTCGGCAACGTTTCTTCCCAGTTCCTTATCACATCAGGGAGCAAAGGACTTCAAACTTAATTAATTTTGCCTCGGAAGGCCACATGTAAAGCAAGCTTAGCAGAAAGCAAAAACGGATTAAAAATTTAAAAAAAAATCTAAGGAAAAATCCCAAGCAGACCCAGAGCAAAGGGGAGCTCATCTGTTGGGTGAGCTGTGCAGAAGGGGGTCAACTTGGTGGGGCAGAGCCCTGCAGTGCAGGGAGGACAGGGCAGGGCACAGCCCTGGCTCGGGGTGTGCAGGATGGGCACTCCCTCTTCTGGAGAACCTTACACCGCTTCTGCCGCTGCAATTTCCTCCCTGCTCTGAAATTCCCGTGCTGGGACTGGACTGTGCTTGCCCCAAACCCGAGCCTCCTGTGTGTCCTGGCCCAGCCACAAGCCAAGGACGTGGTTGCCCCTTCTTTGAAAAGCTTCTGTCCCCTACAGGTCAGAACCAGCATTTTAGGGCTGACCACATCAAAAATCTGGATCTGAGTGCAGTCTCTGCCCTCTTCCAGTGTAATGAATCCACTGAAATAATGCTTTGAATTCCCTGGATGCCAGGCAGCCAGACCTCTGATCACAATTTGGGCTCTGCAGCTCACACCCATCACTGTGGATGTATAATTTTCTTTTAGGACAGGGATTGTGATCTTGCACTCAGATCACCTAAAAGAGCTGGGGCTCTGACCCATTCCCAGCTCTGCCACAGGCTGAGCCTGGGCTTGTCATCTGCTCTCTCCTTCTGTAAAACGAAGCTAAACATGTTTCTGATACCCTGTGAGGAAAATAAAGCCATAGAAAATCACAGAACCAGAGAATGGTTTGAAAGGACCTTCAAAAGCACATCCAATCACACCCCCGTGCCATGGCCCAGACACCTTCCACCATCCCCAGCCCCACCCACCCTGGCCTTGGACATTTCCAGGGATGGGGCAAGATACTTGAGGTACTTTATATCTGGCATTATGAGCCTGGAACAGTCTTGTCAGACAGAGAAACAAACATTTCTAAATGAAATATTTTTCTCTGTGATCTCAGTTTATCTGGACTGTTCACTTTGGCTTGGGAAGGGCTCCACAGGATTCCCTCTTGCACCCTCTGTGCTGTCCTCCCACTTCCCTCCAGCCCCCACAGCTGAGCAAAAGCTCCAACTCTCCATGCTTTCACTGCTCCTCCACCTGGAGCACACTGATAAGAGTTGCCTAATTAATTATTTAGGGCTGGAGAAAATATCAACCAATTTCTGCTGAATCCAGATATTTTGGATCCTTCCCCAACAACTTTAGCCTTCTCTACTCAATCCCCCAGAAATATTTAGTCTTACATGAAGAAACCAGAATTTTGGGGCAATCTGTCGTGTGGACCCTTCCTTCCCACCCCCCTTGTGACATTACAGATGTTCTAAGGCTTTTGTATCTTACAGGCCCCCAAAATAGCAAATCCATTGATAACACTGGATTTTCCAAGTGTAATTAAAGCCTCAGAGTCCTACTGGGGCCATGGGATTCCATTGTATTGTGCTGCTGACAGAAGGGAACGCTTCGACTGGAAGCCCACGAGATTTAGAGGAATCAAGTAAAGCTTTGCTCTAGGTTTTCAAAAGCCCACACTCTGCCTGTGCATCCATTATATATGACAGAGTGATTATACCACCAAAAAAAAAAAAAAAGAAAGAAAAATTAGATCTCCAATCTTTTGTATTTTGGCTGCAGGCAGTTCAGCTCTGTCTGGCTGAGTGCACCTTGTGTGTTCTTCCTTTGGCTGCACAAAGAGCTCGAGGTCAGCGATGAAAGGGGCAGGGGGCTGGAATCACATCACACTGTTTTCTCACTGTGTTTGGACAATGCAGGAACAGGCTCTGCATGCAGAGAAATCTCTGTGGCTCATCAGTTGCTGGAGGCAAACTCCATCCCCCATTGTTCTGGTGCAAACTTGGAAATACGAGTTCCTGATGTGTTGAAAGGTCTCCATGCGTCCTGAAAAAAGGGTGGAATCATCTAACACGTGGACTGAGGTGTGTGTCCACCCTCTGCACTTGGGTGTCAGGCCCAGCTAAACCCATTCAGGTCCTAAGGCAAAGAGCTGAGCAATTTGGTGGGGGTTATGTGGATGAAATCAGGCTGTTCCTTCCCTGCAAGCAGGTGAATCGCTCAGTGTTCTCAGACTGAGGTGACCCTCTACAAGGAGCAAACCCACAGGACTCTGTAGGACCAGCCAACTCCTTCTGCCCGTTTCACTGCACCTCTGCTGGTGTTTGGAATGCCTCGTGTCCTGCAGACACAACCAGGATGCACTGAGCCTTTGGCATGAGGGACAGAGCTCGGGGTCTTGCAGGTGATCTGAGGTGGAAGGAGAACTGGAGACAACATCCTGTACTGTGGGCCAGCAAGGGCCATGTATTCTGTGTTCATGCACTATGAGCTTCCAAGGCTGCACCCAGGTGTACAAATCCCACATTCCAGACCACTGAGGGATCATTTTCTTGGCTTGTTTTTATTTTCAGCTGGTCTTCCTGATCCCCAACTCGGTGTGGAGCTCCTTGTTCAGGACACTCCTCAGGCAGTGCTGTGACTGTGTAAGGCTTCAGCTTCTCAGTCCCAGCCCTTTTCTTCCCTCAGCCCCTTCCCTCTGCACACAAAAGGGGGTGTGACATGTTTCTGCCCTGTATATGCACATTTGTACCCCCATGTCCCACCAAAGCTCATCCCCAAGGCTCCAAATCCCCAGCCTGGAGGGTTTGCTGTCACTTTTTTCACCCAGCTGCTCCTGTGCAAGTGTTTGTGGGTGTCTTGCACTCTCAGAAAGTGAAGGACAAGTGTTACACGTGCCAGTTGTCACAGCACTTGGCATCTTTTGCAGCAGGGAGCTGGTTTTGTTCCAGCTTTGCCAACAGACCTTGCTCATGTTGTTGCCTTCTCTTAAAGGGTTTTGAAACACTCTATAGCGCTCCCTTTTGTTTGTCCTCCCGAGCTGGATTTCCTGTGTGCACAGGTAACAAAAAGGAGGGAGAGGAATGGGAGGAGAAGTGAGAGAGAGAGGAGAAGTGGAGGACAAACCCAGGGCTGTGTGGTGCACACCCCCCGTGATGCGTGCTGCACAGGTAGCACACTGCCCTTCTTTCTCCCCACCTACTTTGTTACCCGAAATTAATTTTTCTGTTTCTTTGTTTGGTTTTGTTTTTGTGTTTGTTTTTTGGCGGTTTTTGTTTGGTTTTTTGTTTGTTTGGTTTTGTTTTCGTTTTCGGTTGTTTTTTTTGGGTTTGTTTTTTGTGGGTTTTTTTGTGGTTTTTTGGTTGTTTGGTTTTTTTTGGTTTTTGGGGTTTTTTTTGGGTTTTTTTTGGGCGGGTTGTTTTTGGTTTTTTGTTGGTTGGTTGGTTTTTTGGGGTGTTTTGGGTTGTTTTGTTTTGGGTTTTTTTTTTGGGAGGTTTTTTGGGTTGTTTTGTTTTTGTTTTTGTGGGGGGTTTTGTGTGTGTTTTTTGTTTTGTTTTGTTTTGGTTTTTTGTTTTGTTTTGTTTTTTTGTTTTTTTTGGTTTTTTTTTTTGTTTGTTTGGGGGTTTTTTTGTTTGTTTGGTTTGGTTTGGTTTGGTTTGGTTTGGTTTTGTTTTTGTTTTTTTTTTATTCTCCCTTTGTTGCTCACCCCCAAGGATTTCTGTTTCCTCTGCCCAAGGGCTCTGCCCCCTCTCTGGTGAGGAGCAGAGGCTTTGGCTGAGCCAAACCACTACCCCTGCCAGGGTGCTCAGGATGCAGCTTTTCTCCAGTGCCACCAGCTGGAGGTTTGCTCCTGACACTGGGAGGGCCACAGCTGGAGCTCCTCAGGCTCTCAGCATCTGCTTCTTGCAGTTTGTGAAGCTCAGCTTGGGAAAAAAAGAGAGTTTGCTGGGATGGGCAATGAGTCCCTCAGCTCAACAGGGAGGGCAAACACAAAGCCCTGGGCTGAGGAAGGAGGAGGAAGTTCAGGCTGTTTATGTGTGGTTATGGTTTCCTTTGTTTCTTCCTATTTTGTGGTGTCCCCGTTTTGTTTCGTGTTGTTTACAAGGAGCAGAAAGATTTCACAGGGCTGGCAACTGCACTCACTGAGTATGCTGGGAAATATTGGTCAGTTGTGTTTTAGGGATTCAGGGCTGTGGTAGCATTTTTCTGAAATCTGGGCTTTTATAAGAGGTCTCTCAGAGCCCCAAGACCTGCTGTAGAATATGAATAGAATAAATAGTACAGAATAAAAAATGGTTTGTTGCCTCAGTGTATAATTTCAGTGCCAGACTGGTTTCAGATTGAATTAGGTGTCCTCAAACAAGGAGTAAATAAATTAAGAGAGGTGGGGTTCACTCTTTCAGGGACAATACTTTTCTATCCTGTCCCAGCAAAGACTGGGCCAAATTTTATGTTTTTATCTCCTGGCATACTCTGTTCACTGGGGTTTTGTGCCTATGGTGAAAGGCCTCTCCTCCCATTTTCCTCTTTAGCTCCTGTCACATTTAATTTCTCTTTTCCAGGTACTCTCTGTATCTCCAAATGACATGTAGAACATCCCAAGCATCAAATCCTGGTTTTCTGGAGTCCTCTTCAGGGTTTCTTTCTTTCTGGACTCTGCAAACAAAGCTCAAGCTAAATAAGTCCCTTCCCTCCTGGGGTGTTCTGCCCCATGATGTGACTGTCTTGCCAGCCAAGTGAGGGAGTTCACCTGACTGGGAAACAATTTATGTACTGTTTTTCTCTATTAATTAGCAGATGAATCTACTGCCTTGGGTCAGCTCTGGGGGGAGGAATTGGGATAAGTGGGAATGTGCCTTTTATTTTATTTTTTTTTGCAGCACAGATGTAAATTGGCTTGAACCATTCCTAATTATCACCCCTCTTCTCTCTTTCACTCTCTGTAAGGAGTGACCATGGAAAATGTCTTGCAAGTGCAATCCCAGTGACTGAGTGAGAAATCCCTCCCAGCAGAAGGACAATTTGCAGCCCATTTCTGAGGGTTCACAGTCAACAGCCAAGTCAACACCCCTGCGAGTCCCGCACCTTTGTTATGTTGTTTTTGCCCAGCTCGGGTCATCAACAATGTGGCTACAACAATTGTTCAGCAATGCAAACAGAGATTCTGCGTTCAACAAGTGAAAAGCAAGAAAGGCTGTGGCAGCTGGAAGGTGCAGGGGCAGCGATGAGGGAGAGGGGAAGGAGGAGCCTGTGTTTATTTTACTTGGGGCTTATGATGCTTATGCTCATTTTCTATTGTGTTTATGCTTATTTACCCAGGGCTGATGATGATGCTTATTTTCTGTGCTTTTATACTTATCACAGAATTTGCTCAGTAGTATGAAATTCACTGCAGCCAAACTCACACAGTGTCCTTGAAAGGGCCATGCCAAGAGGCCCAAAGCTTCTTGGACAATTCAAACAGCCAGGATACCCGATGAGAAATCAGAAAACTTGTCAAAAGAACAAGATAAGTCCAATTAGACCAGTTACAGTTGCCAACAAGACTGGTTTGGACCAGTTTGGAGCAAAAGGTAAAGAGTTCACAGGAGGAAGATGCTTTCCTTCATCCCTAAAGCCCCCCAGGGATCCCCGCCCTGAATTCCCAGGAGGAACAGCGCACGGGCAAGGAGCAGCAGCACGGGGCGGAGAGAATGGGAATCAGTTCCTGAGGCTCATTATAATAACCCCGCCTTCTCCAAGGAAATCATGTTTATGCATCAAAGACTAATGAAGATGTATCACTTAGTTGCATATAAACCCTTTGTTAACCCAACCAGGGGCGCATGTTTTTGGAGGAGCGATCCCCCCTGCGCCCGGGCCGGGAATAAACGGAGCTCTCTAGAACCTCACGGGATTGGAGGGGTATTTTATTCCACACAAGAAGGGGGAAATACAAAACCCATTCGGAGATGCACTTGGAGGCTTCTCCTTCCCCCAGTCCTTGTCTTGAGAAATTCCCTCTGTTCTGCCTCTGATTCATGAGCAAGGGCCGAGTAAGGATGGCTTTGAGCCCACTGTGTACTGGCAAGTGTCAGTGGGGAGGGGGGCAGGAGAGAGTTTGCAAGCTGGGCTTTGTGGTGCCCCAAAGCCCTTCCCCAGTGTCTCTGAGGGATTTGCTTGGATATCAGTTACAGTAAGGAATATCCCAGAGGTCTAATTCCCTCCTTTTAGTGACTGAATAACAAATTAGGAGATTTGTTCAGATAACTCAAAAGGATTTTATTAGCCTGGTGCTCATAATAAAGACTATGCAGCTGAAACATAGCACATCTTTGGGTGTAAAGTCAATGACCTGGGGCATTACAGAGCATTGCTGTACTCTTAAAAATGAATCTACAGGCTCTGAGGACCATTGCTGAAGCACTAATTGTCCTTGTATTACACGTACAGGCTCTGAAACAGCATCTGCCTCAGGTCTTCGAGCTCCAAAGCAACCCCTGATCATTTTGAGGTGGTGAACTTGCACCTTGAGGGCTGTGGAATTGTACTGGTGTTAGTGCAAGTCATGGATGAAAGGGCTGGCAGGAGTAAGGCTGTAGCTCTTAAAACTATGCAGTGGCCAGACTGTTATTTTTTCCCTGAGGATAATCTGAAAGAAAAGAAATATTTATGCTGGCTTTGAAATGTTTTGGTCGAGTCCTAAGCCACTGACCTCCTCAAAACAGAATGAAAATATGCCAACACCTCCCTGCAAAAGGGCCATCCCCCAGGCATGTGCTCACACCAGCCAGTTTGCCTGAATACTCACAAATAATAAAGAAAGAGAGCCACATGTCTGGTTGAATCACAGAGCAATTAGGAGCCTTGAATGAAGGTTTGCAGGTGCTGGCTTTGCAATTTATGGTTTGCACATTCCTGTTCCTGCACTTCATAAAGACCAAGCGACAGTATGAAGGCTGTCAGCATATCCTGCCTGCCCTAATATCCTTACTTTTAAGAGTTCTATTTTGAGTAAGTGTTTAAATAGCTAAAGAGATGAATTTCATGCCTTCCTGCTGAACCAGCAAAGCCTTGAAATCTCCTGTTGCTTTTCTCTTCAGTTATTTATAGCTCGGGTTGTCTCTTCACTCTTGGATCCTGTAAATCCAGCGAAGAGTCATGCAAGACACAGAAGTCATGATGAGATCAATTACAGAAACCCTTGAACTTCAAGCTCTAGGCTTCCTTTGTTACCTTTTCCTCTTGCTCCCCTTGCCTCAGTGCTCTCCAGCCTGGCCTGGAAGGTCTCCTCTGCAGATGTGCTCCCGGGGGTCCATCCTGTGCAGCTCACGGCAACTTTTCCTGCAAGTCTGATTGCCTGAAGCAACAAACAGCCATGGATTCCTGTTCTGCCCTGACACAGTGGGGTGAACAGTGAGCAGGGACAAGATTAATTGGAGTATTGGCATGTTAGTTGGAGTACTGACAGCTTTAGCTCCCTGGGAAGGAACAGAGTCACAGTGCAGGTGCTGCAGGAGATGTCAAAGCAAAGAACACAAAACACAGTCCTGAGAGGTGTGTGGCTGTGCACTGGAGAAGCATTTCCTGGTTCAGGGCAGCAGGGCCATTGCTGTGGCCTCTCTGGGTTGTTTTGGTGGCTGCTGCCCTGCAGGGAAAGCAGTGGGGTGGGTAGGACAAGGACCTGCCTCTGCTTTTATAGCTATTCCCAACAGCAGGACCAGCTCTCAAAGTCTAAGTATTTCCTTTTCGTTTTCCACAACCTCTCCCTCTTCCCACCTTAAGGTGGTAACAGAGCCACTCCACATCCATGGAATGCCAAAATCCAGGCCTTATTATACTTCTGATGTAGAAATAAGTCTCCCAGCAAAGGGTCTGAAGCCCAGAGAACGGAGGCAACGCTGGCAGTGAGGCTCCAAGCCTGGAGGGATGTGGATGTGGACACTGCACAGGAGCTATGCTCCTGGAGGTCGAAAGTCAGCCCTTCAGCTGGGCTGGATTTGATGTGCAAACTGTCCAGGAGCACTTGATTTTGCATATTCTCCCATGGTACTTCTAACAAAGGATTAGATAATTAGTATTATCTAACAAAGCAGCTCCTTTGTGGGTGTAGGAGCTTTGTTGGTGTCTCTCTGATCCTTTGGTACCTGTGAATCAGGGTTCACTTACACGTTTTATGTTTGCTCAGCTACTCACAGTGTTGTTCCCTAACCCAGTGTTTCAAATACTTTCAGAGGGATGCAGCAAGAGGCAAATGTTTTACCTTAATCCACCAAACTCCTCATTTAAAAATAGAAACCCACCAGCTTCTGGGGTTGAGTCACTGCAGTTTTCCATCTGGTGTCAATTGTAATGGCAGGGCACATAAGGCTGGACTGGCAGGGGCAGAAAAGCTGCTCGCTCTGGGCCTGATGCAGTAGAGCTGAAAGGCCAAGTTGGCTTTGTGTGTGACCTCTGTGGCCCCACTGATGAGGGGGAAGGGAAGGGGAGCCTGTGTTTATTTCACGTAGGGCTTATGATGCTTATTTCGTTTGCTTATGCTCATTTTGTTTATGCCTATTTTGTTTATGCTTATTTACCCAGGGCTTATGATGATGCTTATTTTCTGTGCTTTTATACTTATCATAGAATTTGCTCAGTAGTATGAAATTCACTGCAGCCAAACTCACACAGTGTCCTTGAAAGGGCCATGCCAAGAGGCCCAAAGCTTCTTGGACAATTAAAACAGCCAGGATACCCGAGGATAAATCAGAAAACATGTCAAAAGAACAAGATAAGTCCAATTAGACCAGTTACAGTTGCCAACAAGACTGGTTTGGACCAGTTTTGAGCAAAAGGTAGAAAGTTCACAGGAGGAAGATGCTTTCCTTCATCCCTAAAGACCCCCAGGGACCCCCGCCCTGAATTCCCAGGAGGAACAGCGCACGGGCAAGGAGCAGCAGCACGGGGCGGAGAGAATGGGAATCAGTTCCTGAGGCTCATTATAATAACCCCGCCTTCTCCAAGGAAATCATGTTTATGCATCAAAGACAAATGAAGATGTATCACTCAGTTGCATAGAAACCCTTTGTTAACCCAACCAGGGGCGCATGTTTTTGGAGGAGCGATCCCCCCTGCGCCCGGGCCGGGGATAAACGGAGCTCTCTAGAACCTCACGGGATTGGAGGGGTGTTATCCTGCAAAACAACACACACAGCTGTGGGGCAGTGCCAGGGCAGTGCCAGGAGACCCCTGGCTGGCACAGAGCACTCCTGGGGAGCCCGGAGTGATGGAGCCAATGGGATCTTCACCTTGCTATAGTTCTGCACACAGCTCGTGGTGCCCCAGCTGTTCACACACACCAGCAGAAGCAGCTTTTCTCTTAAGGAGCTGTTTTGAAATGTAAATACATTTACATTGAAACAAAACAGAGCCCAAATATCCCCCCATCAAAGTCTGGGTAACCTCATCTACTGAGGAAAAGGCTTTGGCTTTAAGGACCCTAAGGATGGGAGAGCTTTGGGTGTCTCTGTTTGAGTTCCACCAGTTGTGCTTGCACTGTTTGCTCTATTTACAGCAGATCTTAAAGCCCCCACAGCAACCAATCAATCAATCAATCAATCAAACAAACAAACCCACAAAAACCTAGTTATGAATCATTTTCTCAGGCAAATGAATTTTCAACATAACATTTTGAGCTCTTCTATACCTTCAGTGATAGAATCAGCTGCATTAATTGTACTAAATACTCTGTGGACTTTGCTGAATGGCCTCACGGAGGACATTTGGTCATCTGAATGATTCCAACATCCTTTGACTGGTGTCTTCCAAAACACACTGAAAAAGGAAGCTAAAACTGGGCTCTGTGTTACATGGAAGAGTAAATTGTTCATTGAAACACAGAATACAAGTTGTAGTCTGCCTGGCAGGTTCTCCATCATCTGGAAAACTAGTTAGGTGTCCATGCTCCCAAGGGACATGGTTCTCCTCCTGGAGGCTGATAGAAAGTGGAGTGCCACAGATCCCTGTCCCTGCGTCTGCCCCATGTAACTCCTTTATCCACATCTTGGAGGAAGATGCAAAGAAAAGCCTCATCAGGTTTGCAGATGGCATCAAGCTGGAGGTCCTTGTTGAGGGGCTGGAGCTCCTCGCTGCAGTGCAGGGTGGGAGGAGCTCAACTCACACAGGAGAGGAGCAGGCTGGATATGAGGAGTGATTTCTCCACCATGAGCACCATCACACCTCAGAGGTTGTGCAGTCTCTCCCTTTGACATTCTCAAGGCCCAGTGGGATGGAGCCCTGGACAGTGTGGCCTGACCTCTGGGCTGACTGTGAACTAGAGCCTGGACCAGAGACATCCTGAGGTCCCTTCCAACCAGGATGATCCTCTTACAAGTGGAAGGATCGCTGGAGGTCACCTGGTCAAAGCAAGTTCAACTTGGCTGAGGCTGATTTGAGTTCTTAGTATCTCCAAGCATGGAGGCTCCACAACCTCCCCAGGTGACTTGTGCCACTGTTTGACTACTCTCAAGTGTGACAAGACTCCTGCAAGCAGTTGGGATTTGACAATTTCTTCACGTCTTCAAACAAAAGTTTTGGCAATACAGGCCAAGGTGGGGTCAGTATGAATAGAGTAGGTGACATCAGCAGAGACAATGTGGCACAAAACTTCAAGATACTTCAAGAAATGAGATAAACTCTCTTTGCTAATGTGATAATTGCCTGTCTTTCACTTCCAGGTGCACTATCATAGTACGCTGGTCTTGTTTGCTCACTTTCCTTTCCCAGCTGTCTCCATGGTCATACAGAGCATGAAGATGATGGACTCGGGTGGGTCTGGAGCTCAGAGAGCAGGCAGGAGTGAGCAGAGCCTGAGCAAGCAGATGTTCTCGTGGAGCAGTGCAGATGCAGAGCTGGCAGCTGTGCTCTGTGCTGGAGCTGAGTTATTGGGAATGGAGGAGCTCCTGCAGCCTCAGATGGTCCTACAGCAACCCAGGGCACAGGGGCTGAGTGCCAGGGCTGTGCTCCAGGAGAACTTCTACCTTGGCAGTGGTATGGACATCTGGAATGCTGCATTTCCCACTCCACATCATGCTGGAGATTTCTTTTCTCTCCTAGAGCTGACACACAGTTCCACAAATCACTCTGTGGCCCCAGGGGAAAAACAGGTCGGTGGAAATGCGGGGATTGAGGGTCATTTCCATAATCCTCACGAATCCTTTCCTTTGAAGTAAAAACATTCCAAATGGCAGTAAATGTCCTGAGAGCATTTTGGCACTGACAGCCAATCTGGGGCATCTTGAAATTCATTTCTGAGTGAGAGCAGAGAGGAGTGGGTAATGTGGAGCAGTGGGTTATAGTTCCACAGGGACAACAGATAAGAAGGCAAAACAATGGCTTTGCCTGACAGCCTGTTAGGAATTTGTCTATAAATAGTGCCTTGTTCCTCTCAATCATCTCTGAGAAAGTATTAAAGCCAGCAGGGCTGGCATATAAAATCCTCACTAGTGAGAACTATAAATGCTGATAATTATAAATGTTCTGAGGGCTGGAGTACCTCTGCTCTGGAGACATTGAGGGTGTTCAGCCTGGAGAAGGGAAGGCTCCAGGGAGAACTGAGAGCCCCTTCCAGGGCCTGAAGGGACTCCAGGAGAGCTGGAGAGGGACTGGGGACCAGGGATGGAGGGACAGGACACAGGGAATGGCTTCCCAGTGCCTGAGGGCAGGGATGGGTGGGATATTGGGAAGGAATCCTTGACTGAGAAGGTGGGCAGCCCTGGCACAGGGTGGGCAAAGAAGCTGTGACTGCTCCATCCCTGGGAGTGTCCCAGGCCAGGTTGGAGCGACCTGGGCTGGTGGGAGGTGTCCCTGCCCGTGGAGAGGTGGGACTGGGTGGGCTTTGAGGTCCCTTTGAAGCCCAGCATTTTCAGGGTTCCATGATAAATGCTGTTTCTTTCTAAAAGAATGCTAGAAAGTGGCATAATCAGCAATTAGGGTTATTCAGGGTGGTCACTGCTCCAGGAGACTTGAGAGGGGATGTTCTGGATGACACTGTGGACTCCACCATGGGAGAGAAATCCCAGCAGGAGCAGAGGGGAACACCAGCCTTTTTGGAATGGCTGTGTTTGAGGTTCAGCAGCAGTGCTGTCTGCAAGGAGAAGCAGTCCAGGTGTGAAAGGACAGTCAGTACCCCTTAGGAGAGTGATTTCCCTAGCTGGAGAACAGCAGCCAAACTTTTGGTCAGCTGTGCCCTTCTGAGGTGTGTGAGGCAGCACACTCTGATTGCTGATGGCTCTGAGCTCCTTGAAAGCATTAACTGGCAAGATTGGGGTGAATTTTGTTCAGGATGGACAGTGTGGACCCGGGAACAGGGCTTGGGAGGTGAAAAGGCCTTATGTGAAGCCATGAAAGGAGTGGGGATGAGTAGATGGGCTGGTGGTGGTGCACGGGGCTCATGGGTGTTGCTGGAAGGGAAGAGCAGGTTCTCAGGAAGGGTGGGAATCCACTGCCAACAAGGGCAGCCTGAGGGAGCCTGGAGTTGGTGTCTGTCCAGGCTTTTGCCTTCTAAACATGAATACCTAAATCAGTGCAAACTGAATGGAAATTCAGGGTATTTTTCAGTAAGGAGCTGGAGACAGTGAATTTTCCTTTTTACAGATCATAATTAGCCCATTTCATTAGTCAACTCATCAGTTGTCCCCAAATCCTCAGACTGCTTGTGTTTACCTACCAGATCTGAAAATACCTTCCCTTTTTATTATCTTGAGTAATTTAACCAAAGCCAACAGGGTTTTGCCCACTGCAGCCTGGAAGGTGTCTCTGATGCTTTCCTGCACTGTGCTGGGGGCATGTCAGAGGGGAGAAACAGATGGGCAAAGATCAGCTAAATGTAAAGCCTCCTTTCTTTAGGCCAATTCATATCAAGAAGATCTAGGACCTGGAACACCAAAGCAATAATCTAAATTAACTGAAAATGTGATTTGAACATGTTTCAGTCAAACTGTAATGAGCCTATGGGTGCTTAATCAACGACCAGAATTAATCTGGCCTTAATTTGATATAGCTGACTTAATTTCCAAAGTCAAATTAAAGTGACTTGACTTCTGAGTAGAGATTGTATTAATCTGTTTTACAAGTTCATTTCTGGAGTGCCCCTCTTTGCCCAAGCTCTGGATAAACACAGCACCTTTCAGAAGTGTTGCTCCTGCCCTCCCTTGGCCGGATCACCACCGTGGTTATTCCCATGCTCACTGCTGTCCCCTTGTTGCACATCAGTTGGCACCTCCTTTGGAGGAGGAAAAAGGAAGGATTTCTACAGGAAGAATTTCCCCTTTTGCTAAGAAATTTCCACAAGCACGTGCTCAAAATGTTTCCTTTCTTCACTTTTCCAGGACTGTGAATATTGACACTGTTCCTGCTCTGAAGACATTTCGAGTCTCTCCTGCTGGTTTTGGCTGGGGCAGAGCTGGTTTCCTTCCCAGTGGCTGGTGTGGGGCTGTGTCCTGGACAACTCTAATTCATTTCCCCCTGAGTAACTTGGCAGTGTCTCCAGCCTCCTTTGGTTCAGAGCTTCCCCCAGAGGCAGTCCCAGCAATGCCTTAGCTTCCCACTGCAGGTACTGCTGAGGAGTGACCCTCACAAATTCCACATTCCCAAAGAGTTTGGATAATCACCAGAAAGTCTGGATGTTTATCTGAGCCCTATTTAAGCCGTCCCAGGGTCTGCAAATTGAGGGTGGAAACCTTTTTACGTAAAAACTCCTGGTATTTCCTGTTTCTGACAAGGTCAGATATGCTCAAGTGGCCCTTTGAGGTGATCTTTGTCTCCTGTTTTTGCTGCTGTTCCAGGGTTATCGGGTCACCAGCCCTTGGACTCCGGTTCAGGAAAAGACTTAAACATGTTCTTGGTTTTAAGTATAAAGCAAAACAACAAAGACTAGAAAATGGGCTTTAAAGGGATGAGGAGGACAATGGGACAATCCATCAGAGACCAGGAGGAGCTGTGACAGCAGGGGTGCCCGTGGCTGCTCTGGGACAGCAGACATCTGGAGCTCAGGAGACTTTGATTAGCTTGTGGGAGAAGAGGAAAGTAGCTTGTAAAACACAAGTGAAATAAAAAGATGAATTAAGGGCATAAGTGAACGTGAGAAAGTGAATTTATGTTCAACTTCTGGCTACGTTCCACTTTACCAAGACAGAAGGAATGCAAATGCTGTACACAAAAGGATGGGAGTGATAAAAAAACCTCATCCACCCTTGTGGCAGATCAGAAAGGAAGAAATGCATGAGCTCTAAGGCTACATATCACCCTCTTTGTCCTCTCAAAGGGCTTGTCACTTCATCAGGCCTCAGCATTCAGGCTGGTGGGTCCTGGAAATGTGTTTTCTGAGATCTTTCAAACCACAGGTCTACAGGATTTACGGAGGAATGGCCCTGGGACCAAAGTGCTGAGGAGCCAGAAGAGCAAACGTGTCTAATCATCCCCCAAAGTTTTAGGAAGCACTGTGAGCAAGGACTTCTGAATTCCTGGTGTGACTATCCTGCCTGAGGCTTGGGGGAAGAAAGGTGCAGTTGTAGGGCAAAATATTAATCTCAGTCAGACTGAGAATAACAGGGAAAGGCATTTTCTTAGTAAATCTAATAACAATTTGAAAACCCAAGCTAACTATTGCAGAAGCATCTGAAATTTGCCTTTGAGCTAGCACAGCTTTTATGTAAAGACAACTCAAGTCTTCTATGTGATAAAGGAAATAACTTTTTACCAAAGAGATATTATTTTAATCTTAGTCCTTGAAGTGAGCAGATTAACTCTCTCTGTGATTTCCCCACTTGTGACAGCCCCTGGCTGTGTTTTTACTGTCGTAGCAGCTTCTGGCAGACTGCATGTCTCTCACATTCACTACAAAGTAAACAGGAATTTTTTTTCCAAGGGTAACTGGCTGGACTCCAGTGGAAGAATGCAAGTTATTCATAAATTCTGGTAGGCTCATTTCTGCTTAATATGGCCTGGTTTTATTATGGATTTTATGAAGGGAAAAAAAAAAAAAAAGTTGTGAAATTCTTTTCATCTCCTGGGATTATTTTCTTCAAACCTGTGGGAAATTGCCTTCCCCTCAACCCCCAGCACATAATTACGTTGCTGTTTGTCCTGATTGTGTTCCTCTTTTTCCCACCTTCATGCCCAAAAGGCAGGTTGAATTGTCCAAGCATCAGGTGGAATTTGGCTGGAGGCTTCTAAATAGTAATGAAGTTCTTAGAAGATTCCCAAGGAGGAGGAGGAGAAGTGAGGGAACTGGATGCATGAAGAGAGAGAAGAAATAATCATCATATCATCATACAGAAATGCTGGTTGTGGCAAAAGGAGGCTGGATTTGGTGAACAGGGAGGTCCATTTTGAGCCCAAGTTCCTCTTTGCCTCTGTGCACAAGAACAACTCTACCAGTGGATTTTGAGGTGGAAGACATCCCATGGGAACTGCATCAGGGAATGGAGGGCATGTGGCTGGTCAGGGCCTGCTAAGGAGCCTTGGGGGATGTTTTCTGGTAACATGACAGCAGCTGAGTAGAAAAGGGTTTTCTTCACCCTAGAGTTGAGCGGACAGGTTAACTCAGCCCAGTTTGTTCCAATCTCCTCCCTTCCCACTTTCTGCTTTTCCTCTGACTGTTCCCGCGCCGCCTTTTGTTTCCACTGTGGTCAGAGAGGAGGTTTTTAATTTCACATGAAAGAGCAGATTGATGTGTGGTGCCAGGGATTTAGCCAGCATTGCTGGCATACTGGGCTCTGGGCTTTGGCTGCCTGGTTGTGTTTGGAAATTCCAGTATTAACTGGAAAGGGGCGACTGTTCACATAAAGCTCGACAGGACGTGGCTCTTCTGCACGTCCAAAGCACTGTCCAGACATCACCTAAACAACCCCGTGATGTTTCCAGGGGTGTAAACAGGGTTTATCTCCTGCTCTGAGTGGAGTTTACTGGAGTAAACTGCTGGAGGGCAGCAGTGGGAGAGGCCCCTCTCCTCTGCCTCCCTGCTTAAGTCAGGGGGACAAATCCCTGTCGTCAGGTGAGGGATGGACAGCGGGATGGGAGAGGGAGCTGTGCTGGGGGAGAAGGCAGAAAACAAAAAAACAAACAAAAAAACCCCCCAAACCCAACCCAAACCAAACCAAAAAAACCCCAACCAAACAAAACAAAACAAAAAAACACCCAAAACCCCACAAAAAAACCNCAAAAACCCCCAAAAAAACCCAAAACCCCAAAAAACCAAACAACAAAACAAGCAAACAAACAAAACCAAAAACAACAACAACAAAAAAACCAAAAATCAACAAAAAAACCCCAAAACCAACAAAAAAACAAACAACCAAAAATCACAAAACAAAACAAAACAAACCCCAAAACCCCCCCAAAAAACCCCAGCAAGCCAGAGATCAGAGTTCCCTGTGGTGCCTGTGTGAGGCATTGAGCATTTGAAAGCAGATTAAGCACTGCTAGACAAGGCTTCTTTCCGATGCCTTTCTTCATCGGGAGGTGAGTTGTGAGGAAATCCCTCTCCCAGGGAGGTGGTGGAGTCACCTGGAAGCGTTCAGAGAAACCAGTGGACGTGGCACTTGGTGCTATGGTTTGGTTTGGGGGGCATGGTGGGCTTCAAAGGTTGGACCTGATCATCTTGGGGGTCTTTGGCAACCTTAGTGGTTCTGTGATTCTCCAAAGTGAAGCAGAGCTGAACCTGCCCTTCAGCCCATGGCCAGAGGATGACCAACTGTGGGATGAGTTGGGTACCAGTGACAGAGACCCAGAGGAGGGAGCCACGAGAGGAGGGGTCTCAACCCCTCAGGGTAAAAAGAGGGCAATGAGACATTGCTTTGCAAAGAGAAGACCAGGGAAGCCACTTTCATGGCACCAGTGCATTATTTGTAGCTATCACTGCAACTGCTGTATCCCAGTAAATTGAAAGGATTCCTCCTACCAGCAGACTTTGAGAGGCCTGTACTTACTTGCCCTGAATGCCACTCAGTTTAACATCTGTGTATGAAAATTGTGAAAAGAATGTACCTTGGGTGCAGAATTTGTCCATGAGTAGGGTCCTGAGTGTACCTTGGAAATGGCACCACGTAATTTCTCCTCCTAAAGCACTGACTCATCAGCTCCTGTGCCAGAGAACAGTGCAGAACATTCCTTTGAGCACCAGGATTTTTGTGAAAGCTTTCCCTGAAAGCAAATTTTATTCTCTCTCCTTCACTTTACAAAGAACAGATTTGGGGAGCTGTTCCCTTTATCATATATTTGGAAACAAAAGGTTTCTTGAGGTTGCCTTGAGAGATGTCAGTGCTGTGGCTCCTCTGTGATGTTCTCTGAAAAGTTTATGCATTTTTAAAAATTTTTCTCTTATTTGTCTTTTCCTCTGTTATGGCTGATCATCCTTTTTCTCTCCTACTGGAGATGAACTTCCAGTCAAGTACAAGCTGTATTTAAGCTTTCCTGCTGCTTGGGTAGAGTCCATCTCATTTTTCTTTCAGGAACATTGCACATTAATTTTCATCATACAAAAATCTCTGGATTGCATCTCTTGAAAACCACCTTTCTCTCTCTCCCTCTCTGCTTCTCTTCCCCCCCCCACGACTTTCCTTTCAAAACACAATAAATTCCTTTCCTCATTCTGGGTCTTTTCAGCCACTTGTAAAACTGACTGATTCACCCTCGGTGTAAGTATTGGCCTGATTTTTCATGCAATAAATGGGCACAGAAATCAATGACAAATGCAGAGTTCAGCTTTCTGGATCCTCTCCAAAGCAGTCAATAACATCATCTTTCAAGCACAGGAGTTTCCTGCATCTGCTTTCTTGTTCCTTTAGGTGCTGCACGTCGGCCCCTCGAAAGCACAGCTTTGCCCTGAGCTCTTGGTAGAGGTGGGTCTGTCCAGAGGGAGGTGCAATGTGGCAAAAGATGAAGTTTTGAACTCTTCAACCACCTCAAAACCTCCGTGGCTGTTGGTCTGTCTCTGTCCTTCCCTTCACGCCACACAGGGTAAATGTTGCTCACTCATTTTAAACAGTAGATGATGCTTTCCTCACCACATGGATACTCTACCAGGGTCCTGTTGTACAGATGGCACACTGCTCTCATATTTACAACATTTCCAGTCCCAGAGAGAGGACTGGAAATTAAATTAATTTAATTTAAAAATTAAAGATTTTGAAAAGGTGTCTCCTTCCAGACACCTCACAAAGGGCCTCGTGGTCTGTGCATTGGCCATTCTCTCAAAATCAGGGCCTCAGCACTTGATCGGTTTGATAATAAAACAATAACCCACTTCCCCTCTAGGAAGTTTTTTTAGTAAATTACTTATTTTCATCCTGAGAAAGCGCATTTTTCCTGTCTGAGGTATGGGAAATGGAGGCCCTTCTAAATAATTACTTCTTCCGTGTGTCTGCTCTGGTGTAGAGGCAGCAGCTCCGTGTTGGAGGAAGGGACACCCTCCAGCACCTGAAGGAGCTGACAGGAACAACCCCCCCAACGAGGGTTGGAGTAATGGGATCAGGGGGAATGGCTTCAAGCTGAAAGAAAATAGGTTTGGATTGGATATTAGGAAGGAATTCTTGGCTGGGAGGGTGGGCAGACCTGGCACAGGGTGCCCAGAGAAACTGTGACTGCCCCTGGATCCCTGGAAGTGTCCCAGGCCAGGTTGGATGGGGCTTGGAGCACCCTGGGCTGGTGGGAGGTGTCCCTGCCCATGGCAGGGGGGGGATTTGGATGAGCTTTGAGGTCCCTTCCAGCCCAAACCATGCTGGGATTCAATGAAGGACCAAGTTAGTGCCCAAGACATCCAGGGCCAATGTATGTGCCCCTGTGGCTTCTCAGCCATGAAGACCGAGGGCTGCCCAAACACAGCTCAGGTCAGTCTTTGCTGCAACAGCCACACAACTATTTGTAGCACAAAAGGGCCAGAGGTGGGAACAGAAGCAAAGGAGGAGTGTGCAAGGCTGGTCTGTGCAGTGTGTAGAATCCAGTCACTCTGGAGCTCCAACAGTTATCCCAATCAAAGCACAAGAAATTTCATGTTGTTTTGCAGAATAAAAAACCCCTCCAATCCCGTGAGGTTCTAGAGAGCTCCGTTTATTCCCGGCCTGGGCGCAGGGGGGATCGCTCCTCCAAAAACATGCGCCCCTGGTTGGGTTAACAAAGGGTTTCTATGCAACTGAGTGATACATCTTCATTTGTCTTTGAGGCATAAACATGATTTCCTTGGAGAAGGCGGGGTTATTATAATGAGCCTCAGGAACTGATTCCCATTCTCTCCGCCCCGTGCTGCTGCTCCTTGCCCGTGCGCTGTTCCTCCTGGGAATTCAGGGCAGGGGTCCCTGGGGGGCTTTAGGGATGAAGGAAAGCATCTTCCTCCTGTGAACTTTCTACCTTTTGCTCAAAACTGGTCCAAACCAGTCTTGTTGGCAACTGTAACTGGTCTAATTGGACTTATCTTGTTCTTTTGACATGTTTTCTGATTTATCACTGGGTATCCTGGCTGTTTGAATTGTCCAAGAAGCTTTGGGCCTCTTGGCATGGTCCTTTCAAGGACACTGTGTGAGTTTGGCTGCAGTGAATTTCATACTACTGAGCAAATTCTATGATAATAAGTATAAAAGCACAGAAAATAAGCACCATTATAATCCCTAGGTAAATAAGCATAAACGAAATAGGCATAAACAAAATGAGCATAAGCAAACAAAATAAGCATCATAAGCCCTAAGTGAAATAAACACAGGCTCCCCTTCCCTTCCCCCTCATCAGAGCAGCTCCCTTGTCCTGTCACCTGTCACCTCCTCCTCCTCACCTGGGCCACAGCTGCACTCACAACAGCCACATTCCCATGGCTCTAGCTTTCTGTGGCAGTGCTCTCCTTTCCCATACAAAAGTTCAATTCAAAGTTGTGGCAGCTAACTATCCTGCCTTTGAGACCCTACAGGCTGAAGTTTCACAGGTGCTGTGGCCTAGCCAGTCTTTGTTAGCACTGATGGAGTTGTTTTTCCATCTGTAAACAGCCTAAGTTCCTTCAGAAACTTGGTTTTGCAGAGTCCTGCTGTCTCTGTTGAATTTCCACTAATCTGCCTGTGCCAAAGAGCTTCTGGAATGGGAACATACAGGTTTCTTTGAGAGCTTCCCATGCTGCACACCTTCTGCTTAAAGGACAGATCCCAAGCATGAGATGTGAAAAACAATGAAGTAAAATGAAAGAGTGGATAAAAGTTTCCTGTAGGTCTTGGGAATAAAGAAGAGTGAAACCCTTCTGTCAGGTGTATTCCTACAAGGGGAGGAGCTCTTAGAGCCCCACAACACGTCGCTCTTCCCAAATTCCCAGGACCTGGATGGAAGTCAGTCCTCAATCCACTTTATCCCTATTTGACTAGATAATCTAAAATTGACTAGATAAACTAAAAATCTTGGTTCAAGATTTTTAAGGCCTGATAGGACTTCTCTAGAAGTGTGGATTGGGGAGGAAAGAAGGGAATATGTTGACCCCCAGTGCCTGTTCTGACAAGACAGTGGTCACTCAGGTTTGTGTGGGAGCAGTTCTGTGGCTTCTGTGCCGTGGGAGACTGAGAATCGCCACGGGAAAAGGAATTCTGAGGGCCTGGAAGAACAGGGAGGTTGTCCCTGAGGTCTTTCCTGAGAGGATAGAAAGAGACTTCCCACTGACCACTGGAGTTGTCCAAGCCTGCAGTGCCTGTGGAGAGGTTTGTCATGGTGACCTTGCCCTGTCAGTGACCAACATCCCCAGCCCATGGTTGGTGTGATGAGCCATTTCAACAGGGATCCCTCCACTAGGAAGGAGCTTGGACCTTTTAACAGGAGTTCTGGAGTAATTAAAGGGGGAGGGGAATAAATGAAACTATGTCACTGAGTCTTCTGCAAGAGTAAGCTAAATTATTCCAATATCATCTGACCTCAGGCAAAATAGCTGAGCTTGGAAGGGCAGAGGAGCACCAACTGGAGAGAGGAACTGTCCTTGATCATCCCTTCCCCCCAGCTTTGTGCTCCGTGTCTCGTGTCTCACATTTTAATGACTTGGTGGAAATGAAGAGAAAAAGTATGCGAGGCATGTTGATGGTCACGGAGAGCAGAGCTGGGCCCTCTCTGTGCACAGAGCTCCTGATGGAGAGAGGAATGAGAAATTTATCTCTTTTTGGAATGCAAAGGATTTAGTGAACTTTTGGGAGCATTCCCAGTTCTTTCTCTTCCTTAATACTCGTAATGCTGCTTTGAATATAGAAATGCAGATAATCTGTCATTATTAGCTGCTGCTGCTGCTGGGCTCTTTGTTTCCAAAATAATTTGAATTTCATTGAGTTTCCTTTGTTTAAGCAAGAACTATCTGCCACTTTACAATATCCCTCACATGCAGCGTTTTTCAGTGTGCAGCTGCTTTGGTGCTGTGAAGAGATGCCAACCAGGGTTTGGCCTCAGTACCTCCATGAATGAAATTAGATCCCCAAATGAAACAAGTTACATCGTGGATAAAAGTTCTGGGAAGGGAGAGACAATGGAGCCTATTTTAATGTAAAAATATAATCTGAAAACAGTGAAACTTAATAAATGAAATGAACAGTGCATCCTAACCCAACCCAATGATCAGGCCTGTCTCCTATTTAATGAAGTGCATAGTTGTCATTGTTATTTTTATTATAATTTAACCAGATTTGAAAGGTAATTAAAACACCTCTGCTGGTAAATAACACCTAAAGCCATACATTAAAAATGCTTTCATTTAGACCCTTTTTAATAGCTTTATATGACCAATATTGTACACAAATAAGGCCTCACTAAGGACTAATCCTTCCCTGGTTTTAATGGAAAGCTGCTCCCAACATGCCAATATTTAGATTTGCTTTTGTGTTTTCTCTCACTGGACCAGCAACTTACACAAAAACATGAAGGTTTTAAAAACAATGTTCTTTCTTGTTTTCCAGGTGAAAATTCACAGCTGGAAATTCTGCACCTGCTCCTTAAGTGTGTCTGCATGACTTTGTACTGCAAAATGTCATGTCATTTCTACTGTAATATGCTGAGCCCTCCATTCCTTTCTGGAGATCCTGTGATCCTCCCCCAACCTACATCCTCCCAAATCCTAAAAACTGGCTGCACCTCTGCTCCATCTGTTGCTAACTGAGGCAAATTTGAGGGGCTGTGTCTCTATGTCACATTTAACCTCAGTTCCATCCTTGTGGCATAGCAGAAAGAGATTCTTAATCTTTTAAAAGGAACTATTGAGCCTGTTTGGGAAAAAAACCCCAGACATATGATTGCAGTTCCTGTTGTATTTTTTCAACCAGATAAAAATGAGACTGAATTGTTCAGATTTTCCCTGCTTGACTTTGCTGACAAGCCTGGCAATGTCCCTGGGAGTTTGTTTCCCTGTGTGGTTATTTTGAGGCTACTTAGTGATATCCTGGGGCCCACTAATGGACAGGGCTAGAACAGGTCTGTGATTCCTTTAGCCAAGATTTCCACAGGTTGATTTTTATGCTTTTCTGTTTACAATCTTTTGTTTTCATTTCCCTTGCAAGGTCTGACTCAGCCTCACAGAACCCATTTGTTAACACCTGTAGTGGAACCTCTGGGAAGAGTCTGATGCTTTGCAATGCCTGTAATGATCATACAGCAACAGAGAAGGGAATGTGGCAAAGGGGGGCAGGAATTGCTTTTCCTACTCACACCGTGTTTTGGTGTTGACTTTAAAGCGAAAATATTATTTTCACATCCCTCTCTGGGTTTGTAGATGCACTTTATTGGAGGTTGGTGAGTGCAGAGCTGCTTTGTAAGAAGGACTATTTTGCATTGAAAAACACTCAAACTGGGTAAACACAAGGCTTAAATCCAAACCAGCTTCTCTAAGGCCTCAGTAACTGTTGCATGCAGCTCTTCTTGTCACAATACTCAGCATTGCAGAAAGGTTTGTGCCTTTTAATGACACGAGATCTCCTCTCAATTATGTGCGAAAATGTAAAGTTGCAGGGCAAGATGGCAAAATGGGCAAAATTAATCTCAAAGCTACTCTTTAAGCGCACATTTGGCTTGCTTAAAAAATGAACATTCCAGCCTCTGACTCACCTGCTCAGGAAATAAAAGGCAGTGAAGGGAGAGGGACACTCTCTGTTGCTTTCTGCTGCAGGTCCTTCTGCATGGCGTGGGAGGGCTGTGTCTCAGCGAGGAGGGGCTGCATTTGCATCCCATGATTTATCAGCTGGAAGGACACAAGAAACAAGAAGAGATGGATATGTTAAAACTGCCTTTAAGTTGCCTTTTTTTTTTCTTTTTTTTTTTTTTTCCTGTGTGGGAATGGTTTTTTTGGAATCATATGGATGCTCCCAGGGTGGGAGACCCTCACAGTTTGGATTCCTTTTTTATTTATGAAAGTTTTTATTCTTATGTGCTCAGCTAAATCTGAGATCAGGAAGTGGTTATAAAACTCCAGTGAGACTTGGTAACTCAGTGTTTGCTCAACCACAGCTGGAGGGTTAAACAGCAGCAGATGGCAGTGAGGTGTAGTCAGGAGCAGCAGTAGGATGTTCCCAAAGGAATGGAGATTCCTTTATGGATGTGATGGCACTGAAGAATTCCCAGCAGGAATTCTGGGGTTTGTAGCATAAATAACAACCTCTTGTGCATTACACATACTACAGATTTCATAGCCCTTGGAGGAGCTGCCTGTTTCAGATGCCAATTTGTCAACCACTTATACTGAAGGACATTATTCCTCCTGAAGGAGACACTTTGTGTGTTTAATCAGATTATGGCACAAAGATCTTTAGTCCTTTCCAGCATTTGGGAAAAAATATTATTTCCTGCTATGTTAACATACGTAATTCTAGAGTCTGCATTAAATCCATGGCCTGTTATTTCCTATATATAGACTATTTATAGTCCCAGTTAGTGAAATGGCAGTTGCTTCAATGCCAAAGCAAAAAATCAAACTCAAGCATAATTAAATCTCATTTTCTGCCCTTCATATAAAGCTCTTCTGCTAAGACAAAAATACAATGTAATTCAAACTACAGGCAAAAATGTGGGGGAAGCTGAAACCATTCAGCCCAGCTCAGCTGTTTCTGATTGAACCAATTCCCTTCTGAAATTCCTCAGATCTGTCAGTGTAACAAAACCTGAAGACAACGGGGAAAATACCAATGGTTTGAGGTTTGCTTCCAATACACCTGCAATATTTAGGAGGGCAAAAAGCTGGGGCAGCCCATCAGAGTGGGCTGTTTGCTTGGTGTGAGTTCTGGTGAGAGCCACAGGCACAGGCAACGCTAGGGAAGGGCTTGGCAAATGTGGGCTTTGTTAATGATGGCCTTAAGCTGGGGCAGAGCAGGTTTGAATTAGTTACTAGGGAGAAAATCTTGGCTGTGAGGGTGGTGGGACCCTGGCACAGGGATAGCTGTGGCTGACCCATCCCTGGAAGTGTCCCAGGCCAGGTTGGATGGGGCTTGGAGCACCCTGGGCTGGTGGGAGGTGTCCCTGCCCATGGCAGGGGTGGCACTGGGTGGGTTTCGAGGTCACTTCCAACCCAAACCATCCTGGTATTCTGGGAAGAAGAGGAGGAGGAGGAGGAGGAGGAGGATGCAGGGAAGTCTCTGTCTCCTGAACATCCTCCACAAGTGAATGTGCACAAGAGGGCACCAGACAACAAGGAGTAACTTTTGGTGTGAAAACCTCTTAAAACAGGAGGAGAAGAGCCAGTTTAAAGTTATGCTTGAGGTTAAATTCTGCATCACCTCAGACAGCGTGGCCGACTGAGCATCCATGGCTTTGGTGGCTGTGCATTCCACAGTCATGGCAACAGGCAGGTCATGTGAACGTGGACTGAGAACCTGATTCCTGTCACCCGTATCCGCACCTCCAGCCTTTGGTCAATTAGCAGTATAATCTTTAGCAGTTCTCTGTAATTAGATGTGTGAGAGCAAACTGAGTAGGAACCTTTGTCTTCACTGTGTCACACCAGTACCTCTGATGAGGGGGAGGGGAAAGGGGAGCCTGTGTTTATTTCACTTAGGGCTTATGATGCTTATTTTGTTTGCTTATGCTCATTTTGTTTATGCCTATTTTGTTTATGCTTATTTACCCAGGGCTTATGATGATGCTTATTTTCTGTGCTTTTATACTTATCACAGAATTTGCTCAGTAGTATGAAATTCACTGCAGCCAAACTCACACAGTGTCCTTGAAAGGGCCATGCCAAGAGGCCCAAAGCTTCTTGGACAATTAAAACAGCCAGGATACCCGAGGATAAATCAGAAAACATGTCAAAAGAACAAGATAAGTCCAATTAGACCAGTTACAGTTGCCAACAAGACTGGTTTGGACCAGTTTTGAGCAAAAGGTAGAAAGTTCACAGGAGGAAGATGCTTTCCTTCATCCCTAAAGACCCCCAGGGACCCCCGCCCTGAATTCCCAGGAGGAACAGCGCACGGGCAAGGAGCAGCAGCACGGGGCAGAGAGAATGGAAATCAGTTCCTGAGGCTCATTATAATAACCCCGCCTTCTCCAAGGAAATCATGTTTATGCATCAAAGACAAATGAAGATGTATCACTCAGTTGCACAGAAACCCTTTGTTAACCCAACCAGGGGCGCATGTTTTTGGAGGAGCGATCCCCCCTGCGCCCCGGCCGGGAATAAACGGAGCTCTCTAGAACCTCACTGGGTTAGAGGGGTTTTTTATTCCACAAAACACTGGCACCCTGGCCCAGAGAAGCTGTGGCTGCCCCATCCCTGGAAGTGTCCTAGGCCAGGTTGGACGACGCTTGGAGCACCCTGGGCTGGTGGGAGGTGTCCCTGCCCATGGCACGGGGTGGGAATGAGGTGAGCTTTAGGGTCCCTTCGAACCCAACGCAGTCTGTGTTTTCTGTGCTTTCCGAAGCCAGTCTCTCAGTGCCCAGTCAGCGGTGTCTGGCCAAGGACCCGTGTCCAACACGTCGGTGGGGCTGAGCCCCCCTGCGGTGCCCGCACCGCCCCCGGCGCCAGGCGGGGCTGTGCCCGGGGGGCTCCGAGGGCAGCTGGCAGAGCTCACGGCAGCTGCTCCTGCCGGCGTTAATTGGCGTAATTGGACTAATCTGTTGTAAAGGTCCCCACCTCGTGGCCGCGCCGTGCCATGAGCCGCCTTTGCTCAGCCTGGGGCCGAGCGATGGCAAAGCCAAGCCGGGACAGGAACACTCCCTGATGCCCAGTCTGGTCCTCCTCTGGTGCGGCTCTGAACGATTCCCACGCTCCCTGTGCTTGGGTCCCAGGGAGAAGAGCTCGGCGCCTTCCTCTCCACGTTCCCCCCCTCCGCGAGATGCAGAGCTCTGAGGTCGCCCCTCAACCTCGTTTTCCCCAAACTAGACAAGCCCCGAGCCCTCAGCTGCTCCTCGCAGGACCTGCCTCAGCCCTGTCCCCTTCCTCCTGCCCCGTCGGGTGGTGCCCAGCCCACGCTGAGCACAGCGGGATTCCCTCTCTGGCCCGGCTGGCCACGCTGTGTGTGCTGTCCCCAGGGTGGGGTTTGCCCTCTGGCCTTCTCACCAGTCCTTTTTGCAGGATTATGGCCACCTCATGGAGCAGTGGATGATTGAATCCCCGCTTCCCGACCCCATCCCCGCTTCCCGTCCCCATCCCTCTATCCCAACCCCGTCCCTGCTTCCCGTCCCCATCCCCGCTCACCTCAGAATATATTCTGAAAGGAGAGCTTTGTTTAAAAGGTAAAATAAAACTGATCTTTGGAAGTCCCAAGGCGCCCTGATCACATGAATATGCTCCACGTCTATGCTTTTCCTTGCTCTCTAAAAGAAAACCCACAGGCTTCTTTAAGACTCTCAGTGGATTAGCTGCATCAAACCTCAAACAGATCCTCTTTCTTTGCCAAGACAATTTAAAAAGAATGTGAGATATCTAAGTTCTGTAATTACTGCTATTATATAAAAACAAACAAACAAACAAAACCAAACCAATGCATCACTTCTTGCCTTCATTCATCTAAACTTTCAGCAGGACACAGTATTTGTTTCAATATCCTCTTTCTGCCAAATGCACTGCAAATGTAAACAACTTAGATGCTGAGCTGATTTTCATTCTTGTAGAGGTAAGTAATTTTTTTCCCTGAGAATTCTTCTCAATTCTCTGGTAAAATTGCCCTGGTTCAAAGCCAGTGACACCCCGTTCTAAACCTACTGTTCCCATTTCAAAGCTCACAGGAATACAGGTCCAGCAGTTTATTAACACACTTCTTGTGCCTTTGGGCTGCTCGAGACAGCAAATCTCAGCTGTGCCTTTGTTGCCATGGCCTGGCAGCAGACAAGCTTCCATCGACAGCTGAGCTGGGACTGTGCTGGGTGAGCACCACTTGGTTTCAGCAGCCTCTGCTGGATTCATAAAAATTAATCATTTAGAGAGCTCTTAGTCAGTCCAGCTGTGCCACTTCCAAATGGGAATGTCAGGTAACAAATGACTCTGAGCCCAAAGGGAAACCAAAGGAAGCTGGACAGGGCCCTGAGCAACCTGGGCTGGTGGAAGGTGTCCCTGCCCAAGGCAGGGTTGGAATGAGATGAGCTTTAAGGTCTCTTCCCACCCAAGCCATTCCATGATTCTGTGAAATAACACAACCATTTGTGAAGAGTGTAATTGTTTTATTTGAAAGCTCTGTATGTCCAAATGCTTTTCAACATACAGGAAAACCAGCTCTAAGCACTAAACAGAAAGTTTTGGTCGTAGCAGTGCTCGGTTTTCACCGGATATCCTGCCCTGAAAGCAAAATCTTATTGCCAGGCTATTTCTGAAGGTCCATCAAGGTTATTGAGCCTGTGCTGGAAAAGCCACACTATGAACATTGCAGAGTGGCAATAACAGGAAAGGTCAGTTGGATGCTGAATGCTGCAGTTCAGCTGTCTTCTCTCTGCTTATTCTGGTTTTGAGGAGTGGATTTAGAAATACTTTACCCAGAACCAAAAACGCAACAATAAAAACTCTGTAACTGCAAGAAACTAAATAATGACTGCAGTAAGCATCCCAAAAGGGCTGCAAAGATGTTCTGATCACAAGGACGTTCTCAAACCCTGTGTTACTGCTACCAGTGTTAAGCAAGAATAAATTTTATCTTGGCATTCAAGAAGTGTAACAGAAAAAAAATTTATGTTAAATTCCTGTGAATGATTTTATTGTGCACACAACAGTTTATATTTGAAGTTATTAAAGTGTGAAGATTTTGAAAATCTTCAGAGAGGCTCAGGAAGGTGAGGCAAAGAGAACATGTGTTTTCACACACTTGAGGTGTCCTGTAGCTGACAGACATGGAAAGGGCCCTTCCCCTCAGCCTCTGCTCACCTTCAAGCCACCAAAAGGAGAAGTCTCTCCCTATATTTTACTGACTGGATACTAAGACTCATGCCAGTTGGTTTATTGCTGTTATATTTTTATTAGTGTTCACAGACAGAGGGTGAAGGAAGCCATGCAGAGCGTTGCAAGCAGACCCAAGGGCTACAGCAGGTCCTGCTAGTCCAGGCCCTACATGCCAACATACATGGCACCCTAACCAGGATTCAGAAAACCTCCTAATGGAAATGAAGTTCACAAACAGGAGAAATGGGAAATTTGGTTAGACTGCTTCTAGTGTGGCATTTTGTGCAGTCTTGGAGCAAAGGAGTAGCTTTTCTTAATTTTTCTTTATATTTTTTTTTCTCGATCCAGAGATGGCTGGAAATGGAGTGAAGGAGCCTGTTCATCTCAGTGAGCTGCAGCTCAGACCAGCAATGGGGTATTGTTTGTATTTAACTGGAATCAACATTATTCCTGATGCCTTTCTGCATAACAGACAACCTTTGGCTTTCAGACTCTTAGACCCAGGAGCCTGAAGGCAGGAGGTAAATCTAACCATGAATGGAGCATTGAAATAGGAACTGTGTTTTTCGGTATATCCTTGAAATATTTCTTACAGAAGCTCAGAAACCTTCCCTGTCCATAGCCCAGCTGCTGTAGCTGCAGGAACAGTTAGTTCTCCCAGCTCAGCTTGCATTGGTTACTCAGGATGTGAACTTCCAAAGATCTGCTGGGGTTCTTCAGAAGGGGCTTGTCACGGAGTCGTGTGGAGTGAGGGAAACGTGCAGCTCACTCCTTTGGAGCACAGACAAACCACAGGCAGTGACCAGAGCACTGCCTGATGCTCCACTGAGTTCGAGTACAATGGCCTTGCTTGTCTCAATGCCACTGTGGTTTGGCTCCAAACCAAGTTTCTCTCTTGCAAGTCAGACTCTGTAAGAGAAGTTCAGCCTGTGAGAAGGCGCTGCCAAAGCTCACTTTTGACGGAGGTCTTCATGTAGTGACAGGAACCCCCACTGTGCTGTGACCGTGGCCAAGGGACTCACTGGCCACAGGAGGATGACCCCCAGAGCTTGCAGCTGGCCTCAGCCCCACCCTGCTGCTCACCAGCTCCTCAGGTCCACCTGTTTTGTGGAATAAAACCCCTCTAACCCAGTGAGGTTCTAGAGAGCTCCGTTTCTTCCCGGCCCGGGCGCAGGGGGGATCGCTCCTCCAAAAACATGCGCCCCTGGTTGGGTTAACAAAGGGTTTCTATGCAACTGAGTGATACATCTTCATTTGTCTTTGATGCATGACACATATGAAGAAAAAAGGGGTTTCAATTTGAGAATAGTGAAAATGTCTCTTCGGGTTTTTTTAAATCATGCAAGTCTTCTAATAAAGAGAAGGAATTTTTTGAGCCATTGTCTTTTGGATGTTCTATAGTTGTTGAGAAATATGCACAGATACTTCCATTAGAGTTGCTGTGTGAGATACAGAAATGATGTGAATTGTATCTTGTCTCCTTCTGGACTGAAAATATAATTTATATCCCTAAGAGCACAAATGAAAAAGCTACATATATATATATATATATATTTTATATACAT
>VXAU01005521.1:157021-200647 GCA_013399695.1 Formicarius rufipectus | reverse complement strand
GGTGCCGGCCCGGCCCTGCCCGGTGTGGAAGGCGGAGCGGGACACACAAAAGCGGCGGCGCTTCCTGCGCTGCTCCCGATCGGAGCGGGGAGCCGTCGGGCTGTGCCCGGTCTGCGTGTGCCCGCTCGGGCTGTGCCCGCTCGGGGTGTGCCCGGTCTGTGTGCCCGCTCGGGGTGTGTCCCCGCTCTCCCCTCTCTGTCCCCTCTCTATCCTCGCTCTCCTCGGTGTGTCCACCCACGGTGTGTACCCGCTCTCTCCCGTCTCTGTCCCCGCTCTCCTCGCTCTCCCCGGTGTGTCTCCTCTCTGTCCCCGCTCTCCCCCCGGAGTGTCCCCGCTCTCCCCGCTGTGTCCCCGGTCACTTCTCGCTGTGTCCCCTCTCTCTGCCCGGTGTGTCCCCACTCTGTCCCCTCTCTGTCCCCGCTCTCCCCCGCTCTGTCCCCGCTCTGTCCCCAGTGTGTCCCCACTCTCTCCCCGCCGTGTGCCCTCGCTGTCCCGGGCCATGGCAGTGTGCGGGGGCCGGGCAGCGGGGCCGGGCTCGGTGCTGCTGCTGCTGCTGCCGCTGCTCGCCCTGAGCCCCCGCGCCGCGCCCGAGTCCGTGCCCGACGGAGCCTCCACCCTGGCCTTCGTCTTCGATGTGACCGGCTCCATGTACGACGACCTGGTGCAAGTGATCGAGGGCGCATCCAAGATCCTGGAGACGTCGTTGAAGAGACCCAAGCGGCCGCTGTACAACTTCGCGCTAGTGCCTTTCCACGACCCAGGTGGGGCTCCGAGCGGGGTCCGCGCCGGGGCGGGCAGGTCGGGCAGGAGCCGGGAAGGCAGCAGGGAACTCCCTCCCGCTCACGGCTGGCGTTTAGAAAAGGTTGTGTTTCCTGCGCTTGCAGGGACTGGAGCCTGAGTGTTCCTGTCCCATCGTAGCCCTTCTTGGCAGCGAGGGTCTCTCCGCCGAGGGAATTTGCCCGGGGAGAGTAACTCTTTGTGACCTTCACCTCCCTGTCTCGCTGCAGAGCTTCACAAAGCCTTCAGGATCACTTGGAGTGGGTTCTAAGTGGACTTTGTGCACCAAAGAGCAGCTTAGGGGATCAAATACTTGTCTTACTAATTGTGATGCGAGCTGGTGTGGCTTCAGTGACTTTCACGTGTAGTACTAGTGATGCTACTAAATTTCCTGCAATGCCCTTCTATGGGAATCTACTTAGGAACATACATAATTGCAGTTACACTTTACCTTTTGTCTTCTTGTCCTGTGTTTACATTCAGTAACTTGCAGTGAAACGATCCAGAAGCTTTACATGGTGCGAATTCTTATTCCTTTCCCTCATTTTCCCTTTTTTCCCCCCTTCTGTTGTAGTTTTTGTTCCCTTCTGTGCGTTTTCTTCCCTTTCGGCATCTGTTTTCTATTCCCTTCCTATCCCTTTTCTCTGGCTTTTTTCCTCTTCCCTTGTCAAATATCTTCTGTTGACCTGAAGAGGAAATAGGAACAGGATGCCCCAGGCTGGTGGTGTGTGCTATACTGTGCAGTAAAAACTCCCTTTAAGAAAAAAGAATAAAAGGAATTGGGGGAAAAAACCAAAACAAAAAACCAAAACAAACAAACCAAACCAAACAAACAAAAACAAAAAACCCACAAAAAACAACCAAACAAAAACCACAAACAACCAAACAAAACCAAGCCAAACCAAAACCTGTTGAAAATTACCTTTCTGGCTCTAATTTTCCTGGAATATCTTGGAATATGATATTCCAGAAGTCAATTCCTAAGGGTTTCATTTTTGCAGAGATGTCATCAATTGAAAAAAGACAGCCCTTCTATTCCCCCCATTCACTGGTACTTCTGCTTACAAGATGTTTGCTATTGGTAGAAATACCTTAAACCAAATGCTTGGGGATTCAAAGAAAAACTTGTCTTTGTGAATTTTGCTGCTTTGCCATCTATAAGCTTGTATATGTTCTCTTTTATTTGTTCTTATAAAGAGTCCATCATCGTGGTATCAAAGCATCCTGTCTCAAAATGTTCTCTCTGTGTACTTTACCTTTTCCACCTTTGGTGTCTCTTTTTTTTCACCCTCTTTATGTTATTTTATGGAACAAACTTACATGGGACTTAAGTAGAATCACACCACAGAAGTAAACAAGAAGGGAAAGATTTTGGTCACACTAGATCCTTCTGGAAAATCGAGCTGATAGATCTCCTTGAAGCTCTTTTTCCATGGATGGGGTAGAAGATCATCAGGATGTGTTGGAAGTGTTTTGTTTATTTTTTTCTCTCTAATAGCTCTTTTTACATCTGCACTTCAGTGACCAGAAAGGGACTCACTCTCCAAGCTGTTAGATCTCTTTTTCAGGGGGATTGGGTAAATATTCCAACCATGAGAGTAAGGAGATGAGCTTGTGTGGTGCACTCAGTTTGTAGGTTTGTGTGGATGGTCCTTTGTTCTTGTGATCCTCAGTAGAATGAAGTCCCAGCTTTTCTGTCATGGGTATTGCCACCACTCAGCTTACATCACAGGGCACTTCAGAGCATTTCAATAGCTTTTTCACCCCACGTTTTAACATCCACTTTTTCTTCTGCACATCATCTGCTTTTCAGTCCTTTTTGCCCCCATCCTCCTCACTTTTCTTTCTCCCACTGTCTCTCCAGGATCTTTGCTTGTGTTCCAGAGAGATTCCTTTAACCATGCTTTGCTGGAGCACTTCTCCTTGCTCTGTACAGACCTCACTAGCAACAAATCTCCTGCCACCTTCCTCTGCTTGAGTCACATTTTCCCACTCACAGCCTCTTTGCTTCCTTGCCTCCTCCCCCCTTCCCTCTCTTTCCACAGGGGACCCCTTTCCTCAGCAAGTGGTAGGTTTCAGTGAAGTAACTGAAACTTAACCCTGCAGGGACCTGACCTGTAGAGCAAAGAGCTGCTGCCAAACGTGCCTTGGTGTATCCAGTTACACCTCTCTGCATGGAAGTCCAACTTCCCTGAGGGGGCTTTGCTTTTTAGTGTGATGGATAACTTGTGAGGTCAGCAAGCTGTTTCAAAGGGGAGAGAGTACAGTTTTCAACTTCATTTTGTCCTGTTTCTTAAAGCTATTCCTCTAGGCCTTTCTTAGAGGTGAAAGGACACACCACAGGATACAGCAATGCAGACTGCTGGTCGTGTGTACCTTACATCTGAGAATGACCAAGCCTAGACACTTAAAGAGAAGATGCAAGAGATGCTGTTGTGACCTGTTCAGCATATTTTTGTATCTATAGAGAAGTAACTTGACTCAAAAATCTAATAAAAGGCATGGCTTGGCTTGTGTTTCACAACTTCTAAGTAATTTACCTAGTGTTGTTCCTTCTGAAGTCTACTCAATTGGATTGATGAGCATGAAGCTTTTTTTTCCCCAGTTATTTACTCAATTTTTGTTAAAAAAAAAAAAAAGCTTTATGTGTAGCTGCCCCACAGGCAAATTTTCTTGGTGTTTTTGGGAGGTGCTGTGGCCCGTGAGGCAAATGGGACTCTACAAGGGGTACAGTAATATGGTTGGAACTCAGATCCAAGTTGCTTCTCTTGATACAAAGGTGTCCTGATGCAGATATGCTATTGAGAGGTAATGAAAATTTAAATTTGGTGGAGATTTGGTTCTTTAACTGCATTGTTTTCCTGACCTGTGTTGCACAGTGTACTTGCCATCCCATAGGGTACAGCTGGGTTATAAATAATTGGGTAACAATGTAGTCTGGCAGAATATGGGAGGATTTTTAAATAACTGAAAGTGCTGCATTTTAGTGCTGCTTTGAGGGATTGGAGCGTGTCCAGGGAAGGGGCTGGAGCAGCAGGAGGGGCTGAGGGAGCTGGGGGGGCTCAGCCTGGAGAAAAGGAGGCTCAGGGGGGACCTTCTGGCTCTGCAAGTCCCTGCCAGGACCGGGGAGCCAAGGTGGGTCGGGCTCTGCTCCAGGAACAGGGACAGGAGGAGAGGGAACGAGCAGGAGATGTTCAGGTGGGACAGCAGGAGGAATTTCCTCCTGGAAAAAGTGGTCAGACCTTGGAAGGGGCTGCCCAGGGAGGTGGTGGAGTAACCATCCTTGGAAGTGTTCAAAAAACACGTGGATGCCACTTGAGGACATGGCCAGTGGTGAGCATGGTGGTGGTGCTGGTTGACAGCTGACTTGGGGATCTTAAAGGTCTCTTCCAACCTGAATGATTCCATGAGTGTGATGTGCCAGCACATTTCTGTCTCTGAAGGTACATTTATGTGTAAGGTTATGCCTGTTGCAATGGTATTGTAGTACAACAGGAATACCAGTGTATTTGTGGTATCAAACCTGAGGTTGTTGGCATAGAATTAGGGCCTACAGTAAAAATTCATGGTTTTCACATTCCAATACCATGGAGCATCTGGTGGGACGCAGAGATCTCCATTTTGGAAAAACCTTTTGTTTTGGATTGTGCTTTGTGATAAGCATGTCCTTTAACAGATTACAGGGAATTTGTTTAATTGCGGTTTTTCAATGCCTAAACATGGTCACAGAAACTTTGTAGATAGTGAAAAGGGCCGTTAACAAAGAAATCTCTTGCCAGACTTGTGTTCAGTGGAAAAATGGGAGAAAAAATGTGTCCCAAATGAAGAAGGGTTGGCACTGGAAAATTCTGTATTGGAACTAAAGCTTAAGATCAGCAAATGCTTTTGTAATTGCGTGTTGTGGGTCCTGATCTCCTACTAACTCCCATTGTATCCTGTGGAAACGGGATTGGACTTGGAATGTCTTTATTTAACATCTGTGGCCAGCTTTGCTATTTTTTCTTTATGCCATTAAGGAATTTTGGAATGGAAAATAAGCCTGAGAGGACAAATTCATCCCTAGTATTTTTCTATAAAGCTGATGGAATTATAGCAGCCATAACTCACTCTTGATTTAGTCAAGCATTCCTTTGGTGTGAATGGCTATTTTATAGACCAAACTCCAGTAATTAATGACAAGAAAAATGAGAGGACTATAGGACTATATAACCTCTGGACTTCCTAGTGCAGAGGATGTTTGCCTGTTCACACTCTGCATGTCTACACATCTGACTGAGCATCTCCTGACCTTCTTAAAAATCAGAAAGACAACATTGTGGGAGAAATTGGAAAACATTAATACTGCTTAGTTCAGATGGGAAAATAGTATTGAACTTAAGCACATAGTAAATGTGTAGGAGAACTAGAAATCCATTTTTTTCCCCTTGATCTCACTTTTTTTTTTTTTTTTTTTTGAGAGAGAGTAAATTCTGTCCTATCATGGATTGAAGGCACATGATTATTTTTAACTTTATAACCTGGGGTGTCCCTTATTGAACAGACTGGCAATGCTGTGTCCATGACATGGTCAGTGTGCTGAGCCACATTATAGTTTGGATCAAGTTCAGGAGGTCATACAAAAACTCTGAGAACTTTGGGGGTTTGCAGATTTGATAGATTTTGTTTTTAGAAGTTCAGATGAAGAAATAATGTCTTTTCCAGAAGAAGAACATAAGAAATGAAAATTAATGGAATTAAAGCTTTTCTTCCTGATAGCAAAAGTATTGTGGTTCTCATGTGGATAAAGAGAGGGGAAGGAGAGGGGCAGCCACCCCAGTGTCCTTGCTGTACCTGCAGCTGGATGGCACCAGGGATGGTGTCACTGCCTCTTCCTTTTCCATCCAGCTGCCCCAGGAGCCCTTCTCCCACCACTGCCCTGCACTTCTGCATTTTTCTGTCTGTTAAGGTCTTTGGCCTCGGGCTTTGCTCTCAGATTTATGGGTATCTAAACTTCCCAGGCACAGTCTGAAAGCATATAAATCAGTTGGAGAAGTGGAATGGTCTTTGTGGTACAGCCTGAGGAAGAAGGTCATTGTCTCCAGCATTCCCTCTGCCTCCTTTGGGTGAGGGAAGAACTGCGTTAAGGCTTGGTATTAGTTTTACTAAAGACCAGGAACCTGCCTGTGGAGAAACTGGGTGGCAGTAGTTTTCAAAGCAGGGAGGACAGATTTAAGGGAAATGAGGTGTTTTGTACTGGTGGCTGAGCTTGCCTGCACCACCCAAGTGGGGCTTGTGCAAGGAGTGGGAGCAGCACCAGGGAAGTTTAACAGAGCAAGTGTGGCTGCCCCAGCCCTGCAAGAGTCTCAGGCCAGGCTGGACAGGGCTTGGAGCAACCTGGGACAGTAGAAGGTGTCCCTGCCCAGGGCAGGGGTTGGCACTGGATGGGTTTTAATGTCCCTTCCCACCCAAACAAGTCTGTGATTCTACGGCTGTAATGAAAAGGGTGACAGCAGAGAGGAATACAACCTTATATACCTGTCCACATTCCATGGGCCTCCTTACCTTCCTAGGTAAAACTGTTTGAAAACTGTCTGATACCTGAACTTGACAAACTATTGGGTTGATCAGGAGGAATAAAATTCTTGCCACTGGCGTTCCTGTGAGCATGTTTTGTGAGCACTGGGTGCTTATCAAAATCCCATGGTGTTGATAGGATGGAAAGAGAAGAATTGCCTCAACTCTGTTAGGTAAGAGTAAGGCAAAGAAAATTAGTCTCTCCACTTAATTCAAATAATTGTCTTATTTTGAGAGTTGAGTGGCTTTTACATTATTACCAAAATCCAGAGTTGGACAAATGTGCTAATTTAAGCAGTGTGATCTGCCTGTTCTTCCAGTGCATCACAGAGTACCAGGTTAAACCTGTCACAGCTGATCTTTCAGAGCAGAGTTCTTTGGTGGCCTCAAATTTGTGAACATCCTGTCTAAACCCTCTAGGATATGTAAGGGTTTAGGGATTTTTGGAGGTTGGTTTATTTTGGACTTCCTTGGGCACGTAGTGACAACAATAAGGAGCACATGTCCAAGTTCTGAGTTCTTTGGCATTTTAGGAGACACAATGTGAATTTACCACCGTTCAGTGATGTCATGGTATGTCTGAAGGCAAATGATGAGCAGAGCTGGACATAATAACTGTGAATTCTGCCCTTTTGTGCCAGAGCTGATGAAGTGTTGCTGTTTCACCACTGACAGCCCCAGTAGGAAATACTCGGTTTCCTTAAAGCTCAAATGCTGCTCTGTATTGTTCCTCCTACCAGGTTTTACTGTTGCTGTCAGCAGGTGAATGACAGACACCAATACTATGTAAGTGAACAACTCTGAGTTGATAAGAATGAAGTTTAAAGCACCTACAGGTATTTTCCACCTCTGAGGCTTTTGTGGTATCTATACTGATTGTGTGGGAAATGAGTGTTTGAAACTTTATTGTCACCCTTAATGAAGACCTTGGGATAGCTATAAAATGAATTCCATGTGACTGCATGGATGTTTTCTTGTTCTTCTGGAAGGATTTATCTGGGGTCCCTCTAAAAGTAGCTGTTTATATAGATTACAGAAGACAGTAAGCATTACCAGTGCCAGAAGCTCCAAAATCTGTGAGACAGCCAAAATGTTGTGACATGATCCAAAAGTCTGCTAAAGCATCACTTACAACTTATTTTTCTACTGTCTTAACTCTGCCTGTCCAGCCTTGAAGGCATGCACAGTGGATTCCCAAATCTTTTTGGCAAGGGAAAGGATTTTTATCCGTATTTTTATTTGAAGATACAGTCAGGATCTTTTTCCTTAGGAAAAAAGTGGTAATGCCTCAAACACATAACTCTCTTCTACTTTGCGTTACAATTAATTTGTCATGTTACATTTGAAACTGTTGCCTACAGAACTTAGAAGCTCCCTGTTCCATTTTGCTTTGCTCTTCAGCTCCAAGTGGTAATAATTCCATGGAAAGCTCTGCAGCTCATTAGTGATGTATTCCAGCATTCTCCTGTCCCTAGAATTACTGCTGATGTCATTTAGCACGTGAGCCCTGCTCTTAGCAATGTGTGCCTCTTCCCTGGAGGAATACTTGGCAACTTCTGTCCCGGGCAGAAGTCACTGTCACAGTGTCCTTGCAGACTTGACTGTGGGGCCAATGTTCATACAGAGTTTTAGCTTTGCTCCACAATACAGAGGTTTTTCATGTGAAAGCTCCTTCACCTCCCAGTACAGTACGTTTTCCTTTGTGTCACTTACTCCTCTTGCATTTTCTGGAACCTAGTAGTTTAGCAAAATGTGGGGCTTTGCTGGAGGGTCCCTCCCCTGCTGAGAAGGGCAGGGTGCTTTGTGGGTTCTGCAGCTCCCACTGCAGGTGCAGGTGTGTCTTTAGACCTCTGCAGTGACGTGAACCTGAGCAGAGCCACTCGTCCTGCTCCTGGGACATCAGTGTGGAAGGGCAGGCCTGCAGCCAAAAGTACTCTCATCTGAGGTAACAGCATCTGGTAACTGGGAGCACTGGGGAGAAGGTGGCTATCTAAAAATGCATGAGCTGAATTCATAGTCCCCTGGCTTACATGGGAAAAGACCTGTAAGATCCATGAGCCAACTGTAAACCCAACTCTGCCAAGCCCACCACTGTGCCCAAGTGCCACCTCAGCGTAGTTCGAACAGGAAAGCAGAGTAAGAGCAAAATAATCTCCAAGAAATCTGTATATTGGAATCTTTGGAGTGAAAAGCTGCATTATGACTGAAGAGAAAAAGAAGCTTCCACAGAAAGATCTTCTCCCAGTTCCTTAATAGTTTTTCAAAGAAAGGCACTTCCCCCATTCACCTTCCCCTCTTCTTTCCCCCACTCTGAATTAATTCCCCCGGAGTTAGAGCAGCTTGTGTTTCACACAGTGCACGGAGAGACCCAGATAATCCTAGTCCTGGCAGCAACTGCTTCACAGTAGGGCACACTGCTACAGGTCTGGATGGGAGCTCTGTGGTATGGAAAGAAAAGAGCAGTTTCTGCTGCTGTTTGCATCTCCTGAGTTGGTTTAAATGCACACAAATCAAATTCCTAATGATGTATAAAAAGCAGATATTTGAGGCAGATCCTCAAGTGCTTTTATGCCATGAATAAGCTGTCCCTCCCTGAGAGTGATGTGTTCTGTCCCTTTTTCATCTGGAGAGGAGTTATTTTCTGAGGATGCTTGGTAATGAAGTGAATGAAGGGGCATGAATATTGTACTCATCTTTATCTCACTGTAACCGAGGCAATGATGTTCATTGTAAGGTGAATTGTCAGAGAAATATCAGCAGGGTAGCTGAAGCCACAGGAGGCTAATCAGAGAATATTTGCTTTCTGAAATGCCAGTCTTGCTCTTTTAAAGTGCCAGTGGTAGAGGAAAAACTACAAAACCCAGCTTTTCTGTGACTTGAGGTCTTTGTTGTCTTTTCCTGACTTGTTCTTTACCCTTTGTGTGTGTATCAGAGGCTGCTTGGAATTTATCCTAGAGTGGATTCAGTTCAGTCAATTGAGGGTCTGGGTAAGCTGGATTAAGGAGTATGGAAAAGGAGCAGATTCTTAATTTAGTTAATGGATTTTGAATGTGGCCTAGAGCATGACAGGAGGAATCCTTTAGACAGAGGAAGCTCTCAGATGCCAGTTGGTATGTATTTTCTAATCAGTGGGTTGATTTTTGGCATGTGCAGTGGACTGTGGTTTTGAAGGAGATGCAGGCATCAGAGAAGATATTGAGAACATATGTTTTTCAGTTTGCAAATGGCAAAACAGTTTCTCTATTGAAAAGGAGTGATTGTGTTACTTGATTGGCTCCCCATGCCTCGGTAATCAACAGTTTAGTGAGAAGGAATAGGATGGATTTCATGACATGTGCTCTGGTCTGGCTGCTTGATGTGCCTTCATTACTCCAGCCAGAGAGAATGTGTTTTACCCCTCAGTTACACTGTCCGATATAATGTGGTTTTTATAACTGTTGCCAGCTTAGGATTTCCTGTTGGAGGTGTGTTGCTCTCCAGTGGGATTTATGAGATCCTTTGGTGATGCCTGTAGTGAATTCATGCTGTGCAGTTGTTGCTGGGTGAACTCTGGGCCCATGGATGGGTTTTTGCAAAGGGGTCGTTTGCAGTGTTACATTTTAAAGTGGGATCAGAGTGGTTTAGGCCGGGCATACCCCTTTGTGTCTATGGTTTAACTTCTCCTGTTACCTTTTGAAGGACATGTGCAACCTATTCTTTGGTAACTGTAAATATGAGCTGAGCCTTTCCCTGGTTTTGCCAGAGGAGAAGCACAGTGGCTTCATGTTCCTGAAGCACTTGAGTGGGACTATGTTATGTCAAGACACATGAAGCCGTGGCACTAAGGATAGGATTAATCTCATTTCACCTCAGGCACTAAACTGGAGACCCTCAGCTGAGAGACTGGCGACCCAAATGCTCTTTCTGTAAATCAGAAAATGAAACTGGCACCTTAACAAGCAATTAATCCCCTGTGAATTTTGAAATACTCTTTGCAGATCTCATTTGCTTTCACTGGGGGCAGGGGGAGCAAAGGTTAGTTCAGTCGAAGCCCTGAATTTGGCAGGTCTGAAGTTAATTAAGAGGCTTTCTAGTATTTTCCTGCACTGGGGCTGTCTGTCCAAATAATAGTCCTGGAGGTTTGTTTCTTACACAGGTTTTCATCCTACACTAGGGTAGCACAGGGAGGAATTGGTCTCTGTGATGTCCTCCCTGGCTCTCATGGACAGGTGAAGGACATCCCCTGGCAGGGCAGCCCCAGCACCCCTCGAGGGCTCCTGCAAGGCTGTCTGGCCAAGGGGTTGGTGGTGGGATAAGGTGACTCCTCAGAACATCTCACACCTCGTTTGCCCTTTCCACCGATTGCTTGCAAAGTTCGAACCTTGGGTGTTTGGGAGAGGCTGTTCTGTGTCTGCTGGAGGAGAAACACTGGCAGCTCTGAGGTTGATGATCCCACGGGACAGGCCCCAAACAAGGGCTGGGATGCACATTGTTGCTGTGTGTTGCAAGTGTAAACAGGCTGTGTGTGTTTATGCAGATATCTTAACTTATTGTTCTGTGTCCCCTGTGCTCTTCCATCTTAATTTTCTTTGGCATCCTTGGTACTGCTCTTCACTGTGTGCACTTTTCCAGCTTTGCTCAAGTTGCAGCCCTTTTCCTAAGACATTCTTAGCCACAGATTTCAGCCAGCAGAGCATTACTGGTCAAATATATGCATATTTGCAAATGACACGTTCCCAGACCACGAGCCAACACCACATGCAGCCAGAGAGAGTTGTGAGGGCTCAATTTATTCTCAGTGATGGCCCTAATTGTGGTTTCCTCCATTCTCTCTGGAACACCAGCTTCCTTACCATATGCTCTTGGGGGATGCAGCAGTTACTGTGTGATAAAGGTGCATTAGTGAATGAATATGACACAACTTTAAAAGCCAGTGACATGTGGCCTGATACAGAGTGGAGCCAAACTCCCAGTATCAACTTCATAGAATAAATTCCAACTACCAGAGCTTGTCCTGCAGTGAGATGTAATCAAAGCAAAATGGGACCCCAGTTCTCAGCCTGGAAAAGCCCTGCTGAAGTGGGGTGAGTGGGGGTGGGCTTGCAGCATGAAGTGGGAATGGAGGAATGTCTTGTGTTGCTGTGGTTCCTGCTGAACGTCTGGGCTGTTTGAGCAGCTCTGAGCTGTGACTGCAGGTTACTGCTGGAGAGCTGCCAGCTTGTTTCAATGAGATCCCTCACCCCGGGGGCTGGGGGGCAGCAGGAAGCCATTGGAATTTTCATGCCTTGGACACCAGTGTATTTTCATGAGCTGAAGTGAAGTGTCTCTGGGGATGCTGAATATCACTGAAACATTTCCTGAGTTCTCTTAAGCTCCACAATGGTATGTCCGAGTCTGTTTTCCAAAGGATGGAGCTTTTTGTTTAGTTAGTGAGGTCTTAGTCAGTTCACTGGACTAGTATGCTTTTGCACTTGGATTTTGCTGAGGAACAGAAGAAGAGGAGGAAAGCTGTGCAGGAAAAATGAAGTGCTCTGCCTTAGAACATCTAGGAATGTTATGGTTTCTTTTATGTCCCCGTATTACTTTATACTTCTGTTTACTAAAATCATCCTAAGGCTGTGACTTCCCAGCTGCTGTGTCAGAGCCAGGTTTCTAAGCTGTGAGTAGGTGAAATAGTTGGGCACCACATGCTTTTAGGTAAAAGGCAATAGCTGAGCAGCCAGGCAGAGAGACTGTGCTGCCAGTCTTCAGGCAGATCACTTTGAGTTGTGGCACTTCTTTCCCATTTCCTGTTACCTACACCAACACAACAGTGGTGTGGTTTTAATTACAGATCTTGAGCATCCCTGTGCACACTGACTGCTCTCGTGTACCAGAGGACCAGAAGCACTGGTAGAACCCAGCACGTGGCACAGGCCAGGCCCCAGCACTGCCCTGGCACCCTGCAGAAGGTGTGCACTGGTTGGGGTAACACTTACACTACTCTCCTACAGCATTTGCAGAACAGAAAAAGGTGCTTAGGCAGTAGGGCTTGTCCAGAACCGTTGCTTCCTGAATTAACAACATAGTACTTAGAAACCTACATCTTGGTGTCTTAGGGTGTTTCAGATGTCTGTGTGAGTGATTTGAGGTTTTTATTTTGATGTCTTGGTTTTTTTTTTTGTTTGCTTTGTTTTGGTCATGTCTTTCCCTTTTTAAATTTTACATAAGCTGAATCAAAGCACAGGGAATTCATGTGACCTTCCCCTGAGTCACAGTTCTCTGTGTTAACCACAAAACCACACATCACTTCTTTTTTTGTCCCTGAAATGTTTATTCCTTCTTTTCCTTTCTTTCCTCATCTGTTGGACTCCCACATCTTTTTATCTTCTTTGTCTCTGCATTCAGCCCATCCCTTCCTCAGAATTTCCACTGACCCTTTTCCCTGAGAGGTTCAGTGTCCCTTCTCAGCACCCCCCTCCTGTGTCTCAAGATTTCTTGGCAGTCTGGAGCATCTTTTGCATATAGAGGCTGGATCCTGGTGATGAAGTGTGTTGGTGATAAAAGCACTATATACTCTTGCTCTGAAAGAAGTGCTGTGTTAGCCACCAAAAGGTTTGTGAAGGAGAACATACAATTATGGAATGGTTTGAGCTGGAAGGGGCCTTAAAGACCATCTTGTTCCAACTCCCTGCCATGGACAAGGGACGGCTTCCACTAGACCAGGTTGCTCCAAGTTCCCCTTGTCCTGTCCCTCCACCCTTTGTCCCTGGTCCCCCTCCAGCTCTCCTGGAGCCCCTTTAGGCACTGAAAGGGGCTCTCAGGTCTCTCTGGAGCCTTCTCTTCTCTAAGTGAACCCCCCCCCAGCTCTCCCAGACTGGCTCCAGAGCAGAGGGGCTGCAGCCCTGGAGCATCTGCATCTCTGTGGCCTCTGAACTCTCTCTTCAGAAGCTCCAGGTCCTTCCTGTGCTGAAGACCCCAGAGCTGGATGCAGAGCTTCATGTGGGGTCTCATGTGAGCAGAGCAGAGGGGCAGAATCCCCTCTCTCAGCCTGCTGTGTGATGATTGCCTGAGCCCCAGTGAGGACACATCTCATTCACACTTCCCAGATTGGCCATGTGAGTGAATACACCTGGAGAGTTTGTTCTGGGTCAGGATTGAACTAAATGAACTATTTTGTTCTCTGAAACTCTGCTGAATTTCTTGACATACATTATTTTAAAGTTTAGCTGTAGTAGACAAAATATTACTTCTCTGCCCTGCAAGCTGCTTCCTTCTTCTTGAAGGCTGTGGCCTTTGGTCCCCAGCCGTGAGCGCTGCTGTGCAAATCCAGGCTCATTCCCAAACGGTCCAGGCTTGCAGAGGCTGCTGACATCCTCTGAGCTCACAGACTTGGTTGGGGTGTGCATGAAACCCGAGTGAGGAGCTGACAGGTTGTGCTGGCATGGTCCTGGAGAGCAGAGCTGGCAGTGGGTCCAGCTGGCGTAGCTGGCAGTGGGGATGGAAGGAGTTCCTGGTGCTGATGAACTGGAAGGGCTGAGTTACGTGGGATCTGTGTGTGAGGGTCTGAACAGTCTCTTTGAATGCTGACGGGGAGGAAAATGAAGCTGCTTTGTGTGTCAAGCTTTGTTCTAAATATTCCCACTGTGGATTATGCTTAGGGGGTGAAAAGTGGGGATCCTGTCATTGCTGTTGAAAGTCAGCCCTTTCCCAGCCCTTGAAAGTTCAATTCAATGTCATTCTGTTACCTAAAGAGAGCCCTGGTATAGGGAGACAGAAATAGTGTGTTGGCTAAATGGCATTTGAAAGAATTTGGCAATTTGACCACACCAGTTTTACCAATCTTTTAATGTCTTAGTGGTTTGGCCCAGCCACCTCCAGTGATATCTGCCTGTGGCTGGGAGGATTTTTAGAGGGAAGGCACAGAAATACTCCCCAGTGTTAGAGGTGTGTGCAAGGTTATGGAGATGGAAGCGGTAAGGGAGTCTGAATTCCTGCGTGGAAAGGACAGGAGGGAGGCAACTGAAGAGATGCTGTTGCATTCCTGGTTTGTGGGGATCAGTCTTGGTTCCTCTCAAACCACACCTGCTACAAAACAAGCAAGAAAAGCCCTGCATAAGTGAAGCATGTTTTGAATTAACACTTTAGTTTGCATAAATCTTGTTTAGAGGTGGATTTGAAGTACATAAAACCTTTCAAACTGTGGAGAATTTTGGCTGTGGGTATTTGTGGGATGATTCAAGCCCATCTCACCTTCTGTGTTGCAGCTCCATAACGTTGAGCAGTTTCTTGGTTCCTTGCAATAAAACGTGCCATTGTGTAAATGTATAAGCCTTTTCCCCCACTTTGATATTCTGTCTCATTGAACAGGCTTTGGTCATGGTTAACATGGAGTAAATCCAGAGTAATTCCATTACAGTCAGTGATGTTAGTTTGGATTTACACCAGTATGACTGAGCTCAGAGTCTGGCTTTGGTTGTCTGCCTTCTTAATTTGCTAAATATTCCATCTTTCCCAAATATCCTTTCTCATATTGTCTTTAGGCCTTGCTGGCTCCTCCTATTTTCCCAAATTCCAAGAGTAATAACATAGGTGAAATTTACTTGATGAAAGATTGTTTAAGCAGGGTCTGGTTTTTATTAGCTCAGCTGGTTTTCATTTTTCAGCCCTGTTTGAAGTCTCCCTGTGCTCAGGCCGAGGGCTGGATCCATCAAGTGCTTCCTACTTGACTCAATTTTGTCCATTAGATGTGCACTGTTTTAAATTACAGGGTGCTCCCCAACGTTATCCTTCAGCAAGAATTGTGTGCCTCAGTGACATTTCAAAGTACTTTTTAACTCCAAAGATCAGAAAAAGAAAAATAATGGTGCCTTAGGGCATTACTGCTAATCAGCAACATAATATGTTTGGAAGGGCTCAGTAAATGGGAGATGTGACTTCTGAGAATGAGATGAATTGAATTTTTCCTGGGTTTGTTGATACTTCCTTTGTAGGAGTGTACTCTGAACTTTGTTGATGCTTCCTTTGTAGGAGTGTACTCTGAGCTTTCTTTCAGAGCATTTTAACGTGCCATGTGTGAGAGACGTGGGATTTCATCCAGGTTTTTCTGTTAGTTACATTGGGTTTACTGTTCCGGTTCGAAGTTTGGCCAGCTTTGTCTATGTTTCTGTGGCTGAGCTGGGACACTGGGGTCTTGGGCCTCAGAGTCATGCCAGAAACGAATCCCTACTGATGTCTTTGCATTTGGATTTCTGCTGCTACAGTATCTCTGCATTCATGTGATGACAAATAATCCTCCCCAGGACATCCAGCCCTTGCTTTAGGGGTAAAGAGGGGATAGGAGTTGGGAAACATTCCCTTCACAGTTTGGTGACCTCAGGCACGAAGTCTGTCTGTACTTAAGCAGAACACTTAAGGATGTTTATATATATATTTTGTTGATTTTTGATACCATTTTCAGATACGCCTGAGTGTTTTCCTGAGTGAGGCCTGAGATTTGCCTCTGGCAGCAAAGAGGGTCTTTGGCAGAACTAGTGATTTAAGCCTGAGTGATCCTGTCTTAATCATTCAGATACTGTTTTGTACTGCAGGTACCTGAGCAGGGGCTTCAGGAAAGGCTGCATCACTGTTCATGTCTGTAACTGAATGGCTCTTGAATTCCATGGAATGGCAGTCTTCACCATGGCCATTCCAGAGGGCACTTTGTATAAGCAGATGGTGGCTTGATCCTGCCCAACAGACTGTTACTCAAAGAGTTGGTGATGCCCTCACAGTCTTTGTTTCACAGCATTAGTGTTCAAGAGATTTACCCTGACTCTAAACGTATGCAGGGATTTCATGTTGGTTTGTGAATGTCTTTAAGAATGGCACGTTTTTGTTGTGGTTTTGAGTGTGAGTGGGGGTGAAACGGGCAGTGGAGGGTTCAGCATGGCATGACTGTGTGGGTGGACCTCTAAGTCTGGCTGCCTGTGGAGGGCATCAGGCACGGGGGGGGCAATGAGAATGGGCAGCACTGAGCAGCACACCAGGACAAAGGCAGGATCCAGACTGTGGGGGCAGGGTTGGACACAGGCTGAGAGCTGTGGTTGTTCATCCTGGAGAAGAAAAGGATCTGGGTAGACCTCCGAGCACCTTCCAGGGCTTAAAGTGGCTCCAGGAGAGCAGGAGAGGGACTTTGGACAAGGGATGGAGGGACAGGACAAGGAGGAATGGCTTGCAGTGCCAGAGGGCAGGGTTGGATGGGATATTGGGAAGAAATCCTTCCCTCGGAGGGTGGGCAGACCCTGGCACAGGTTGGGCAGAGAAGCTGTGGCTGCCCCAGCCCTGGAAGTGCCCCAGGCCAGGTTGGATAGGGATTGGAGCAGCCTGGGCTGGTGGGAGGTGTCCCTGCCCATGGCAGGGGTGGCACTGGATGGACAGTAAGGTCCCTTCCCACGTGAACCATTCCATGTTGTTCACTGGTGGCATCCTCCACTCTTGGCTGCAGCAGCTCAGGAATCAGCACTCACTTCTCCACAGAGCTGACTCACGAGGGGGGTGGCTGCTGCTCACAACATCCCAGTGGGAGCTGTCAGAGTGTCTTTGAAAGCACCTGTGTGTTCAGAGGATGTTTTCTCGGGGTCTGCATTGTGTCTGGAAGAAAATACGCTTTTGATGGACCTACACCAACAGTATAAGTCAGGTGGAAGCATTGATTTTTGGAGCTTAATGGCTTTGTGGTCACAGATCCAAATTCCCCAGCGGAGAAATCTTTGTGCTGTGTTGTATAAACAGGCTGAACAGTTTAGTGAAAACAATCATCATGGTAAATGCTTCCCTTCTGAAACTGCAATAAGTCTTGAAGAGCAACTTTGGTAATTATTTAGCATTGATTATTTTAGTTCCATGCTTTTCCAGCGGTCAGCTGAGTACTCTCCAGTCTGGTTGGAGTAGGTGAAATTGGGAAATACAGGGTTCAAGACAAATCAGTTAGTCTAAATTAATTTCAGTCTAATCCTAAATAGTGGCATTGTTTCAAACAAATTTTACAAGATGAGCAGACAGAAAACAAGGTTTTGCTTGATATATTCCTGTGTAACTGACTGAAGTTATCCACACGTGAAAGGAAAAGGCTGTTTTGTTTAGGGTAAAAAAGTTAGTGTTCTCATCCTCTTTCCCTCCCCTCTCTCTCCCTCCTCACATCTGCTTTTTGAATTCGTTTGGAGCACACTTGCATTTTTACACCAGTAGAACTCAGTGGAATTTTATAACCCACAGATAATATTTAATGTTTCCCTCTCTTCCACAGCTTCCTAAAAACTACTGAACGCTCAAACCTGCATCGAGAGCAGAAATATCCTCATGATTTTTTTTTTTTCCTTCTTCCAGAGCCATAAAACTGCTCTCCTGTAGCCACTGAGCTCCTGTTGTGCTGGGACAGGGCCAGATGTGCAGAGGGTGATCCAGCTGTGAAGCCCTGGGACTGGGGGCTGTGCAGGCAGGCAGGGGAGGGCTGGGAGCATGAGCTGCTCCCCAGCCAGGCTCCCATGGATCTTCTTGTAATGAACTGCCTGGAGCTTGTGTGGAGGAGCTGGCAAAGGGCAGGGTGTTTCTGAGGGAGCTGGCAAAGGGCAGGGTGTTTCTGAGGGAGCTGCCAGCCCAAAGGGGACAAATGCCACTTGTGGGATCATCAGTGGCATCTGGGCATGGCTTTGGGGACAGGCCCCCTAAGACACATGTCCGGGCTGGTTTTGTGAGCTAGGCTTTGTGGCCTTCAAATGAGCTTCTTGGGAAGCACTTCTGGAGGCTTCATTCTGAGTTTGCCCAGAGCCAAAGCTGCAGGGGTGAAGGCATTGCCCTGTGGTACTCCAGTGGTCAGCAGAGGTTCTTGCCCTGCCTGCTCACAGGTGCCAGGGGGTAACAGCCCCAGCTGAGACCTGCTTGTTTGTGCTGTGGAGTCCAAAGCACTGGTAGTCTGTTCCCCTCTATTCCATGCAAGTTATTAAATGCTTCCAGCAGCTTCACAGAATATAAACTCATAGTCCCAGAATGGTTTGGGTTGGAAGGACTTTAAAGATCAGCTGCCAACTCCCCTGCCACGGGCAGGGACACCTCCCACCAGCCCAGGCTGCTCCAAGCCCTGTCCAACCTGGCCTGGGACACTTTCAGGGATGGGGCAGCCACAGCTTCTCTGGGTAAGTCCTTCAGCTTAGTAGGGCACCATCATCTGCTTCTGAAACTTCTCAGATCCTGGAGGGTTTAGGTGGAGTCTGGAGGATGATGATGACAATCCTTGATGAGCTTTTAGGATGCTGAGTCCTGCGTGGAGTCAGATCCCACTGAGACAAGTGACACTCTCTGTGTGCTTGGCTGAGCTGCTGGTGATGAAACCCCAGAGCTGCTGTTTCACAGCTGCCAAAGCAGCCTGAAATGGGTCTTTCCAAATGATTGCACGACTCCCTTCCAGTGTTGGTGTCTTCTAGTTGTTTCTCAGTTGATGTTTCAAACTGTATTGTTACATAGGACAGGAGGAAGCAGCCTTAAGGTGCACCAGGGGAGGTTTAGGCTGGATATTAGGAAAATTTCTTCACTCAGACCATTGCCAAGCACTGGAAAGGGCTGTCCAGGAAGTGTCACCACCCCTGGAGAGGTTTAAAAGACACGTGGATGTGGCACTTGTGGACAGGGTCTAGTGGTGGGCTTGCAGTGCTGGAGGGATGGTTGGACTCATGGTGTTGGAGGTCTTTTGCAGCTGAAATGGCTCTATGATTCTCCATTACAAGGTGTTTTGCTGTCTGTCTGAGATCTGAATTTTATCCCACAGATTCCTGTGGGCAGAAATGATGCTCAGACCTGAACTGGGGCTTTGTTTGCATAAACCAGAGAGTTTGCAGATTCCCTCTCCCAAGTGATAAGTAAACACGTGTGCCTTGCAGCCAGCCAGACCTTCAGCAGCACAGAGTCAGGGACTTCTGTGCACCAGGATTCATTCAGCAAATATTCCTTCTCAGGGCCTGACTGTGTGGCTGCTGTGGGGAGAAGTTCTGCTGTGCAGTGTGGGGGGTTAAAGCCATGAAGCCAGTGCAGTGCTGTAGAGGGGGCATTCGAGCGGCTCAGCCCTGGGGGCCCAAAGTTCTGCTACAACTCTATCCCTGACTTGAATGATTTCTGCTGCTTTCAAGTGTTTTTCTTGGTGCCTTTTAGAGAATGACACAATTACAAACGATGCAGACAGAAGTGAAGGGCTGGGAGAGTGCTGCTTCCAGCTCACTCACCAGCTACCAAAGTAAACAGTGCTCTGGTGAAGCTTTTGAGAGGCCAAGCTGGCCATGAAAAACTTGCTGTATCTTTCTTTTTAAATTGGCTTTTAAATCCAAACCACATATTTTTAAAATTAGAACTGAAGTGTTTCAGTGTCCTCTCCTGCCCGGGTTGGCTCTGTCAGATAAGCTATTTTGCAGTCTTATTTCCTGCAGCTTTTTCCCAGCACCATCTTGTATAATAAAGTCCTGCAACAGCCCAGGTTGGAAGGTGCCTCAAGAAATCATCTGGTCCCACCTCTCTAACAGAGCCTCACCAGGAGTAAGAAATAGAAAATGAACTATTTACAGTCTTCATTGTTAAAATGAATAATAGATTTTTAAGAGGATCAGAAAGCTCACTTGAACTTGGTACACCAGTAACTGCCTTTCTTTGAACATCATTAAATAGATGCTTTAACTTCAACTAATTGATGCCTCTATTCACAGTGGATTTGAGGCATCATTGGACCCTTGTTAGAGCCCTGGGGATAATGTTCCCAACTGGATATTGTCAGAGTGAATAATTGGTGTATACAGACAGGGTTATCTGCTGCAGCATTCCATGTTCTGTCAGCTGCACATGGATTAGTTCTGTGAAGTGGAGCCTTAGTTGGAATGATGCATGAGATTTGAATTTACTGTTGTAATTCCTGAAAGGACACAGTTTGGGCTTCTAATGGTTTTACACTGGTAATCCTTTAGCAATTTGTTTTATATAGGAATACTTGGAGGGGAGCTGGGATCTATTCTAAATGAAATCAATAAAAGCTCTGTCATTGGCTTGGAAAGAAAGCAGATGCATTTTTAGTAGTGAAAAGGAAAAAAGAGACTATTTTAGGTACCAAGTAACCTCATACAGAATATCTGAGTTTTGTACTGAACATGACACTTCCTCCTCCCAGCAGCTGGCCTCGGATTACTTGATTTTTGTTATATTTGGAAATCTCGATTCTCAAAGGCTGGCAGCTGGATAGATCCTGGAGCCTTTTATAGTATTGAAATGATGGTGTTTGTGCACATGTGTGTGTATTTGTGTACACACACATATGGGGTCATCTCCTAGAATGTTGGGGGTTATTCTCCTAGAATTTTCTAAAAGAAACCTTTTTTTCTTTCCTTCTTTGTGTTCTGTTCAGAGACCAGTGGCTTAATGTGAAAACTGAGGAGAATCTCTGTAGTAGTGTTTGAATTATGCAAGTGTAGGTAGGTCTGTGGTTGGGGTCTCGCTGTCCCTTTTTGCTTTGTTAAGGGCTAAATGACTAATTATGTGGTTTGCTGATAATCTTCTGAGTGAAATTTAATTAAATAACTTTTCAAGGATTGTGTCTGACATCTGAAGGAATTTCAGCTCAGTCTTTCCTTTTTTGTGTTTCTCTTATCCTCTGTAGAGGAAAAAACCCATCTTTACCACAGTGTGTGTGAACTTCGTGTGCAACAGTTGTGTTTTGTCCCAGGTCATGGAACTCCCTCTTGTCAAAGGAGCCTCCACAGACCTGTTTAAACATGATAAACCATATTGCATCTATGATTCAGGTGGAGGGCCACTGGCATGGTCAGAGGATGGAGCACCTCTGCTGGGAGGAAAGGCTGGGGGAGCTGGGATGGTCCAGCCTGGAGAAGAGAAGCTTTGGGGGACCTCACTGTGGCCTTGCAGGACCTGAAGGAGCTCCAAGGAAGATGGAGAGAGAGCATTGAGAAGGGCTGGAGGGACAGGACAAGGGAATGGCTTCCCAGTGCCAGAGGGCAGGGCTGGATGGGATACTGGGAAGGAATTCCTGGCTGGGAGGGTGGGCAGGCCCTGGCACAGGTTGGGCACAGAAGCTGTGGCTGCCCCATCCCTGGAAGTGTCCCAGGCCAGGTTGGATGGGGCTTGGAGCACCCTGGGCTGGTGGGAGGAGTCCCTGCCCAAAGCCCATCCAGTGCCACCCCCTGCCATGAAGTCCCTTCCTCTCCAAACCCATGATTCTATGATGAGTTTTTAAAAAATGGTCTTCTACCATGGGAAGGGATGACCACAACATAAGCCTGTTAAAGAACAGCATAGGATTAATATGGGAACATGCTCTGGGGAGTCCTTGTTCCCATGGTTTCTTGGCAGTGTTAAGCACTGATGGATTAGTGCTGCATCCCCATAAAGCCTGTCAGGAGAATGGCTCCTTCAAGAAAACACTGACTCCTGGTGTATTAATAACCAGGAAGAAGTCCTGTGCCTGCCTTGGAATTTCACTGTGTGCTATGTAATATGAATGTGGAGTATTTTCCCTCAGCCCAGACTGAGCAGTACTGGAGTGTCCTGCTCTCAGGATGCTCAAGTTGCTCTTGGTGACTCTATTTGATTACAGGGTCTGTTTTTGTGTAGCTGTGGGTGCTCAGTGCATTAGTAATTCCATATCCTTGAGGAAAGCAATGGAGCTGCTGATGTCTCATGCTCAAAAAGCTGACTTGGCTTCAGTAAGGTGGCTCTCTCCAAGGATCTTCCAAGTGTCTTTGAAGGAAGTAATCTGGGAATATAATCTTCCAGGGGGCAGAAGTTTTTAATCAGTCTTTGTAACTGGACTCATCTATTCTGGAAAAATACAAGAAGCTATGATTTCTGTTTTTGCCAGTTGGCCTCTGGAGCCCTCTTATGGTGAGCTACATTTGGGGCCACGATGGTGATGCCTAAAATCCTGGAAAACAGGCACTCAGAGAAACATCAATGGAGAAAGAGAGATAAATACCTTTATTGGGAGTTGCCACGGAGGTGCACACCACTGCAAGGCCTAAGCACCTTCCCCAGTGATGTTACAGTTTTTATAATCTTCCAATAATTAACATATAAGATATCTATAACCAACCATGAATCCCATTCACCAGGGTCCTAAGTGTTGCCCCCCTGGAGCAGCTCCAAGGGTTCTGGACTCTTCTTTTGTTTTGTCTTCAAGTTCTCTTGCAAGTGCCTCTGCAAAGCACCCTGACCTTCAGAAAGCTTAAGAATATGTGAGAAAACTCCTTTAGTGACCCCTAACACCACTTAATATGTGAACAAGAAAGCCTACAATTCTAAAACTCTAGAGATCTACAAAATACACATCAAACCATGAGGCATCAGTGGGAAGCAGAGGATGAGAAGCCTTAGGGTGGGTGGTGGTACCCTGCAGTGCCAGGAGGCTCCCGACGGTGGAGCTCAGCTCTTCCCGGCCGGCAGCAGCTCAGCATCAATCCGTGCTAAGATGCCCCAGGCAATCAGTTCCTTTTGCAACGCAGTGGTAAATATAAATCGTGAATTAAACTGAGTTTTAAAGCTGTTATAGTTTTAGAATCTCGTGGAATTTTTCTTTCCCCTACCACCAGAATGAGGGGTGAAGAGGCCTATCTTCATCCATTGCCTCTAACAGAAGAAGCGAGGTGTCTGGTGATTCACGGGGTGGGGGAAGTGAACACTCTGATTCTGCAGTTGGCGGGGGAGAGACGGACTGTGTGTGTGGGGGTTGGTTCAGGGGGTTTATTCGTTCAGACCTGGTTGTTTTGTTTCTCTCTTGAAAATCAATCTATCTATCTATCTATCTATCTATCTATCTATCTATCTATCTCTCTATCTATCTATGTATCTATCTATCTCATAGCTAGGAACTGTTATCCTGCCATTTATCATACCTTAATTAAAATTTGTTTTCAAATTAAAGGAGGGTTGTCTCCCTGCTTTAGTTTCTAGTCCAACAAATTTTCTAAGTTCTCTAAACTTAGACAAAAGCTTATGCCATTTGACTGCAGAGTGTAAAGGCAATGGGTCACGCAGCAGCACTGTGGACAGCGTGGGTGCATTCACTCCTGCCCGGTGCCTCCAGGCAGGGTCCTCACCCAGCACTGCTACAAGTGCAGGAGCACTGCCAACACACACAGACCCGGAGATGGACAGAAATAGACCTGGACTGAACCCCAGCTCAGTCTGCAGGAAGGATCTGAAGAGCACGATGAACTGACTTCTACACAGTTCAGCTTGTTGTTAACAAGGGGAACCAAACACAAACAGAGCGAGCTGATGAACTTCTCAGCTATCCAGTGGGACCACAGGGCAGCTCCCAGGCTGTGCCTTGAGGGAGCCGTGGCTCAGCCCTTTGGCCTTTACACTGAGGGAAACACACTGTCTAAGCCTTTTCCCCCCTCGTGTCTGGCTGGTGCCTTTTCCTGTGAGAAGAGCAAAGCAGCCCTATGAACATCTGCAGCGCTGGACAGACAAGCACAAAGCCAAGCCCTGTGGACACAAATTGCTGCAGGAGGGCACAGACAGCACTTCTGTGCATCCTGACTGGGCTGGGTGAAGCTCAGGCTCAGCATTTGGGTGCAGGGACTGCCTCCTTGTAGGAGCTTCCCATCATCTCCATGTACATTGGGACATTTAACAGCCAGCGTCATTGCTTTCATTTTTAACCACATGGAGTCAAGTTTTCTAGTCTCTGCCCGTAGTTGCACACTAGCAATGGACAAAACCTTCTTGGCTGTCAGTGGAGCTAGAGGGGGTGTTCAGGTGGATTATTTCCTTGGAACAATAGTCAGCCTGTAATTCTGTTTAATTCAAAGTTTCTTTTCCTTATGTCCCACTCTGAGGAGGTTGTGGTTCCATGGTGTGATGTACCACTCATGCAAGGGGCTTGAGAAGTTCTGAGGTTGTTTTGTATACCACCCATTTTAGAAAGAATTTGTAGCAAACCTAGATTTATTTAATCCATCTCTGGGTGGAGGAGGTTACTCTGCACATCTTGTGTTTGCAGCTGTAGTTCTGGGAAGGTTGAGTTAGTGTGCTGGTTGTTACTGTGCTGGGCAAATCTGACCCTCATTTTCATTATTTGTCACTGTGTGTGGTTAATGACTTTAAGACAACCACACTTGAGGCCCATATGCTAAACTTAGTGCTTGTTGCAGTAGACAAAAGATGAGAATATTAGATTTTGTCCACTGCAAGTCCAGTGAGTTTTATTTTGCCAAGAAAAGAAATACATATAATGCGTTGGGATTTTTTGTTTGTTTGTTTGTTTGTTTGTTGTTTTTTTTACCATTCCTTTAAAAAACAAGCCATGGGGTCACAACTGTTGCAATGATGGGAAATAATGACACAAACGTGGCACTCACTAAGGCATATTGTTAGTAAAACCTGTCTTTGGTAGCTGAGTTTCATCCAGGCTTTGGCTGCTGCTCTGAGGTGAAGAATTTGAGTTTCATTTAGGCAGAAACCTTAAATAGTTTATTACATGTTCTAGTGCTAAGCATCTTGGCTCATTCCAGCACTCCCTGAATCCACTGGGAGGGTCTTTCCAGTGGGATGTGTCAGCTGTGGGGCACTGGAGCCTGTGGGCAGCATCTGCAGCACTGCCTGTGCTTCTGGTTAAGTTCAGCAGGTGTTTATCCACACAGCTCCCACCACCTTCACGTGAGCCCAGGGCACATTCCCTGCAGAGCATGAAGCACCAGGCTCTAAGTTTGGTCTTTTTTTTTAACCTGGGAATATAGTGCTTAGTACTGCTTTTCTAGTTTATATTGGCTTGGGTTTGTAGTCTGTGATGAAGCGTGCAGTCATTGGAATTGCATTAAAATATAACGGTAAAATAAAATTCTCTGATTCTGTGTAGGAACAAGAGTAGTCTCTACAATTTGAGATGGCAATTAAAAGTGTTTTGCCTTTATTTTGTGGTACTGTGTGATAACCCTCCTTCCAGGGGAAGGAGAGTCCTGTGCAGCACTTCCAGTGGCTGCTCCTGAGGGATCTGTGGTGGGGTGAAGTCCTGGCCTGTGGGACACAGTCCTGGTGTCAGGACAGTCCAGGTTCCAAATCCGTGTCCTTCAGGGACAGAGGGCTGGCTGGGAGCAGCTCTGGCATTGCTGGGGTGTTCTGCACCCTGGGAGGCAGCTGCTCCTAAAGGTCTTCAGAAGAGTTAGAGGCAGAGCTTTATAGAGAATTGGATGCAACCCTCTTCTTTCTTTGAGAAGACCATTAAATCAGATCAAGCTCAGTGCTCAGCACATTAGTGAATGACTCGTAAGGAATAACTGAGCACCAGTTTCTTTGGGCAGTGACCTTGGTTTAGGCATTTCAGCTGTCCCAGTTGATTATTCCCAATCTTTTAGCATCTCTTCACTTGTGGTGAAATTTAAAAAAACCAAAAAACAAAAAGTGTGTGTGCTTATATATATATAAGTAAAAAAAAAAATGTATGTGTATATATATGTATATACAGATAATATACATATAATATATATATGTGTATATATATACATATATATGTATATGTAGTATATATAATTTATATATTATATATGTATAATATATGTATTATATATAATATACATATATATGTATTATATATATAATATAATAGTATATATATGAAAATAGGCAAGGGTGTGGCTGTGTATATATGAACATATGTTGTGTGTGTATATATATATATCTATACATGAAACCCATATTAGTCTTATGATCCCCAAAACTGTCAGAACTGCTGTAGCCCCTTGATAACTTTGTCAACCCACTTCATTCATAAAAATGAGTGTGAAAGAAAATTGTCACCTGTGTTTTCCGTGTGTTCCAAGGTGGGGGAAGCTTCTCATTCAGTGAGCTGTATACTGTGTAATGCAGAAATAACTAAATATACATTGTTATTCCTATTGAAATATCAGTGCTTTGTTGCTCTTCTGTGGTTGGATTTTGGGGTTTGGGTCTTCCTTTTTTCTTCTTTTTCATTTGTGGTGTTGTAATCCTGAAGATTGTGTTTCTTTGGAAGCATTCAAAGGTGGGGAGACTCTTTGGGGAGATATTTTGTTTTATATATTTTTTTAATTCTGGGTATGGTTTTGCATTAGAGAAACGTCCTTGTTGTGAATTAGAAGAAGGAATTCTGTGGGTGAGAGTGCTCCACAGCACTCTGCATCTCTGCCAAAATTCCTTCATCTACCAAGGATCAATTAGAGCTTTTTTTTTTTTTTTTTCTCTTTTTTCCCTTCTGGAACAAACAAATGCAAAGTTCTGAGCTGATGAGAGGTAGGCAAATGGCTTCCATATTCCTCTGCTGGGTCTCCTAAGGCATGCAGCTGTCCAGCCCAGCCCTTGGGTGCAGATGTGTTCCATGCTCAGGGCTGGGGAGTGCCAGATGTGCAATCAAATCCGATGTGTAATTACGTGTGATTGTGTGTCACGGGGAAGTGTGTGCTTTTCCTAATGTGCTCTCTGCTCAGCTTGGACATAAACATGGGGCCATTTGAGGAGTGGCGGAAAGCCATGGAAAAACAGCAGGGCCTTCAGGAATGGCCAGTTCCTCAGGTTACCACAGGCTTTTCTCCTCATTTACGAAGGAGAGGGTTTTTACCAGATATGCCCCAGAAAGGAAGTATCAAAATCCTAAGTCTCTGTCAAATGGGCTGGTTTATGTTGCCACAGTTGCTTAGTTGCTCAGGTACAAGCTCAGGTATCACAGTGGCTACCTTGAGTTTTGTGGTTACTTTAGGAAGTCCAGGCTCTGTTCAGGGATATGCAGACATTCCTTTAAAACATTTTCTTTCCACTGTTACTGGTTTATGTGTGTGTGACATTAAGCCTTGGATCCTCCAGTCAGTCTGAAAGAACTGACTTGAGCTGCTGCCTCACAAAGCCCCGTTGCCTTGCTGGGGCTGGGGCAGGTTTCTCACCTTCCCACTCTCCCCTCTGCAGGACCAGGAGACCTTTCCTTTCCAAAGGATTTGCTGCTCTAGATTGAAAAACCTAATCCCTCAAGTGCTGGGAATAATGGAGCCAGTGGGGTTACCTTAGGGGTGAACCCCACTCAGTGATGTGCTTTACAGCAGTGCCTGTCAGGGGGTGGATTTGGAGCAAACTAATTTGGAGGCAGCTTTATGACAGGTTTTGGCTTCAAAGGATGCCCAAGGGACAGTGGTGCCAGGAGGAGTGGGATGAGTGGGAGCAAGGCAGGATGAGGGGTGAGAAGGAATGGTGAGTCCTTGTAACAGCTCTCTTGATGCCACTGTAGTATTTTAGTATATGACATTCACACATAAATGACTTGCAGCCATGGAAACAAACCCCTCAAGACAGTTTAATAGTCTAGGAAAGGTTTTGTGTGATCTCTTGGGTGACTTTCAAACAAATGAAACCCTACACGGAGCAAAAGGCACTTGTAAGTAAACCGCCCCCCCCAGCAAACAGGGGTGTGATCAGAGCAGACCTGAGTGATGGTTGTTGTTGAAACTCCAGTGAAATAAGACTTTGGACTGTTTAAAACTGAAAAATGTGTAGATTATATGGAAGATAAGTGCATATTAACTTTTATAGAGCTTGGAAAGCACTGTGAGGTCTGCTGAGGCAGCGTTTCCCTGCAAGCTGCAGCTGCATTACGTTGGCCCCGCTGCTCTTTCCTGCTTGGCTTTCACCCTGACAGCAGAGTTGTGCCCCATTTTGTCTGCTGGGACTCAGCTGATGTCTCTGAGTGGTAGTGGGCACTCAGCTGGCAGGAATCTATTGGACTGTGTATATGTCTGCCTCTCCTCATTCCTGCCTGAGCTGGGTGAGTGCCACTGCTGGCCCTGATCCGGGGCAGCAGTGCCAGCCCAGCGCAGGGAAAGAACGAAGGGCAGCAGTGCCAAGGCTGATTAAGGTACTCAGGCAGCAAATCACAGCCAGGGGAAACCAGCTGGCTGAGATCACTTTGGCTGGGATGAGGAACGGAGCTGTTGGAGAGGCAGAGACACAGCTCAGTGGCACTGGGAGCTGCTCATTACTTGCACACCCCCAGGCAACTGCAGTTGGCTGTCCTGCCTTTTCTCAATGGACAGAAACATGGAAAATGTCATGGATAAAGTTGTTTCTGCTTTGGTTCTTTCTGGCAGCTCCTGCTAGGAATCCTGCAGGGATTGGATGTTGGGCTGATTTGCCAGCCAGAGGTATATAGTGTTTTTCAGGGAGGAGATGTGCACCTCTTCACCTTTGCTTTTTTTCCTTTTCTTTAACTTAGGTGAAGTTACAGAGCCAGAATGTGTGTTCTGTCCAGAAAGGCCCCTTCGTGTTTACTTAGAATCACAAAATCATGGAATTATTTGGGCTGGAAGGGATCTTAAAGCCCATCTCATCCTATTCCTGCCATGGGCAGGGACACCTTCCACCAGCCCAGGGTGCTCCAAGCCCCGTCCCACCTGGCCTGGGACACTCCCAGGGATGGGGCAGCCACAGCTTCTCTGGGCACCCTGTGCCAGGGCCTGCCCACCCTCCCAGGGAAGAATTTCTTCCCAATATCCTATCCATCCCTGCCCTCTGGCAGTGGGAAGCCATTTCCCCTTGTCCTGTTCCTCCATCCCTTGTCCAAAATTCCTCTTCTGCTCTCCTGGAGCCCCTTTAAGTACTTAGGCTGCTTCAAGGTCTTACAAAACTCCCCCCTTCTCCAGGATGAAAAGCCTCTTTCTGGAAAAATACATTATTTCTTGGTCCAGCCACATTTGTTTTGGGGACTTTTGTTCCCTTCTGATTACTAAGACCACTCAAATGTTTGATCAAAGTCAAAGGTGAAAGAAAGAAGGCTTTATGTGCTTGTAAATGTTTGTCTCATAGAAGTTGGTCATACTGGAATGATATTAAAATTATTAGGTTTGGACTCATAGTTTCAGTGCTGGTCATCTCATTCCCAACTATTCCTTTTGGGTAATGCTTTTTAGTTTCATTTTTTTACTACCAGATGTCCTTTGATAATTTTGTGTCTTCCTCATGTTTTGGTTGGTTGTGTTTTTTTTTTCATTCCAGAAATTGGTCCAGTGACAATAACCACAGATCCCAAGAAATTTCAGTTTGAACTCAGGGAACTTTATGTTCAGGTGAGTAACTCTGTGATTCTAGCAAAGACTCCCTTTCCTTATCCTAATCTTCCCTCTTGTGCTGATATTCCTGCTGCAAGGACTCATGAGGGTGTGGGTCACTTATCTCTGTCATTTTACCTGCACAAACTGTCCTCTGCTCACCTTGATTTATGATTCATTACTTTATCTTAGTTGACATCCTTTTATGGAGACATGGTTCAAGAAAAAGAAAGAATAGATAATGTGTTTGTATTTTAATTAGTCCTGTCACTTGTCCACAGACACTTTTCTGAACTATTTTACTGTGTTCTGGTAATTATTACCCAGGAAACCCTTCAAACAAAAGGACTGTAAGACCCAGCAACTGTTCCCTTGGGTACTGCCTTCACTGCTGGGTGTTATTTGGCATCCACTAATTCAAAGGCTTCATAGAATCACAGAATATCCTGGGCCGGAAGGAGCCCAGAGGACCATCCAGTCCAAGTCCTGGCCCTGCAGAGACACCCCAACAATCCCACTCTGTGCCCCAGAGCATCATCCAACCCCTCCTGGAGCTCTGACAGCCTCGGGGCCGTGCCCACTGCCCTGGGGAGCCTGGTCAGTGCCCACCACCCTCTGGGGGAAGGACCTTGTCCTGAGATGCCTCCTCTGACCCTGCCCTGACACAGCTCCAGCCTTTCCCTCAGGTGGTGGAAAGAAAGGGAGGTATTGGAATGGAGTTACCCTTAGTGACAGAAAATATGTTCCTGTTGTCTTGTCTTTAATCAAGCAAAGTGGTTCTGACCTGTGGCAAACCCTGCTTGGAGTCAGTGGTGCCAGCCAGGCTCTCCAGACACTGGCACGTGGTGTAAGCCCTGTAAGAACAGATTGCTGGAAGACTGAAGCTAGCAGAAAGTTTGAACTTCAGAGGAGACAATAGCTATTATGCTTTTCTCTTTCATGGGAAAATTTAAACTTCAAAAATCCTTCCACTTTTCCTGTTTTGTGTTCTCAATAGTTATGGGCAATAATTGCAGCTGTTTCTAAAAGATCCGTGATTTACATGAAGCTTTTGGGAATTTCAAACTCTTCCTTTCCAAGCAAGATGTTTAAAAGTTTCTAACAAACTTTAGAGTTCTTTGTTTAATGCTGATTGATTGCGTATTTCATAATTACTTCCAAGATGTCCTTGTTCAGCTAAATTAAGGCTGTCACTGACTTGCATTCATCCCTTGTACTGGTGAAGGGCCAAAATAGAGATTTAAAATGTGATTAGAACAGGACTGATGGGTCATTTTGCAGCAGGGAAAGTGTGAACATCTCCTACCCATTTGTTATGGGTCTTTTTCCTGGAAAGACAGGTAAAAGATGCAACAATGAGTATTGTGGAGGTGGCTCATTTAGATAAAGGGCACAGACCAAGCCCATTAATGAACAAAGCTAAAATTATGGTGAAGATTAATTATTTTAAGGAGTCTTATGTATAAAAGATACTAGATCAGAGTAGGTTTCCTAGGAACACTGCATGACTTGTCCTCCCTGAAGATCAGGATGAGCTCAGCCCCTGTTTTCCCTTCATGTGGTCACAGAATGATAGGAGGGTCTGCATGTGACATTAAAAATAGGCTTTTGGATGGCATCAGGTGAAAATGGGGCTGTGTGCATTTCACAGCAGGGACTGGGCCCTGCTCCTGGCACAGCCAGAGTGAGGAAGGACATGCCCATGGCACCTCATCACCTGTCCTGGGTCACCTGTGTGACATCTGGAGTTAACTGTGAGTTAGTTCTTCCAGGCAGCATGACAAGGACTTGGATTTGGGCAGCAGTGACTCCTTAGTTTGGTATTTTTTAAAGGTGAAGCAAATTTTTTTGTCTATTCCAGCTTTAAATTTTCACAATGGATCCTAATTTCCATCAGCACTGTGCTGAAATCTTGTCTGTATAAAAGTCTTTGAAAATATATTCACACAGGGGGAGTTCCATGGTTGTGGGGTACAGAGGCCAATGCACTTGTGTGAGCAGCTGGGAGAAGTCCTTACCTGAGATTTTTTCAGTGTGAAAATGACAACTTAATGAATATAACAGTATTCTGTAAGGTTGTTGGCAATGCTTTTTTAATCAGATACTGGATTTACCCATTTGTAAGTGCTTACAATGCCATTGCAGTGAATGGGTGTAGATGTTAAATGTAGGCAGAAGCTGTGGGGGTAGTACAGAAGAGCTCAGCTGTCAGCCTGGGTGTGCCTGTCCAAACTGAAGGGAAAAGGAGGCTTCACTCACCTCTGGCTTTCCAGAAAGCTTCACAAGGTAATTGTAGCCATATTTAATTTCCATTTAGACAGAAAGGCAGGAAATACTGAATGGAAATTTTTCCCCCTTTTTTTTTTTTTAAATAAAGGCAATGCACTATGTTAAATGTTGGAAAGGAATCATTCCCTGTGGGGGTGGGAATAAAAATGTCCATGCTTTTTCTCAGAACAACTCTTCAGCTCAGTAGTGCTTTCCCTGTTATATGTAGAAAATAGATGCTGCCACATAGAGCATTACATGAGACAACAATCCAGTAGACTTGAAGTGGGAATGGAGATTTCCTTGTTCCAAGTAGGTGTCTGTAGAAACCTGCTGTTATTTTGACTTTAAAGCTTAATGTGGAAGAGTCTTTTGCTGAATATGATACTCCCTTTGGAAAAGCAGGGCAGGAATAATTTGGATATACTGATGTGTCCCACAGGACTGTGTAAACATTGCCAAGATAAAGTTCTGACGTGTGTCAAAAGGTTTTTGGAGAATGTCTCTTGAGGTTCAGGCTGTCTGGAGTTGACCACTTGCTTTTCCCATAAAAGTAAGGGCACAGAGGAGAGACTGACATAAAAAAGGGTGATGGTTCCTTTATGACTTATAGGAAGAATAATGGCAAAGTGCCTATTTAACATAGATAATTTTATATTCTTGCTTTGAAGTGAGATCAAGAATACTGACAAATTAAACTTGTTACCAACATGAGCATTTCACTGAGGACAACCAAAATGCTCTGATATGAGGGATGAAGAGGCAATTTTTTTCTGGTTTATGTGTCTGTGTGAATGTTTAACTTCAAAATGTAATATTTGATGGCATCTCATGAATTAAAATTCACTGCAGCAGTTGCATTATCTTCTTTTCCTCTTCCTTCCCAGCGTGTGGACATTTGTACATATATGTGTGTGAAGGTGTGTTGATATTAAAAATAAAAGAAATCAGTTTTATATTTCATACTGAAGGTGCTGAGATCTCTTGCAGCTGACAGGGGCAGGTCTTACACTTCATATCAGCTCCCTGGAAAGCTCTGCCTTCAATCTGCCAAGTTAATTTTTATGTAAGTTAAAGTGAGCTTTTATTTAAACACTATTTCCCCAAATTCTTAATGTAGGAAGAGAAGGTGATCCTCTCCTGGAAAGCTGAAGTCCTACTTGGAAGTATTTTGCCTTTCCCCATGGGATCCTTTCCCGTGGGATCCTTTCCCATGGGATCCTTTCCCATGAGATCCTTCCCCATGGGATCCTTTCCCCATGGGATCCTTCTTTGTGGTATCCTTCCCCATGAGATCCCATGAGTCTGTGACAGCGCTCTGCAGGAACCATACAATCCTTAGGGTGAAAAAGGAGAATAAATGATGAGGAGCTGAGAAAGGATCTGTCTGGAATGTCTCCAAAAAAGTAACTTACTGGGTATGTTCTTTTTTCTTTAAAAGAAATGCTCTGTTTTATTTCTGTGTGAAACAGGGCGGGGGGGACTGTCCTGAGATGAGCATCGGGGCCATAAAGATCGCCCTGGAAATCTCCCTGCCCGGTTCCTTCATCTACGTGTTCACTGATGCCAGATCCAAGGATTACAGGCTGACCCACGAAGTGCTCCAGCTCATCCAGCAGAAGCAGTCCCAGGTACAGTCCCAGGCACAGTCCCAGGCATTTCTTAGGTCCTTTGTGTTGTTCAATGCCCTGTTTCCCCAATGACAAAGGGTAAAATTCTCCTGTGTGAGACTCAGTGAAATCTCCTTCCAGACAGGACCATAACACTTCATGCTAGGGACCCTTTTTCCCAGACAGAGGGTTAACTGATCTGGTTAAAAAGAAAAAGCCAAAGCAAACCTGAAGGAGTATTCCTTTTAATATTGTGAATTGAAAAGTGCAACTGAATCTAATAGCAGTGTGTGTATTCTGAGCCAGCTGACCACTTGTGCGGATGTTTTTATATTGATGTAAAATAAGCATTGTGGGAAGTACAGGCCTGATAGATGAGGGTCCCCTGTAAAGGGGTTCTTATCTGTTCCTTTTCTTCTTCATTGCTTTTTCCATCCTGCTGATGGAAAGGGGGTGCAATGGTGCTGTCCTTCACCCAGAGTAATAAACCCACCCCAAGTGACACAAGTTGGTGGTCTCCTGCCTTTGGGCTGTCTTTGCAATGTTTTCCTGGAGCAGGCACCACATACCAAATGATTTGCTTTCTGTTTTGGTCCAGGTGGTGTTTGTGCTGACTGGAGACTGTGATGACAGGGACCACATTGGTTACAAGGTCTATGAAGAGATCGCCTCAACAAGTTCTGGTCAAGTTTTTCACTTGGACAAGAAACAAGTTAATGAGGTAACTTTGCTTGAGTTCTATAATATAGAGAGAACAGGGCAGGGGTTGTACTGTAGATCTTTAAATAACCTCATTGTGGGTTAGGGAGCAGAAGGGGAAGTTCTGAATATTGGAGTGGGTCATGTGGACTTGGTTCCACCTTTCCCTCCTTCACTTTCCTTTCCCTTTCCCTCCTTCCCTTTCCCTTCCCTTTCCCTTCCCTTTCCCTTCCTTTTCCCTTCCCTTTCCCTTTCCCCTTCCCAAACCTCCCTCCCTCCCAGGTTTTCATTGTTCACAGAAGAATGGTGGTAACTTTTAATTGGATTATTGTTGCAATACTTTTGCCACCCCTGCCACCCCTGCTAACTGTGATACCTGCCCCTCAGCCATGGAGGAGTATTTGCTTGGAAAACTCCAGTGAAGCTTAGCAACAGAATTTCAGGAGTACATGAGAAAACAATTTGGAGAGAGATGAAATCACATGGTAGTTATCTGGAGAGCTGGAATTGTTTATAAATGTTGTAAACATTCCCCTTTGAATTCCCACTGTAGGCAGTAAGTAGGTGAGGTTTTTGAACATAAATTTACTCCAGTTTGTGCCTTTTTTTCTTTCCTAGAATTTGGGCAATGACAAATGTTGGAGATAAATTGCAGTTTTCTCCTGTTGTTGCCTAGAAAAACTGATGTTTTTATAGGGAATGATAGAAGGTATTGACAGTGATGTGAAGGTGATCAAAAGGAGGAACTTGCCTCCAAAAGTTAGATAGGTTAGAAGTCAGAGGTAAAAGAAATTAGATGTTGGGAATGTGCAGTTGTGGACCTGAACTTTGCTGTTATCTGGGTATCAAGAGTAACACTCCTGTCTGTGACACTCCATGAAATCCCTTTGTGCAGGAGGGATTGTGATGGAACTGGATGGTCTAGAAGGTCCCTTCCCACCCAAATCATTCCGTGGTTCTCTGACACTGCCAATGGGAAATGCTGTTTGCTGGGACTGAACTTTTAGGATAAAGCTTTTTGTTTGATTATTTTGGTTTTGCTTTCTGTTGCTCTTGGGAGGTAGAAGTGAGCAGGAAAAGCCTGAACACCCTCCCTGTTGTGGGCATGGAGAGCCAAGGCTGGAGTGTGGGTGAGGGATCAACTAAAGATGGAGTGTGGATTTGGGATCAACTAAAGCTGGAGTGTGAGACCAACAAAAGTTGGAGTGTGGGTGGACCAGGCAAAGCTGGAGTGTGGGTGGGGGACCAACCAAGACTGGAGTGTGGGTGGGGGACTAGATGGAGCTGGAGTGTGGATTAGGGACCAGCCAAGGCTGGAGTGTGGATTAGGGACCAACCAAAGTTGGAGTGTGGATTAGGGACCAGCCAAGGCTGGAGTGTGGATTTGGGATCAACTAAAGCTGGAGTGTGGATGGGGGACTGGATGGAGTTGGAGTGTGGATTAGGGACCAGGCAAAGCTGGAGTGTGGACTGAGGACTAACCAAGGTTGGAGAGTGGATTAGGTACCAGCTGGAGCTGGAGTGTGGGTGGGGGAACAGCTCCACAGTCACTGACTGAAGAACCTGCCAAAGCAATGCCTTATTCTGTTAAAACATTCTTGATTATTCTGCCCCCAGAAAACCCAAACAAAGCTATTTTTAGTGGATAAAGTTTCAAACCATTACTCTGTGCTTGCCCTTCGAGCATTAAGTGGAGAGTGAAGCAACATTCTGAGCTACAAGGGAGCACAGCAGAACAAAACTTGATGCACATCCAATGCTTGTGTACTGAGGAGACCGAGAAAATGTACTGCCTTTTTTATTTCTGACAAACATCTTCTGATTTCAAATATTTCAGGTATCTTGGGGAAGATTGTTGTTGATTTGGTTCAGTCCAGTAAAGCATGAGATACACCAGTGTCTCCACTGCTCTAATGCAGGCAGCTCATCTAAGAGTCTGTGAGGAAGGTCATATTTTGACAAATTTGCCATGGTTTCTATAAATTCAATTAATAAAAAGATTCTTAAAATCCAAAGCACCAGTTTAGATTTTATTGTCTGAAATTCTTGACTGTTTCCCACAAAGCAATGGTAGCATTCTCATTTTGTCCCCAGTGTCTCTCAAATGTTGTTATGCTCTTTTTGTTTAACCAAGCATTGAAGTCCTGGTCTTGAAAGGTGTTCCTTTAGGGTGCTTTTTTTAGGCTCAGGGCTTAATTTGCAATAATTGCTCAAAATGAAATGCATTGAGAATACCCATCAAACATGGGTTAAATTCTCCTGTTAAGAGCAGGTTCTATATTTTCATAACCATGTCCAATTTCCAGGAGGTACGAATTTTGAGTGGAAGTTGTGTGACACCACACTTAACTTCTTCCCCTCCTAATGTGTGCAGCAAGGAAATTCCTCTGAAGGGTTCTGATGCTCAAAGGTTTGTCCTGAAGCCCAAAGGTTTGTTCTGATGCTCAGAGGTTTGTTCTGAAGCTCAAAGGTTTGTTCTGAAGCCCAGAAGTTTGTTCTGGTGCTCAAAGGTTTGTCCTGATGCCAGGATGGGTGTTAAGATGAACTGTGGTGATCAGCAGAGTGTGAATTTGGTGCAGTGTAAAAACAGGGGAGATTTATTAGGCACTGGTGACTCAGGTCGTGTCTCCAGGTCATTCTGATTGTTTGTGGTAAAAATGAGTCATTGCAGTGTCTTAGGAACTGGATTTCCTTGGACTATTTAAAAAGAAAAGCTGTCTTCCAGATTTTTCATATGAGTGGAAATCCTGTGGGGGAGACCGGAGACATGGCATTGACTCTGATGGAAGAGGAGTGTGTTGTTGAGTGACTGGAAAGGTGGATGAGACTAGATGGGAAAAAAGAGTTTGGAATTTGGGTGAGAAGCCTGTGAATAAAAGTGATTCTGTGAATAAGAGGAGGTTGGGAGGGGACTGAAGACAGGATGGGTAGCAGGGGATGTAGAAGGGGTGGTGCAAAAGGGGTCAGTTGTTGTGGGGAAGGTGCTGAAGGAGATGGTCTGTAAGATCATGAGGAGTTGGTCTGGTGCTATTCCCACTCAGGAGTGCTCAGCTGGGGACAGAGGTGTCCAAAAGCCATGGGGACAGCATCCCATTTCTCCTGGCTGTCAGTCCAGCCAGGGCTGCCAGCCTGGGGGCTGCAGGTCCGTGGTGTGCCACCCACAGGTGTGTTTGGGGGACGGGGAAGCAATTTTAAACTTTGTTTCACTTGGTTAAAAATGGAAAAGGCCCCTCCACTGCTTTTCAGGAATACAGGGAAGGTGACAAAGTCAAAAGCTCAACGTTGCAGCTCAGGATGAGGGTTTCTTGCCTTCTTCCTCCATCCCTAAGAGGCATTATCATTTCCATAGGAAAAAAGGAGGAATGGTTTCATGGGAGAGGCAGCTGAATGCTGAAGTGAAGACACACACTGTGCAGGGAATTGCCACACAAGGAAGGGATAAACAAACAGTCCCAGCTGGCCCCTCTCTGGTTCCTCTGGAACTTGGATGCTCTGCAGAAACGAGCTGTGCTCTTGTGCGTAAGGACTGTCACGATGCAACTGCAGAAGGGCTCCTAAAGGCAGGGGGAGGCAGGCAGGGGGAGTTCTTTGGTTCCTGACTCTGCAGAGCTTGGGATTTGACACTAAAACTTGCCAGTCACATGCTTTTCATACACCTTATAGTTTTAGGTGGAATTGATGCTTTAATTTCATATTATAATTTTCACGTGCACTGTCTCAGGCCTATTTTTTTGATGTGCATTTAAAAGCATTGTTAGAATATTTCCCCCCTTTGGGTGTAAGTAGGAACCTACATTTACTTAAGCAGTGAAACAGTTAACTTGAAATCCTGTTGCTTTGACTGCTTGAGCAATATTCTTGAGTCCCAGAATAAACAAATGGGAATAGAGACCATGCTCCATAGATTTTCCAGGTTTCAGCATGCATTCCAAGGAGTGACCTGACAGCAGGGCAGGTTGCAAGAGCAAATTCTCTGGAGAAATGGTATAAATTATTGCCCTTCCCCCTCTAATAACCCTCAAGTCACATTTTGGCAAAGCAACAAAAGCTGCTCTTGTTTTGGGGGCTTTCTGTAACAATCCCAAAGGAAAAAACCTCCACTTCCAAAGCATTGTTAACAGCAGCATTGCAAACCCCTTTGGAATGATGGTTGGGAAATGGATCTCCCAAAACTGCCTATTGAACTTCAGAGAAAGATTTAGCTATAAAAGCAAGTGGCTGCCAGACTTCTGACAGCTGGGTTGTTCTCTGGCCTCCTATTTTCAGTCTGGATCTTGAAAAACTCTCAGAAACTGAAGTTCATATGGGTTCATTAGATTTTACAATGTCTTAAAAAACTTACCTGTAGAGTTGAGATCCTGGAGTGAAATGAAAATATTTCCATATACTGAGTACAAAAAGCCTCAGACTCATCTCAATAAATGTGAATAGAACAGTGAAGTTTCTTTTGGAAGCGTTTTTGGACCCAGATGTTTAATTTCTAAAGGTAAAACTTAAATTAGTTGTTTCTCTTGGAAGCTTTATGATTCCTGTCCCAGGCTTGTCTAAAGCAGAGTTTCTGCCTCTCTGGTGTCACCAGCTCTTACACAAACCCAGTTTCTCTCCTGGGCCACGTTACTTCAGGGCTTTTGAGCAGTAGAGTTAATTTTACTGTGGCTTTTTGGGTATGGTCTTTTGAGAACATGCCCAAGCTCCTCTCTCCCATAGCCCCTTGTGGAGGGGACACGTGGTCAGTGGTGTGTCAGCCCATGTTGTGCTGGGAGCATTCAGCATGCCTCAGGTGAGGTGCTACTAAGAGGGGAGGGGTGAGAATTTATGGAATCCTGCTCCCACATTTCAATTTTAGTGATGCCTTTCACTTATTTAAACTTCTTTCACCTTTGCTCAAAGGTGGATGGGCATTATAGAGTAACATGCAAGAACAAGTACACTTTTATTTAAAGCAGGCTGCAATCCCATGTCTATCACAAGGTTATCTTGCACACAAACCTATGGTATAACCCATATTTTTAAGGGGAAAAAAATAGGCAAATGATGCCCAACAAGCCAAGGGAATGAGGCTCTTTTGAGGTCATGTGTTGAGTCAGGTGCTTGAGCTGAAGATTTTGTCTGAAGCTCTACCCTGGTCATGAATGGTGGTCTTGTTCTTGGTTTCCACACCTTGAGCTGACCTGATGAAAAGCTCTTTGTGTGTCACCTCAGCTCTGTATCACTGTGAGTCCTCCTGCCCATACCATACAAACCAGCACTGCTTCAGGGGCAGCAAAAGCCACACCCTGCTGAGTGTGCCCCAGGCTGAGTGTCCCCTCCTGCTCCCTGTGCTGGGCAGGGGCACTGGGAGCACTGGGAGCACTGGGAGCACTGGGGCTTCTGCGCTGGGGTAAGGACAGAGCAGCCACCAGTCACTGCTCAGGGCAGCCTGACTTAAGGAAAATGAATTTGTTGCCAATGAAAAGTGATATTTAACTCCTCATTCAGGCAGTGGGAAGCAAAAATAAATAGGAATACCTTTCCTTTCCCTTCCCAACTCAACTTCCCTCCCTATTCCTCCTCCCCTGTCCTGGGAGGGGGTTGTGGTCAGTACACAGGGGCTTCTCTCTGCTGCTCTTTCCTCCTCCCACTCTTCCTCTCCTTCTCTGTGGTCTCTCCCTTGGGCTGTGTAAGTAGAAACCTACATTTACCTAAGCAGTGAAACAGTGAACTTGAAATCCTGTTGCTTTGACTGCTTGAGAAATATTCTTGAAATATTCTCCTGTCTCTGGAGTAGAAGCCTCCATGTGCTGCAGGATATGCCTTGTTCCCCTCCAGTGCCACCTCTGTGCTGTGCCTGACAGGAGTTTGTACTGGGGGCACTCCAGTACATCTGGGTGAGGGGGATTTCCTCCTTGCTTCGTGCAGCTCATAGCTGACAGCCAGAAATCTCCACACATTTGTATCCCTAATTCTTTACAAAAGCGTGCCCATGGATGTTGTGTGGAGGTGTATCCAAACCTGCTCGTGTGCTCCTTGAAACATCACACTGAGCTTGCCTTTGGTGGTATCTTCTATTTAAATTGCATTTCCTTTAAATATTAATGTTTTTTAAAATTAATCAGCATGGAATCTCTACAAGACAGTAAAGACAGCAGAAAATATTTCAACAACAAATGCCTTTGACAGTATAATAACAACTGTTACTTTCTCTTGCAGGTGCTAAAATGGGTTGAAGAAGCAGTTCAAGCCTCTAAAGTGCATCTCTTGTCTACAGACCATTTGTCCATGGCAGTAAATACTTGGCAGATCCCTTTTGATCCCAGTCTGAAAGAGGTTACAGTGTCCTTGAGTGGTCCTTCGCCAGCAATTGAGATTCATAATCCTTTAGGTGAAGTGGTTTTTGCCTTCTTTTGTGATAGCACAAAAAAGGGAATGAGGAAGCACTTCAGATATTTCAGTTTTCCCCAGTGTTCCATTATTCTGGCTCAGAGGACACTGGGAAAAAAATTCCCTTTCTGTTCACTTTTTCACTTCTTTCTTACAATTTGTCCTCGTATTCCAAAGTTTTGTGTTTCATCTATGTGTGCATTTAGTGAACCATCATACAGGGGTTATAGGTGATGGTTTGTTTCATGTGGGAAAAGACAAAGCAAGGCCTGGGTTCTTTGAACTGTGAGAGCCTTCAGAATCAGTCCCTGTCTCCTGTGCCCAGCTGAGCAGTGTGTGGTGGGGAGTGCAGTGACAGATATAAACCTCATTTATCATTGAGGATGTTTTGAAAAAGTCTGTTGTTCATTGTTATGTTGATGCCTTAGGGACCTGGAAGAGCACTCCAGAAAGAAATTCAGATCATACTTTATATTCTCTTTATATAAGGTCTTAGAAATGGGCACAGGGGCATCCCATTTTCCTCTTCACCTTTCCCTTTAGTGCTGTGAAAGAGCCAGGTGGGTTTTAGTGCTGATGGTACTTTGGAATGAGCCTTGAGGGAGCAAGATGCCTCTGTGTAGAAGCAGTGCCTGCACACAGCCACTCATCTGTAAAAGGGCATCAGAAGTCCCTCGGGACAGAGCAACAACATTGTGTGCACTCTGTTTTCTTTAGGCAGTACTGTACTTCAAACTGTATTTACTCCCTGTTTTCTTAGGCAATCGGCTCAGTAAAGAGTCAGGGCTGAATGAACTGCTAAATATCCACAACTCTGCAAAGGTAGTAAATGTCAAAGACCCGGAGCCTGGAACGTGGACAATTAAGGTAAAGTTAATGCAGAACTCATGTATTCCTGTCCTACAACTTGTAATGATTTGCTGTGTTACTTATTCTGTTCTATGACTCTCGATGCTATGAGGTCGTTTGGGAGGTGAAATCACCCATGTGAGGTACCTTTATAGCCTGTGTGGCTCCTGCTGTGCATTGTCCCTGCCCTAAGCACAGAGGGAGTTTGAAAAGGGTCACTAATTCCCATCCAGCCCCGTGGGAAGCTACTGATCCTGCTGCACAACTGGAGCTACAAAAGCATGTTGAGCTCAGCAGCTCTGGAGTTGTTTGAATGTCTGTCTAGGACAGGGGGCTTAGGAAACACAGGCAGAGGGACTTTGATACTGGCAGAGAGTGATGGGACAATGGGGAATGGTTTGAAACTGCCAGAGGGCAGGGTTAGATGGGATATTGGGAAGGATCTTTGGAGGGTGGGCAGGGAAGCTGCCCCTGGATCCCTGGGTGTGTCCCAGGCTAGGCTGGACAGGGCTTGGAGCACCCTGGGCTGGTGGGAGGTGTCCCTGCCCATGGCAGGGGTGGCACTGGATGGGCTTTGAGGTCCTTTCCAGCCCAAACCATCCTGGGATTCTATGACAGAAATGTTGAAAAACAGAGACAACCTGGTGGGCTGTTAAGAAGGTTTGGGTCCTGCTGGACTTGGTTACATGAGCCTTGCTGGGTCCTGAGGGTCCTTCCCCTACAGTCAGTGCCTTGTATTCACCTCTGCTGTCTGCTGGAGCCTTCTGGGGTAGGTGAGTAGCCCCAGCCAGGACCTGGCAGCTCTTTGGGGCAGTTTTCCTAAGCTCAGCATAACACTTTCTCAAGCCCTGTGGAGAATAAAACATACAAATTGATGTGGTTTTGCTTTAAAAAAAAAATAAGAAAAATACCTTGAATGTGTAGTAGAAATCCTTTAACTTTTCTGAGCAAGCCAGCATTTCTTTATAGATGTCTGCATTTTGAGCAATTTTTTTGTGTGTTGGTTGCAAGACAAGAAAACATCTGTGACAAATAAGTGTTTGCTCGTTTGATCCCACTCATCCGGTCTGGAAGGGTGAACACTGGTGGACAACATCAGTGATCCATGTTAAACTACAGATAATGAAAAGAGACTTGATGAAGGAACTAGTTGGAAAGCAATCCTTTGGGATGAAACTAATTCCTAGTGTTTGCCTAAGACCCCCAGCTCCTAGACATGAGCGTGATAGATGTGATAACGGTTATTAGTAAATGGTGAGCTTTTATAAGATTATTGTGGCCTTCAAGTTCTCAGACCTCCAAAGGTCTGAGTAATTCATAGAGAGAAACAATTTCCCAGTGTATTTTTCTATAGATTGTTTACTCTGCTTTAGTCACTGGCTTGGTTTATTTACACAAAGATTTTAAGGCTGTGACTGGAGACCTGAGCTTTGTGAAAAGTGTATTCACACCATAAATTCCTTGTACAGACACATCAAGCTATAAAAAGAAAACTTTATCACAGTTTGTCTAAGGCAATTTCAACTGGCAGTTAACACTTGATACCAGGGGTTGTTTGGCACAATTAAGTATTTCTTTGCAATGTTAACAGCTGGTTTATAAAGAAGGGCTTTAGCAGTGCTGTGTCTGAGGTGGAAGACTAACCAAATAGAAGGAAAGGGGTTGTTTTAGTGAGTAGACACCGATTTGCCCCAGTGCCCAATGCCTGTCTCTGGGCCGTTAGTTCTAAAGAACAACTGTTGCCTTTGGTAGCCACATGCAGCAGTGTGGGAGGGGAACTGCAGGAGTTGGGTTTTAGGGAATGAATCAGGGATCACTCTCCAGGGAAGGCTCAGTGGAAGGTTCCAATGCATCTGAAGGGTGTGGAAGTAGGTGGTGACCAAAAGCTGTGGGTTCCTATTGGCAAATAGCAGTTTTCCTCTTCTTTCAGTGATAGAACCATAGAAAGTAACTGACAATTACTCTGATTTGTCTTCTTTAAGATGAAAGACTCTCACTGAAGCAGCTGAACCTCCAACAGCCTAAAGCTCAGGCTGTTCCAGGCTGGGTGGGGGTTGCTGGTGAATTGGGTTTTGCTGCTGCAGCCAGAATGATGAGCTGAGGGGGTCCAGGGTGGGGACCAGAGGTGAGGGGTACCTGTGCACCCTCTGCTTCTCTGCAGAGCCCTTGGCTGGGGAAGAGAAACACCTGTGTGACAGTTTTCACCCTGTGTCCACACAAACCTCCAAGGACCCCCCTTTCCCAGAGGGAAAGGGAAAAGAAGAAAAGGCGAAAAACAGTTGAGAGATAATGGCAAAGCAAACTCAGAGTGGCTAAATACTGAAATTTATTACTAACAAGATAAGAACTAAAACGAAAAGCACTAAAACTAAAAAGTAAGGAATAAATCAGTCCCAAGAACACCCCTCTCCTCCCACTCCTCCCTCCCTCCAGCAGTTCCAGGGAGCAGGGAATGGGGGTTT
>VXAU01005521.1:109922-156629 GCA_013399695.1 Formicarius rufipectus | reverse complement strand
AGCTGGGACTGGGATTCTTCATTGGCTCAGCTCTGTCCACCAGCAGGAGGTCCCTCCTGGCCCTGGCTGTCCTTGGCTCCACAGGCAGGAGAAGCTTCTGGCAGCTTCCAACAGAAACCATCCTGGAAGCCCGCCCTGCTACTAAATTTCAGCTACAGAAACCCATAATTAATACACTGATTTTTCTGTGAAGTTCTGAAGCATTTACCCTTTTATTTTCTAATGGTCAGATCCTGATTTGCAGACCATCTCCCACCACAGCCACTGACATGTGACAAGTAGCTGTGGAGCAGCGTGTTTGGGACTTACTGCCCAAGCAAAACTGGCTCCTTTTGCTGTCACCAGAAAGCTTTCTGGAAGGCCTTTTTCCTTCCAGCTGTCAGGTTGGGTGGCTCAGCAGCTGTGCAGCCCCTGAGGTGCTGACTGCAGGGTCTTTGCTGTGTGCTTTTGCAGACCTCGAGCAGTGGAAGGCACTCCGTTCGCATCACCGGGCTCAGCACCATCGACTTCCGAGCTGGCTTCTCCAGGAGGCCAACACTGGACTTCAAAACAACATCCAGCAGACCAGTGCAAGGTTTGATTCCACTTTAGTCCCTGCTATGTAATTTCCTGGCCCCTAAATCAAGTACAACGCTGATGATGAGCTTTGTGATGGCTCCGGGGATGCTGTTGGTTGGTTCTCAGGGGCTTGGGATCTGTGAGAGCAGCCAAAGTTCCTGTTTATCAGAATATATTATTTTGCTTTTGAATTAACTTGGGTTTTTTACAGTCACATAAGCACAGATATTTTTAGCTCTGAAATGTCTGGAAATTGCGGGGCTGTTTCTGTTACTTTTGGAGCTTCAGACAAGCCTTTTAGCCCCGGGGCATGGTGAGGAGTTAATAAAGAAGCTGCTATTTCAGAACCACCTGTTGGCAATCAGTAATTTAAACCCTGTCCCAGCTGTGTCTCCTCACAGTTAATAAGCAGAGCACAGCTTAGCACAGTTTAACTTTTCCCTGCTCACTAAGGGAGCGCTGTAGCTCAGTGCTGCATTCAGGGGCTGGTGAGCTGTACACCTGGAATTTAATCTTTCATGGTTTAATTATTGATTTTCTTTAGCACTTAAAATAGCATGTTTCTGTTTTCCTAGGGATTCCTACCTTTGTGCTGCTAAATACCACGGGGATCCTGCTTCCAGCTAGAGTAGACAGGCTCGAACTGCTGAGTATTACTGGGGAGCTCCTGAAGACCTTGCCTGTGAAATACTATCCTGACAGAAAGCCCTATGGACTGTGGAATATTTCTGACTTCATTCCACCAGCTGAAGCTTTTTTTGTTAAAATAACAGGCTATGACAAAGATGATTATCTCTTTCAGAGAGTTTCAAGTGTCTCATTTTCCAGCATTACTCCTGGTAAGAGACTTCAGCTTACACTGAATGTTTGTTTGTCCTATCTGGATCAGTTAAAATTGATGCCTTTTGTGTTTTTATAACTTACACAAGTACTTTTCTGTGCTTTTTCCACCCCAAGTGCTGTCCCTTGATCATGGTGGATAAGTTAGTGTTATCTGCTAAGTATAAATCTGTCAGAAATTGAATTTCCTTTCAGTAAAAGGAAAGGCAGAATAGCAGCAGGTAGCTGTTAATATAATTTTTAGGGAATGTCTTGTTTCTTCAGATGCTCCAAAAGTTACAATGCCCATGAAGATTCCAGGATATTATTTACAGCCAGGGTCTATTCCTTGCCATGTGGAGAGTCTTATACCTTTTACTCAGTATTTTACTAAAAATGGAGTAAAACTTGGAGTGGATCAGTTCTTCAGGTAAGTACTGACCTTTTTTCCATTGATACTGTTTTATTTGTATTTATAGTTTGTGACTTCATAATTTACTGCTATGTACTGCTTATATCCTGCTAGTTTCACTCTGTTATTTTTGGTGATACACATTAGGAAGGGTGCATTTTACAGAGTTATGTGTAATATTTATGTATTTCCATGTTTGACATCTGGTGTGGATCACAAATCAGGAAGGAGAGGAAGAGATTGCCTAACCTCACTTCTAACATACTTAACATGAAAATGAGGAGTTTCCCACTTTTTATTTGGAAGAAACAGTGCCTTATTCTGTAGTGTTGGCCCCCCACCATGTCCCTTTGCCAGCACTGGCCTGTGAACTGTCCCAGATTTGATGTATAATATGGTGGGTTATCCAGAGCAATACAAAATAAGAGGCAACGAGTAAGAAGCCATTTAAGGTCACAATACACTCTTTTATTGGGGGTGTAGTTGGATTGTCTGTCTCATGCTGCTGTGGACTGGACTTCCACACATATTCCAAGCCTCTTGTTCCTTCTGTATCCTTTAAGGGCTGCTAAATCAATCCGTTCACACAAACAAAGAGGTCACTAGTGTAGTGTTTTCCTGTCATGTGGCAATGACTTGCCAAAGCCCTCCTGGCTATTTTGGTGCTTATCAGTGTTGTTTGTGTGCTATAGCAACAGGCCAGGGAAGCACTGGGACTCTGCAGAACCACTGTTTTGCTCATTTGTGTCATCAGCTCTGTGTCTGTTGCACCAGGAGTTCCTAAAATGTGGATTTGAATCGTGAGAAGTTGTGTGTTTGTTTTGAAGCCTGTGTAGCCGCCAGTTAATGTAGTTACACTTTTATTCTCTTACTTTCACATTATATGTGGTGATAAGGTGGTATTCCTGCCCAGCAGCTTTGTCCTTGCTGGAATTTAGGGAAAACCAGCAGGTGGTTGTCTGGATTCCTGTTCCTGGTAGTTTGGGAAGCTCAGGGGGAAGGATGAACCCGTGTTCCCTTTGCTACTGAGAGCCACGGGCTTGGTCCCACATGCTGGCTCTGCTTGGCATGGAGGGAAGGTGCCTTCTCAGATACAGCAGCTGAGAGAGTGACAGCAATACAGTGGGGTTGGGGATAGGGTGACAGCTGTTGATGTGTTAAAGACATTTTAATGTGCAAGTTGGACATAATTCTTAAGAATAATTCTTACAAAGGGCCTGACACGTGTCTATAATTGCTTTAAATAAATCCACAGAGCTGCACCCAATCTGACTCCTCAGAGGGTCTCCTTTATTTTGCCTCCTAATTATTGTGAACAACCCTCCTGTGTCTGCAGTGGGGAAACCAAATCCCTGCAGCCTTGGTTCCTGCAGGACTCAGTGAGCTTTCCCTTCCTCCCCCAGGGAATCATCCAGTGTGAGCTGGGACGTGGCACGGGTGGCGCTGACCGACGAGGGCTTCTACGAGTGTGTGGCCAGCAGCGCTGCGGGCACGGGCCGGGCACAGACCTTCCTGGATGTGTCAGGTGGGTGCCAGGGCATCCTGCTGTCATAGCTGGGGCTGCAGCTCCCAGCAGGGCAGTAGCACTGGGGGCTGATACAATGCAGTACCAGTCTCCAGTGTGTTTTTAATTGATGTGTTTGTTTCTCGCTGTGATGGTTTTCACCCTGTGTCCACTCAAACCTCCAGGCTCCCCATTTCCCAAAGGGAAAAGGAGAAAAGGCAAAACACAGCTGAGAGATAATGGCAAAACAAACTCAGAGTGGCTAAATACTTAAATTTATTACTAACAAGATAAGAACTAAAACGAAAAGCACTAAAACTAAAAAGTAAGGAATAAATCAGTCCCAAGAACACCCCTCTCCTCCCACTCCTCCCTCCCTCCAGCAGTTCCAGGGAGCAGGGAATGGGGGTTTTGCAGGTGGGTGTTGTTGCTGCCATTGCTCTTGTCCTGGGGGTCACTCCATGGGGGGCAGTCGGGTCTCTGCCCCCCGATGGGCTCCGTGGGCTGCAGGGGGACAACCTGCTCCTCCACGGTCCTGCCCACGGGCTGCAGGGGGGCCACAGCTCTGAGTCCTTCCCCTGCTCCCCTGGGGTCCCTCCCACGGGGGACAGTCCTTGATAGACTCTCCAAGGTGAGTCCACCCCCCCGGGCAACACTTCTGCTGGGGGAAAAACCTGCTCCAGGTGGGTCTCCTTCTCCAGGAGTCCTGGCTGCAAGTCTCTTGCAGGATCTCGCTCCATCCTGGGCCTCCCACAGGGCAACAGCTCCTTCTGCATCCACCTGCTCCTCCAGGGGCTGCAGGGGGGTCTGTGCACCCTGAAGGATCTCCATGGGCTTCAGGGAGAGGGGGAGGAAATAGCTTTCAGTCCTTCCCCCCCCCTGCTCCAGTGTGGGGTCCCTCCTTCTCCTGCTCCTGCTCCCACCTTGGTCTCTGCGTTGTTCTCCCATGGCTGGAATTTTCAGCTGTGTGAACACTTCTTGAATATGTTATCCCAGAGCTGGGACTATGATTTTTAATTGGCTCAACGGGACAGGAGAAGCTTCTGGTAGCTTCTAACAGAAACCATCCTGAAAACCCCGCCTTCTACTAAAATTCAGCTACAGAAACCCATGACACTCACCCTGTCCGGGGTGGGTGTACATTGGTTCAGCAAATCTCTTTGAAATACCAGTGTTGGATTTGTTTGAACTGGTTCTCACTGTCAGTTGAACTTGTAAAATAATGTGGCCTGTAGAAGCCAAAACTGAAATCTCACACTTCAATTACTCTCATTTTTGCTTCAAGGTGTAGCAATTACATGTTTTTGTGATTGTATGCTTGTGTTATCTGGTAGACTGAGAATTGCATGAGTTATGTTTGAATTTCTGCCTTTTTAAACAACAAAATTCAGTAAATTGTTGGAAATACTATCTATTACCTTGAGTATTTTAAAAGTGAATGACAAGGATGAAGGAAGTAAAATGAGGAATAACTTGGGCTTATTGATGTGGCACTTGGTGATATAGTTTAGTGAGCGTGGTGATATTGGGTCAAAGGGTTGGACTTGGTGATCTCGGTCTTTTCCAACCTTTAGGATTCTATGAATTGAGCTATTCACAAAGAGAGTTTTGAATAAACAGTAGTATTTGGCTGCTAACCCCCCAAATAGCTAGCAATCATTATCTATCCAAGAGATAATTTGAACCACTTTTTAAAAAGAATAACTTAAAATGTTCCCAACTTCATAAAAATCTCAATTTGAAGGACAACTAGTTATAAACTGGTCATTCATTAGTGTGAGTTCGTGTGCCTTGTGTGTTGAGCAGTTTGAAAACATAAAGCACTGATATTTCAGCTGCTCAAGGAGAGGGGGTTTTGCTTCCAGGAGCTGGTGACCTGGTGGACTTGGTGCATTAATGGTTGGGTGCCACTGATTAGTACTGAATAGAATTAATCTTTTACTCTGTCAGAGGAGTGTATAGTTTAAATAACTGCCAGCCAAGATGCTCCCCAAGCACAGATGGAGGGAGCATAAACCCAGGATGCTTGTGAGGTGTGTCTGCAGACACTGGAGATGATCTGCAGGAAGGAGATTTGCAGAGGGATTAAGAAGAAAAGCAGATTTCTGCCTGTGGGTGTGGGAGGGTGAAAACCCTGCCCATACTATAGCAGATTTTGTCACTTTGTTTTTCACTGATGCAATGTAGTTTGGGGGAATTGATGATAAATAATTTCTGTTCTGCAACTGAAATCTATCCTGCAGAGCCTTGTGTTGGTGCTGATCAGACATGGGTCATGCAGAAGTGTGAGGCATCCCCATAGTGGAGCTGAGTGTGGTCACTCCCTGTGGCAGTGGGGGTGGTAGAGCTCAGACAGCAGTGTGAGTTCAGCCTCAGGGTTCCAGATCACAGCTTGAAATCGAAGTGACCTGGTCTTTCATCTCCTTGTAGTATCTACTTCAGGTGAGTTAGCCTTTATTTATAGCATCCCAGAATGGTTTGGGCTGGAAGAGACCTCAAAACCCATCCAGTGCCACCCCCTGCCATGGGCAGGGACACCTCCCACCAGCCCAGGGTGCTCCAAGCCCCGTCCAACCTGGCCTGGGACACTTCGAGGGCTGGGGCAGCCACAGCTTCTCTGCCCAACCTGTGCCAGGACCTGCCCACCCTCCCAGGGAAGGATTTCTTCCTTATATCTGGTCTGAATCTGCCCTCTTTCAGTTTAAGTTATTTTCCCCTTGTCCTGTCCCTCCATTCCTTGTGCCAAGTCCCTCTCCAGCTCTCCTGAAGCCCCTTTAGGCACTGCAAGGGTCTCTCAGGTCTCCCTGGAGCCTTTTCTTCTCCAGGTGAACACTCCCAGCTCTCCTAGCCTGGCTCCAGAGCAGAGAGGCTGCAGCTCTTATAACTAAGTTATAACTTAGTGGGCTCCTCTGGACTTGTTTCAAAAGGTTTCAATGTTATGAATTATAGAATCACAAAACAATTCGGGCTGGAGGGACCTTTGGAAGTCACCTAATCCAGTCCACAGCTCAAAGCAGAATTAACTTCCAAACTTGATTGTCTTTTTCAGGAACTTGTCCAATCAGTCTTTGAATGTCCCCAGGGCTGGAGATTTCACAAATCTTTCACAAGATTTCCATGGGCAGCATTCAGTGCTTAACTACCCCCACTAGGAAAATATTTTACATATCTAGTCAGAATTTCCCCTGCTGCATGTTATGACCACAGACTCTCATACTTTTTTCCCCCCTCTCCTGTTCCCTGGGAATAATTAATTGTTTATCCCCTAAACCAACCCCCTCAGTAGCTGAAGAGGGTGGCTGTGTAACCCTTCACCTTCCCTTTCCCAGGCAGAGATGTTCCTCTTGCTTCAGGGTCAGCAAATCCAAGGAAATCAGTGGGATATCACTGATGCTCTGCAAGGCAGAGTGTGCAAGGAAACAGCCCTGGGGGACCAAGGGCCAAGTTTGAGGAGAGGAACTTCCTTTTAGTTGCACAAAGTAATGAGGAGAATAGAACAGTAACATCAATGTTTGCCCAAGTCCTTCCTCTAGAGCACTGTTTGATATTTTGGCTACAAAACCCCGTCAAGCAGACAGGGATATTCCCAGATGCTCATTTCCAACCATTGTTTGGAGGGCAGGAAACTCTAGACAGAAAGATTCTTGGTCTGCAGGTTGCCACCATCCTCCTCACCCAAAAGAAACCTGAAAGAGAATCCTAGCTTTTTTCTTGTGATGTTGGTAGGACTTGAAAGTCAAGAGCAATAAGGGGAAAAAAGCCTGTATCCCCTCATTTACAGAGCACTGAGGGATTGACTGGAACTGACTCACTGTGTAAACACGAGCAATTTGTTCTGTTTGGAGCCCTGCAGAGGATTAATGTGAGGGAGATGCTTTGAAATCCTTGTGTACAAATATTTGCAAGAAAATTACTTGAGGTTTCTTCTTTAAGCAAAGCAAACAGTCTTTTCAAGTGTCCATCGTTTACCCAGCTGACAGACCGTATAGCACAGAGAACCCATTCTGGCAGGTGCTGTGTGAAAGCTGTGGGGGCTGTGCCAACATTTGCTCACTTCAGGGAAAGCAAACACTTGAGCCTGACTGTTTTACTCCAATTAAACCTTTAAAATGTCAGATGGCTCCTTACCTCGTGCAGCACTTTGACTGCAGGGCCGTGAGGAGGTGCTGGGGGATGGCTGTGTGTGCACTGCTGGGGGAAGAAGAAGCTGCTGTCGTCCAACAGTGTGTTGTCCCATGAGACTGAGAGCCCAAAGCTGTGCATTCAGTCCTGGCCTGGCCTCATCTCCTCCTCCTTTCACTGGTTTGGTGATAGACACCATGAGAAGCATCAGAGAGTTGTTGTCTCCCATGCACCCCAAGCCCAGAAGAGCAGGGGAGAGACTCCCTTCAGCAGCCCAGTGGAGCTTTTCCTGCCTCTCCTCTGCATGGGTTAAACCCCACTTTTGGTGGTGCTGGTGAGGACTCTTTGTGTAGGGCAGCAGAGCTGCACAGCCAGCACACAGTGCTGGTCAGGGATCTGGCACACAACTTGTGAACCTCATCTGAGACCCCCCAGGAGACTTCAAGGAGGAGGATTTATGGCTGGCTCTGAGCTTAGGAGTAACCTTCACCCTTGAGAGATGTTTTTTTTCTTATTTCCTGCTATCCTTTGTCTTTTTGAGAGAATCGTGGCTTAGTATGTGCTGATAAAGATTTGGTCTTGCTTTTACAGCTGTCTTATTTCTGCTCAAGCATCCCCCTCAGAATATTATTTGTTGCAGAACTGTCTTTGTTCAAGAACCAGTCTGGGGAAAACCAAAAGGAATATATATATATTATTGAGAATGCATAAAGTCATACATCATTTATTTTCTTTCTTGAAACGTTGCCCTCTTGATCAGTGATATCTCAAGGAGGAGCAGGATAACTGCTGCTTTTTTAAGCATCTGTGGCTTCAGAGTTTAAGTCCAGCACCAAGTTATTGCATCTGCTTTCTTCCGAGAGCATGATAGAGGTGTACAGATGTGTAGGGTGGAAAGCAAATACTAACAAATGGGAAGTTATCACATAAAATATGTGCAGGAGGAGATAATGAAATTCCCAAAGATTGGAGTGGAACTGAGAATGAGGGATGGTGTGAGCAGCTGCAGGCTAGAGCAGCTCCAGCCTAGAGTGCCTCCTGCCTGGCTGCTGGAGCTTAGTGCTGTGTACCCAGGGACCCCTGGTGTGCAGGAGGAGCAGAATCCCCTGAGGTTTGTGGGCTCCGGTGGGGTAGGGATGGGCACCCAGTGTCCCCACAGTGGGCAGTGCCAAGCTCCCAGTCCCTCCAGTAGCTGATACCACGGGTCCCTCTGCCCCTGTCCTCACTCGAGGGGCTGGCATCCCACCCACTCACACCAGTCCCCCCAGTAGCTGATACTGTCCTTGCAGGGCACACAGAGGTGGGACAGGGAGTGGGATTACAAACCCCAAGCCTGTGGTGGTCAGGTACAGGCTTGGGCAGACAGGCACTGTCTGGTGGTGGTGTACAGGGTGCAGGTCCTACTTTGCTCCTGTGATTCAGTTCCCTGTGTGTTCCTTCATCAGACTGCAGGGTTCAGCAGCTTCCCCAGACCTCCTGTATCAGGGGCTCCACGTGGGCCCCTCTGCTGCTGCTGGCAGCTTCTTCACAGCCTGTCCATTGGCATGATGAAGGTTGGCTCCTGCCCTGTCAACCTGTCTGTCTACCCAGTGTGGTAATTATCTCCCCCTTTCCTACCCTGTTGGATGAGATCAAATAAGGGCACAGACTCTCTCTCCTTCTACATTCCTTTGTAGAATCCATCAGTGATAGAAGTCGTGAGAGCAGCTCTGCCCTTGGTTCTGTTGTTGCTGTTTGAACTTCCCAGGAACGTGTTGTTTCCATGTACAGCCTGTAATAGTGCAGTGCATCGCTCAGGTGCCACCGGGTGTGGTCACAACAGGGCAGAGATCAGACTCAGAGGCTGGGGGTGGTCCCATCTCCCCCTCCTGGTGCTGTGACACTGCTCTGTTGTGCCACTCATCTTTTGGTGGCTGTCCCCAGTGCAGGATGGGGGAACACAGAGCTGCATCTTCTCTTTCAGGTTGTGACCTCCCATCCCACATCATGGGATAGTTTGGACCTAGACCAGGTGTGTCCATGCAGTGTGAGCTGCTGGTAGGTAGCTGAGGGTCAGGGAATAAAATCATCATTGTGGCTGGGCTTTGAGAACACAGCTTTGGGAAGGGCTCTCCCCATGCTCACTGCAAGCCTTGATGGCTTAACAGGCTAATGTGGGACAGGCAAGTCTGGTTGCAAAAGGCACAGCAGAAAGTCTCCATGGGTGGGGTTGGCCAGGCACGGTGCTTCCTGTGGTGTCATTTCTCCTCCAGGCTGATTCTGAGAGTGTTCTCAAAGGAGGCAGCAGCGTTATAGATTGTGTGTCTCCACATCTCCTGATTGGAGCCCAGGGTGGACCATTGATGGTGGTCAGTGTGGCCAAGGCTGAGGTGTTGTTTCAGGCAGTCCTTGTATCTCCTCTTTGGGGCTCCTCTCTTGCAGAAGCTGGTGGTGAGTTCACCACAGAGCACAGTCTTAGGGAGGCTGTGAAGGGACTAAAATGCTTCTCTGGGTTCTGTTCCATGGCTTCAGAATGGGAAATGAAGCTGTGTTGGGTTTGCTCAGCTCCCTGCCAAACACAGCTGTGAGCCGGTCAGCTCTTCCCACCCCACCCCCAACAAAAGGGAAAAAACCAGTAAAAGGCAAAATTAGTAAAGGAATATATATGTATTTATAGGTATTTTATATATATACAGCTAAATACTATGTACATATAATACAAGGATCCCAAACACCCCCCAAAAGGACGAAGGGGAAAAGGACCGAAAAGGGTAAAAACAAAACAATCCCACTCAATCAAATCCCAGAAATTAATTCAGTAGAACAATTTAACACAGAGAAAATCTCACCAATGTCCCTTGAGAGAAGTGAGAGCCTTCCCTCCTCTGTCGACAGAGACAACAGCCCTCAGATCAGAGAGATCAGCTGAGGCCTAAACACCGAGAGCTGCTGGCTCTGTGTCCACCCAACAAGGGAGAGAAGAGGAAAGAGCCAAGACAGGAAACTCCCTCCTGTCTTTATACACCTGATTACGTAAGGGAATGATATGGAATACTTCCTTAGTTTTGTATCCCAGTTTCTAGGGAAGGCCTACAGACAGACTACCACAGAAACTAAATATCAAACCTAAATTATTAAACAACTCAATTTATTAAATTTAGTATTTAACCCCCCTGAGTTATTAGATAATTAATTATTAAAATACTACTTTCTTTTTTTACACTGTGGCATACTTCCAGCCATTTATCAAGAATCCCCGTGCGAAGCAAAGACCCCCAAGTCACCTTCTCTCCCACCCTTGTTCTCTGTTCCCCGCAGAGCCGCCTCCCACGATCGAGGTGCCCCACAACGTGACGGTGGCTCCGGGGGCCGTGGCCACGCTGACCTGCCTGGTGCACAGCGCGCTGCACTACAACCTGTCGTGGCAGCGGGCGGGGCGCGACGCGCGGCTGGCGGAGCCGGCGCGGATCCGCCTCTTGGCCAACCTGTCCCTGGAGGTGAGAGAGGCCCGACCCGCCGACGCCGGCCCCTACGGCTGCACCGCCGCCAGCTGGGCTGGCACCGCCGCCGGCACCGTGCTCCTCAGCGTGCAAGGTGAGCGCCTGCCCCGGCCTTGGGAACGTCCAGGCTTGGAGCAGCAACCTGGGCGGATGGGAGGTGGAAGACTGTGATGCCAAAAAGCAGGGAATCAAATTGCCTCTGGGAAGTTAATTTGTCTTTAAGCAGCAAAGGTATTTATTGCAGCGCTGGGAAGCGAGGCAGTTTGCACTGCGCAAACTCGCTTCAGCGTTTCAACAAGAATCAAGGTAATTTATCCAGTTGGCATTCAAGGTTACATCATCTTAACATACATATTAATACAGTTTTATCGTCATAGGAAGTGGAGTTCAGGTGGGGCTTGGGGTGGAGCCTTCCAGAATCTTCTATCATCTTCTTTATCATATTCATAGGAGGTGGAGTTCAGGCGGGGCTTGGGGTGGAGCCTTCCAGAATCTTTTTTTAGCACAGGTTTTAGGTGGTCATTTCAGCCTCACCCTAGGAGTTGTCTTCTCATTTTTATAACTTTCCACCTTTCCTTGTTAGCTAATGCACTTGCTGAGCAGTGCAAAACTCCTTGGCTCATGGCCCCCCATCAAATGCCTACCCTATCTATATTTATGGCTCCTAGGTCCTATGGTATAGTACTCCCAGCTTTTATCCAAGGTTTTTTTGTCTAGTAAACAGAACGAACTACCCACCAGATACCAGGCAGAACAGTCAGTCTGCAACTCTCTAACAAGACAGTTAACTATTTTTAGGCCTTGCTTTTGCTTCACCTGCCTATGGCACAGGATGGGCTTTGAGGTCCCTCCCAACCCAAACTGTTCTGTGAAAAATGTATCCCAGCTGAAAAAGACAGCGTGAGATTGAGCAGGGTCTGTGTTCTGTGGCTGTACCCCGGGATATAAAGTAGGAGGTGTGTGTGTAAGTGCAGTAATTTGCATTGGAGCAAATCCTTTCACAGGTGGAATCTGTTTAAATTTTGAAAGTGCTGTGGGGTTTCTTTGGGTTTGTCCTGGGCATGTGGAGGTTTGAACCGTGGTCCTTGACTACCTGTCTCTGGGTTAGGAGAGAGACAACTCAGAATCTTTCAGACGGAAAACTGTTCTGCCTCCTTGTAGGTGATTCCAGCAGGATTTCTGCTTGTGGGTTCTCCTGGGTTGTGTTCCATGCAGAGTGGGTGGCTACATCAGTGAGCTTTGCTCAATTCTAGCACTTGGTGAGCTGATGGAAAACTTACAGTTATGGAAAAAAAGAAATATTGCATGGAGTTGCTTGATCTAAAGTGCCCAAAACAGAGAAAGGTGAAAAGTGGAGCTGTAACACACTTACTAATGGGATGTAGTTTTCTTACAGGAAGAGCATAGTGGATACCAGGGTGGAATAAGTAGGTGTGCAATCAAATGTGTAGGACCTATTCATTACTAAATACAGCAGAGTTATAGCTTAATTTCTAACTCAGCTTAGATTTCAGTAACTTACATTTCTAATAAGGCTGAAGGAAAAAAAAAGGCAAACCATGAAAAGAACTCAATCCCCACACAAATGGAAAACCTAGTTTTAAATGCTACAGGATTTTTCCATCAAGACACCCATTCAAGCATGTCAAAGGCAGCAAGAGAAGCACCTCCTTCCTCATTCATCTCTTCCAGGGATTTAGATTTTTCCTCCCTCATGTCTGTAGGCCAGCTGGGAGCTTTACCACAATGACCAAATTACTTCTGGCTGTTTTTTCTAGTAAAGCTGAAGGTTTATTGCTGCCACAGCAGAGTATTGAGTTTCAAATCACTCCTATATGTATAATGATTATATCAAACAGTTGGGAATTATGCATTGGCTGGTGCTGGTAATGCTATCAGCTCTTAAACATGTCTAAGAGGACCCTCTTGGGCACTTTAGACAGCCTTAGTTGAGAGTTGTGTTTTCTTTGATTTCTGATGAAAGATGCTTAGAACAGAATAAGTACATAGGCAATGCTGAGCTGCAGCTGAATTTGGGGTTCTGCAGCACCTTCTGCCTCCCTTGGTTTGGGAAAGGTGATGTACTGCCAGGCTTTCCAAGAACTCCTGCAGGAGCTGGGTGATATCCCAAGGGTTTGCATGCACTGGTTTTTGTGATCCCTTTGACTTGCTTGGGCAGAATGTTTTCTGGCAGTTCCTGGAGGCACAGTGTGTGATTGTTGTGTACAGCTCGCAGTGCTCGTTAGGGCTCAGAGCAGTTTTCCAAAACCCATTTTCATTTGGCAGCAAGGACTAAAGGGTGGCCAGATGTAAGAGCAAAAGCTTTATGGGCTTGTCATGATTAACATGCTGAAGAGGGAAATTTGAAGTCTTGTTAATTGATGGAGATGGGTTCAGGCTTTGTGTTGTTGCAAGTAAATCAGAGCATCAAATTAAATTCATATTGAAGCCCTTTATTATTGTTGGAACAGTTCCATGTAGATCTCTGAATTTTGGATCATAGGAGGATAAATGCTGCTTTCATCCCTCTCTTCACTCTGGGGTGGGGGTTAAGGCACAGAACTAATGCTGGGGGCTCTGAAAAGAATGGAAAAGAATGCAGCATCTGCTGTCCCTGCTGGAATGGGTTGGAGTAACCCCTTGTTTGGTGCTGCTGCTGTTTCTGGGGAGGGGCACTGCCCTGCCCTTGGTGCCAGCAGCTGTGCAGACACAGCTGGAATGCCCCCTGGGAGCTGCCCATGTCCCAGCAGCATGTGCTGTGCTCAGGGGAACCTGCCCAGCCACTGCCAGGGGGCACAGGCAGGGGAGAGCTCAAACCTGGGCCTCCCTGTGGGCTGGAGGTGTTGCTCAGGCTGCTGGCATGCAATGTAGTTTTATAAATTCCAAAGAGTGTTGATGCTTGCTGAGTGCTGTGAGTCACTCAGAGGAGTGCTCAGGTTTGGGTGCTGTGGGATGGGGGTTCCACAGCATGAGTTGCTCGAGCCCTCCAGTGGGATTGGTCTTGTGTGGAAATATCAATGAAGTTATCAGGGATTCCCCTGCTCTTTGAGGTGCCTACAGGAACATCTTGCCAGTATAACTAAGACAAAATCACGTGTACCAGAGAAGAAAGTGTCTGCTGCCATTGGGAATGGCTCTGGGGGTCCTTTTGTACTGAGGAAATGTCTGAGGATCACAGGATCCTTGAATGGCCTGGGTTGGAAGGGACCTCGAAGACCATCCCTGCCATGGGCAGGGGCACCTTCTCTAGAACAGGTTGTTGTTGTTTTATATTGGTTAAAATTGTTTCTGTTGCTGCTTATTTTAATCCCATCTCAGGCAGCCCAATATTCACCTGAATCCTGACTTGCTGGCTGTTACAAAACTGTTCTGTGCTGAGGATTTGGCCAACTGTGCCAAAGGACATGAGGAAATGAGTGGGCTCTGACCTCCTGGGACTGCTTTTTCACTTGCTGAAAATGGGGATCAACTTTTTATTGCAACCTGTGCTTTCTAAACACACTCCTGATTGCTGTTTTTAATTCCTTTTGCTAGAACCACCTAGGCTTGTCATCTCCCCCAGGAACCAGACCTTCACAGCAGGCTCTGAGGTGTCCCTCAGGTGCTCTGCACTGGGCTATCCGAAGCCAACAGTTGTGTGGACACACAACGAGATGTTTCTCGTTGGCTCCAGCAGGTAGGAGTTACAGTTTTCTCTGTCTCATTTCCTATGGCAGATGGAAATTTTGAATAATGCCTAAATCTTCTGAGTATTTCCTCAACCTTCACTTTCAGTAACTCTTTGATTGCAGTTGCCTCATCTCTAAAGGAGAAATACTTTAGTTCTCTTCACCAGAAGGTTTTTTTTCACAAGATTAATTTCAATGCTTTTCACAAGATGAGGTGCAATTCTCTGGTAGATATAATAGTACTAATATTGTTGTTTCTTCTCCTGAGGAAAAAACCCAACGATACCTATTTATAGACCACCTGGTCGTGGTGCTGTGGCTGCTTGAAATGTGGGTGTAACCATTGCTCTCTTGAATCATTTCTGTTGGTCCCTGTGTGCTCCCAGGTATAGACTGACCCCAGAAGGCACCTTAATCATCAGAAAGGCAATTCCCAAAGATGCAGGAATTTATGGCTGCTTGGCAAGTAACTCAGCTGGGACAGACAAACAGACATCCACCCTCACATACATTGGTGAGTGAAAGAAACGATGTAGTGAAATTAATAATGCAAACTATGAGTGGAACTGTGCAGAAAACAGAGGGTTAGAAGTTGCAGAAAACATGCTGACCAGCTCACAAGTGTCCCTGTTGTTTCCTGTTCAAAGCTGACTGGGATAGTTGGTGATATTTGGGGCTTGATGTTGCTTCTAACACTGTTTCTAAGGTTAAAGAAAAATCCTAAAACTGGGTATTACTGTGGGATAGATTTGGAAACATGAGTAAGCCTTTGAAAAGGAATTGTGTTCCTGTATCTAAATGCTGTGTCAATTTATTAGTAGCAGAGTATAAAAATGTTTGATGACCAACATCTGGCTGGAGGAGGAGAGTGACTCTTCCTGTTTTTGCTTTCTATGTAATGACACTTTTCTGCTTTTTGTCCTTGAATCCCCTTTACTTTTTGTATATGGTTCAGATGGTCCAGACCAGGCTTTACTTTTCCACGTTTCCCAAAGTTTATCTGTCACCTTGAATGACTTGTAATGAAAATACTCTTCTAGATAAGAAGAGAAAATTAGTCTTTTGTGGTTTTTATCTCAAAAAGAGCTCATTTTTTTTCAATCTTGTTTCTTTTTAGAGGGCCCAACATTGACTGTAGTTCAGAGTGAAATTCTGGTTGGTGTTGGAGACACGACTGTTATGGAATGTAAAACAACTGGAATCCCACCCCCCCAAGTTACATGGTTTAAAGGTGTGCTCATTGCTTGCTTGGTTTATTTATTTAGCAGCAATATTCGGAACAATGATCTGGTAATGACTTCATTTTTCTCAGAAGCTTTTTGTAGTATTTACCCAGTGGCAGACCTATGAAACTCTCTCTAAATCTAGAAGGGATGGCATTGACCTCTAGGGCATAAATTCTTGCTCCCATTGAAATACAGTGAATTATATTTTTGTAGCATAATTCATTAAAAAAGCTGAGCCTCTGGCTTACTTAAATAAGGTCAATTCTTCTGTGAGAAAATGTGTAAGTTATATGCTGGAAAAGTCACAAGCCATTCTTCTGTAGCCTCTAATGTCATGTTTTCAGGTGGCCTCCAATTAGAGAGGCAGAAACACAGCCTGACACGCTGCCCTAGTGCTGGTCTGTGCCCAAAGCTGCTTGGGTTTGTGTTTCCCTTGTGGAACCAATAAATGACAAAGGATGTATCTAATGCAGTAATGATTTTTTCCACTCTGTTGAGTGGGAGTCAGAGTTCTCATCTGCTCAATTCATACAGATGCATCGTGAACCATCTCAAACTTGGACAATGTTTTGTTGGAATAGTTTTGATAAATGTAGCTCTAGTTTTGATAGTTATATTGCCTTTTTCTCTCTGGACTTAGGTGACTTAGAGCTGAGGGCCTCATCATTTCTCACTATTGATACTCACCGGGGTCTTCTGAAGATCCAGGAAACACAAGACCTGGATGCTGGTGACTACACCTGTGTGGCCACCAACGATGCAGGGAGAGCTTCTGGCAAGATAACTCTGGATGTTGGCTGTGAGTAGATTGAGACCTGGGTGGGAAACACTCTCATTTGAGTTTCTCTGCTGGGCAGTGAGTGATGCCCTGGTTGTCTGACCCTTTCTCACAGATACCTGGTGTGTGTGCTGGGAACACCTTGGTGGGGTTGGCTGAGCTGGCTTTTTGTCCCATTTGGACTCCTGCTTAGAATCATGGAGCGGCTTGGGTTGGAAAGGACCTTAAAGATGACTTTCTTCCAGCCCATTCTTAATTCTTTTGTAGAATATAAAGTTATGGGAAGGAAGAGAGAGGCAGAGGAGGAGGAAACTGTTCAAACCTCAGCTTAAAGAAATTTACCTATAGAGAATTTATTATGCCAGCTTGAGTTAGTGTGTGAGGCTGTCATAAGTTAACCTTTCCTCTCCTCCCTCCTTCATTCTTTCCATCTGCCTGTGAGCTGGCACACAATGTCCTGCTCACAGCTCCTGTTGGGCACGGGCAGCTTCTGGAGCCACGAGTGCCACTCTTTGAAGGGGAGGGGGCATTTAACAACCCCATCCCTTGAGTGCACAGCGCTGTGCCAGGGGAGGCAGCTCTGTCTTCATGTCCTGGGGACACCAAGCCCCTTCCCAAGGCTCTGGTGCAGGTACAGAGGTGCAGGGCTGCTCCTGTAGGGCGCTACTGGCATTGGGATGGCACAGGTGGGCGCTGGGGCGAGGCTGGTGGCACACCCCCGGGTCACATGGTGTGTGTTTGCTCCACAGCTGCCCCCGTGTTCACTCAGGAGCCCAGCGATGAGACGGGCGAGCTGCGCTCCAACGTGACTCTGCCGTGCCACGCGCGGGGCTCCCCCGAGCCGCGCATCACCTGGAGGAGGCTGGACGGGACCCCGCTGTCCCCACGGCCCTCGGGTGCCCTGGTGCTGCACGGTGGGTACCCTGGCATAGGCATGGGCCATGGGATGTTGCAGCAGGCACAGGCACTGCAGTCCCTGCTCGCTGGGGAGAACGCCACGCTCTTGTGTTTCTGGTGTTCACTTCGGTGGCGCAGGGGGTTTGGTGGAACCCGTTGTGCTCGGGCAGTGGCTTTGCTCCTCTTGGTGGAAGTTGTTGTGTCTTGGGTTTAGATTTGTGTGGGCTGTGGCCTCTGTTACCGGGCAGGCCTGGATTTCCATTTTTGGTAGGCCTTTGGGAGGGTTTCTGGGTTTTGTGATTTTTGGCGGAGGGGAGGTGGGACTTCTTGGTGGGGTTTTTTGAGAAAATTGGTTCTAAGCTCACTGTTTTACACCGGTCCTAATTTGGATAACGAGTAAAAACTCTGCAGGTGGCTTTGTGATTTCCATTATTTGGGAGCATTTCAGTCATCCTTGTGCTAAGTGATGTTATTATGTTTCCTTAATTACCTTTTCAATTCCTTCCTAGGCAGTGGCAGGTTGGGTGAAGCAGTTCCCGTCTGCTGTCCATGCAGTGCAGTGACTCGGGGACTATTTTGTGGGTGTGCTCACAGGCGGAAACACATTGCAGTGTGTACTGAGCAATATTCCCTAGGCAGGGCACTGTATGAGTGTCTGTATGTGTAGATATATAAAGTACTACTATGGAGTAGTCCTGTACTCATTTCAGATGCTGCAGTCAGCCCTCTCTCCCCCCCCTCTCTAGATCTGTGGGTCAGTGATGAAGGGACTTATGTCTGTGAAGCTGAGAACCAGTTTGGAAGGATCCAGTCCCGCCCAGCCACGGTCACAGTGACAGGACTGGGTAAGAGTGGGGATGTCAGCCAGAGCTGGGGGTGTCTGGGCAGCAAATGGCATGGCTGGGAGTTATTTCCATATGTCCACGCCCCCTGAATTGTCTGTGTGCTGTTTTCACATGTCATACACACACACTGAATTAGAAAACGTTTCCATGGAACATTGTAAAGGATTTCAGTGGATTTTGCATGTTTGAACGTTGTCTTTTGTCTGGCTACACTAATTGGCATTAGTTTCCACTTGCATGCATAACACAGATCTGAAACAGGGTTTGTCCTGTCTTCTGTTTCTTATTTGTAAGTAAAATTACTAAGGAATAAAAAATGATGGATGCTAATGGTGGGGCCTCTGCCACTGAATTCATCCTTAAAAAAAAAAAAACAAAACAGAAAAGCAGCAATGAATGTGCTTGTGTCAGTGTGTCAGCATAATGGGGAAGGGACCCTTGTGACCCAAGAAGACAGTAAATACCTAGCCTTGACAGTAGAATCATGGAATCCCAGAATGGTTTGAGCTGGAAGGAACCTTAAAACCTGTCCAGTGCCACCCCTGCCATGGGCAGGGACACCTCTCACCAGTCCAGGGTGCTCCAAGCCCCATCCAACCTGGCCTTGGACACTCCCAGGGATGGGGCAGCCACAGCTTCTCTGCCCAACCTGGCACACCAGGGCCTGCCCACCCGCCCAGGGAAGGATTTCTTCCTAATATCTGGTCTGAATCTGCCCTCTTTCAGTTTAAATTATTTCCCCCTTGTCCTGTCCCTCCATGCCCTGTCCCAAATCCTTTTCCAGCTCTCCTGGAGCCCCTTTAGGCACTGGAAGAGGCTCTCAGGTCTCTCTGTCACTTCTTCCCAATATCCAACCTAACCCTACTCCCCTTCAGGTAGCTGTGCTGTTCAGGAGTTGTTTATCAGCTCAGTTTGACAGTTGGCAGTAAAAGGAAAAGCAAAGCTGTGCAGCTGTGTACATTTGCAGGAGGGTAAGGATGGAGCCAATCTGCCCTCACAGAAGCCACTGGTCAACTTGTCACAGGAGCCTGTGGTGCTGGTAGTGTGTGACAGACATGCTTTACCTGCCTTGAAGTGTTATTTAATCCCCACGACTGAAGTGTCATTTCCCAGCCCTGTGCCCAGTCATGCCCACTGTTGGCTCTTCTCACAATGTGCAGTTTTGTTCTGAGCTCTGCCCTGGTCCTTCAGAATTTTATGCCCAAAGAAATGACCACTTATTTTTTTTGTCCTCCAAATCTGCAAAAATTTTGTTCTTCAATATTTTGCCCAAGTAAGGAAAAATAATACATGAACGTGGTGTCAGGGGAACAGGAGTTCCCAGGGAAGTGCTTGACTTCAGCTGGACATCAGCTTCCAGTTGCTGCTGTTCCTCAGGCTAAGGATCACTCTGCTTGTGTTTCTCCAGCCTCCCTTCTCTCCTGTGCTCTCCTACCTCTACATTTTTCTCTTTTTTTTCCCTGCCTTTCATGTAATAGTAGTTTAATTTAATACTTGATTTGCAAATATAAAAGTTCCTAGTAACTTCTGCTCATTCTTCCTTCTGTTCCAGTCAAACCTCTGATTGGAGCAAGCCCAGCCACAGCCAGTGTCATTGAGGGCCAGCAGCTCACTTTGCCATGTGTTCTGCTTGCTGGGAACCCCATTCCAGACAGGAGGTGGATTAAAAACAACATGGTGGTAAGACTGCTTTGTTTCTGGGGAGGTTTACTGACAGGGAAAAGCTCCAGCTGACATTTCAAGGCACGATAGCAGTTTGGTTTGATTTGCAAAAGTTACTGTGATCACTGCCTGTGCTGGGGAATTCTGACCTTGAAGCAAAGGTGAGGGAAGAGGAGATGGCAGTGGGGGATGTGAAAGTCTAGGAAAGAACTTGGAACCAAAGTATTGGTGAATTGTCCTTTTGTCTTCTATTTTACTTACTTTCAAAACAGTTTTGTGCATTTTTGTAGCTCATAAATTTCAGCCTTGGGCTCTGAGTATGAGAATGCTAGTTGGATATACCTCCCAGAATGACATGAGTGCTGGAATTTAAACTGTGGCAACTGAAAAGCTTTTTATTTTTCCCAGTTTTTTAAAGCATAAAGATACCTGAAAGTTTTTGTAGATTTAGACTGTTTTAACATCATGCCTTTTCCTGTTGCTGATGGGATGAGATAAATGCCAGTGACCAGTTCCATGTACTCCTTTCCTGGTGATGCTCTACTCATGGCATGGATGAGTGTGTTTTCTTCCCCTTTGGGAACATACCATTGCCAATGTATTAGTCCTGCAGACAGGATCTTTAGGATGTCTTCTGAGCCACCCCCATTGGAGATTCTAGAAGAGTGATGCAGACACCACACCTGGGTTAGTTGTCTGCATGAAACTTAATTTCTTCAATAGGGAAATTACTGACTTTACATCCTTATGAAGCTGCTTTTTAATCATTTCTCCCTAAAGCGCTTTCTCCACAGTTGGAATTAAAATACTGTAGCAACATGTTTAATTTATTGTCACCAAGCAGAACCTGGCCCTTCCTGGAGTTTTCTGCTCAGTTTTGGTGTCTCTGGGAATCTGTGGCTTTTCCTGAGGCTGTGTGAGTGTGAGGAGCACAAGCTGTAACTTCAGAGGGAAATTCTGGCAGAATCCTCCTTGTTGAGTTGCTAATTCCTCTGTGTAGTAGAGCTGGTTTCCTGTCATTGTGAGCTGGGGGGAAAAGCTGCACTCCAAGGAAAGTGTTGGAGTGAATTAGAGAAGAATTCTGCATCTTGTGAATGTGGCTGGAACAGCTTTGGTTTGTACCAACCCTGCTGTGAGCCTGAGCTGTGCTGCTGAGCTTGGGGATCTCTGGCATTCCTATGGGAATCAGAACTCTTACAGAGTTACTCTTTTTGGTGGAAGGTGCAGTTTTCCTTCACAGTGGTCTGCACAAAGGCTCTCTTCTATATAATAGATATGAAAGTTAGGAGCTTTTGATAACTGTTAAGGGCAATAAGCTGCCTGTGGAAGAAAAAGTCTGCACTCATCAGGAGCTGCTCTGTGACCAAACTGAATTGCTGGAATAACCAATGAAGATGCAGCAAAATAATTCAGCTCAGTTTGGTTTTGCTTCGTTAAGAGTAGGAGTGGCAGTTTGGGATGTGCTGGGGCAGAGCAGAGTTGCTCTTGCAGATCTTCATCTCAGTCCAGCAGGAAACACAAGGTACCACCAACATTCTCAGTTAAGATCAGCTTCTCATGAAAGATGGCAAGTAGGAAAAGCTCTACCAAAATTGTCCAGGCACGTAGGCTTTTTAAGAACGTGCAATAAGGTGGTCAAGCCATGCTGCATCCCACAGCCAGCACTACCCTGCGTGTCTCTGGCAGTAAAACCTTTCCCCCCACCCTCTCCCTGGCAGGTGGTGCCCAGCCCCTATGTGAGCGTGCGCAGCGATGGGAGCCTCCACCTGGAGAGGGTGCGGCTGCAGGATGGTGGCCACTACACCTGCACGGCCTCCAGCGTGGCTGGGACTGCCAACAGGACCACTGCTGTCAGTGTGCACGGTAAGGGGCAGCCCTGGCAGCTCCTCCTCCACTGGAGGCCTCCTCTGGAGGGGTGGCTCTCTGGGCAGGGGCACGGGGTGTAGCGGTCAGGCACGATCCCCGTTTGTTGGGGGGGGTCAAACAGGAACGTTTATTGAAATTATAAGATGCAGTGTAAAGGTACAGTGAGTTAATATTCATTTCAGTGGCTGGTTTTATGCTAAGTATGGGAAGAGATATTACAACTAGGAGATGACATTATGGTTGCTATGGAGGTCGGTCAGGAATGCAAGGTCAGAAGAAACAAAGGCGCTTTATGCATAAAAGTTCATTGGGCCTAGGAGGAGTGCACAGGAGTCTACAAATCTTGTCAGCTGTAGGTGGCTTCAGAGATAACTGAAGCAGCAGGTGTCAGCAAACTTGGTTGAGTTTATCAAGCTTGGTATACTCCCAATATACTTTCCCAAGGTTTCTTTGACTTCCCAGTCAGCTCTCTTGAAGCCAAGATATTTTTGAATCCTCACAACGGGGGGCGACGGCACCGCGCAGGGAAGAGCTGGGCGGTGGTGCTGTTGGAAAGGAGGGTCAAACAGCGCTGTTTTGGGGTCATGACAGACCCTCGTTGTCAGACACCTCCAAAAGCTGTGTGTGCTGCATCTCTGTTCGCAAACAGGTGCCATGGAAAGCTCTGCCTGGGTGTTTCAGAACTGGTGGAGGGAAAAGGGAGCACAGCTCATGGGAGAGTTGGAATGAAAGAAAACGAATTGGGAGTTTTGGCAAGATGTAATTCCTTAGTTGGTTTGGGTGTCATTCCCCGTTCTCCTCCCCCTTGTTTTTGCTCTTTAATTAAAACATACCAAAAAATTGCACTGACAGCAAGATAAAGTGTCAGCACTGTGGTAACCCATCTGGTAACCCAGCTGAGTATATTTTTATTAACTCTGTGAGGCCACAATCACTTCATGGTTTCTCACATGTTAATCACATGTTGTATTAATCATGGGAGATTTATTTTAAGCGTCACTGAAGATTCTGAATTGTCCTTTTTGGTTAAGAATAGCTATAAATCTTTAAGACAGCAAGTACTCAGAAGGACTTCCATATCAACACTGTTTTTTGAATATATCAGAACTTGAGAACAAAAAGGAATACCTTTGTACGTATTTAGAAATTCCTAGGTTTTGGTATTGTAGACTTAAATTTGATCTTATTTTTCTGTGGTTAATTCAAAAGCAGCTCAGCTAGGCAAGGGAACTGGGATTCTTGACTCTTGTTACTGGTTTTGAGAAGTAAAGCCTAAAATGCTGTCAAAGGGTAATATGACAAAGCCTTTTTGAATTAATTGCAGTCAGTGAAATACCTTTAGTCACTTCAAGACCACAGGTACCTAATGCAGTGATCACACTGTGGCTTTCATGCTTTGTAGAGAACAGAGATTTATTCTGTCCCAGAAGGCTGGAGAGTGGAGGGGAAAGTGGCTGCTCACTGTCCTTTTTAGGGCTGGAGAAGAGGCTGAGCAGTCCCAAACCCTGCTGCCTGTAGGAAGTAGTAATTCAATAGAAAGATAATATTGTAATAGTTGTGCCATGGCCTGAAATGTCTTCTGCATGTCTTTTAACACTTGCATTTATTTGCACATGTAGTTGTGCCTGTCATTCAGCACGGGCAGCAGATATTCAGCACCATTGAAGGCATCCCAGTAACACTGCCCTGCAAGGCCAGTGGAGTTCCCAAGCCATCCATTGTCTGGTCCAAGGTAATTCCTCACCTTTGAAAGATGAACTGCACACCTCATTTAGTTGGCATAAAAACTGTGCTCAAAGGGCATGGCCTGAAGAGTCAGTTGTGAAGGACTGGCAGTCTCTGCTTGCTCAGAGCTGCTTTTGTTTGTGCTCCTGGCACAGCTCAGGGCTCTGTTCTTTGCAGGGGCGTTGGTTATCACTCTTTCTTGGTGTTTTGAACCCTGTAGAGATTGTGCCTGTTGCTGTTGTGAGCTGATAACTTGAGCTTAGGCAGCCTGTCACAGATGGAAAGGTCACTTTTCTTTTGGATCTTTAAGAAGACTTTTTCCTCTGAGGAAAGTGTGGCATCCTGGGCTTAACCTGTCACCTTTCAATCCTGGCCTTGACAAGATGCCCACTGAGGAGGACTTCAGCCCTTCTGGGAATTCCTCTGGAAGCCAGGCTTTCCCACCACCCCCTACTTGAACAGGATAATTTGTGGCAGAAACAGTTATTTGGGGCATATTAGAGCTCCCATGACATGGCTGTGAAGGCTCTGTGGTCCCTCAGAAGTTGTGCAGATGCAACTGATCAGGACCATGTGAAACAGCTTTGTTTTAGGGAAGGAATAGAATGTGGTTAATTGTTGGTTTGGTGGGGAAGAGAATGTGGGAGGAGTGTTTTTTCTTAATTATCACTTACGAGCATTCAGTGGAGACAAGGAAGAGTCTCCTGACTCTCAGTTTATATAATGTATACAAGATTAATATTGACATCAGAAGTCAATGTTAGAATTAAATCACTTGAAATCTTGATATTTTTTTTCATTTTGTTTGAGTTTAAGAATTGTGATCTGTAAAATGTAGCAGATTTTCTGCATAAGAATCCCTGTGTTTCTGCTCTTGTTACTGCTTAGAAAGTGACACTCAAGGGCTCTGAAAAGTTAGTTGAAATTAATTAGTTTGTGTAAGTGGAATTTTGGGCCCAAGTTCCTTAGTTAATATCACCTCTTGTTCATCTCAGCCACACACAACAGAAGCAGCTCTTATTGAATTAGTTTATTGGAATCTGCTTTCTTTTAGAAAATCCAGGCATTGTTGCCTTTCTCTTTTTTTTTTTCCCCCACCTCAGAAAGGAGAAGTCATCCTTCCCAGCAGCGTGGGGTTCTCAGGGGGCTCTGATGGCAGCCTGACCGTGGTGTCCCCCAGGGGCGAGGACAGCGGCGAGTACACGTGCGGCGCCACCAACGCCGCCGGCTCTGCCACGCGCAAGGTGCAGCTCACTGTCTACGGTAGGTGGGAACTGAGCTCAGCTCTGCTGGGCCAGCACACCCCCTCTCTCCTCTGCTGGGATGGTTTGGGGGTGAACCAGCAGGAGAAATGACCCCAACTCAAGAGAGATGATGAGTCAGTGTGTGCGTTTGGCTCAGCTCGCCGCCCCACGCAGCTGTGAGCCTGTCGGCTCCTTCAACCTCCTTTCCTGAAAAGCAGGGAATAAAGGTAGCAAAAAGGACAACTGGAGCAAAGAAATATATGTATATTTACAGATATTTCATTTATAGACAGTTAAACACTATGTACATATGCACATGAGTCCCCTAAAACTTCTCCATCCCTCTGACCATGAGTTCATGCATCTTGGTTGAACACAATTTCATCTTTTATGGAAGTGGGTAGGAAGCATCTGCATAGGAATAGGATTTCCCGCTGATAGAGGAGTAAGGATCCACTAATCCCAGTGGTCCCAAAGCTTCCTGCCCTCTCTCAGTATTATTAAAACTTTGGTTTAGGTGTAAGTGAGCTTTGTGAGGCTTTTTATGGCTTGTAGTTACTTGTGCTGCAGTGTAACAGTTCAGGGAGAGGTTGCAAAGTACTTGAGCAATACAGGGCTCATGCAGGAGCTACATCTGTCTGTTCTCTCTGGCTTTTTGGGTGGATACTCCAGCCTTTCTGGTATTTGTGGTATTGCAGGGAGGCATCTGCACTGCAGTGATTCATCCCTACTGCAGACAAATCATTAAAAATAGGATTGTAGTGTTTTATACCTGATAGAAAATAGATGTTTGATGTGAAGTAAAATTGTGTGGTGTCACATTTGTATATTCACTGCAGCTTCTTAGTGTGTTCCATGTTACAGTGAAACCCAGAGTGTCCCGGCCTGGAGACCAGCAAGGAAATGGACCCATCGAGGTGTCAGTGCTTGCAGGGGAAGATGTCACACTGCCATGTGAAGTGAGGAGCTTGCCACCTCCCATCATTACCTGGGCCAAAGAAATGCAGCTCATATCTCCATTCTCTCCAAGGTAATAACAGTGTGTGATGACAATGAATGGAAAGTGAAATTGCCTCTCGGCTTTTGAAGGGGGTGTGATTTCTACTTGCCTCAGGATCACTCAGAAGGTGTTGCACTGTCCTGCCTTGATGCCCTCTTGTGCTGGGCCCTGGAGTTTGCTTTCCCAAGGACACATCACTGCACAGCTCCCATTGCCAGTGTGCAATCTCAGGATTGCAGTCCAGGATGAAAGACATCCTGTTCTCTTTGTGCTGTGGTGCTGCCCAGAGACCCACATCGTCTGGCCATGATTTGAATGTTTAAAAACTGGTTTTCTTCTCTTACAAACTGCACATTTGCACTTGGGAGAGCACTGTCTGTGATTTCTAGGAATTCTGGACTGGCAGTAGGATACAGATGATCCGAAATGCTTGGATGTGCTTACAAGGGCTCTGTGCTCACTGTGTTTTGGATCCAGAAACTCTGCAGATGTTCCTGAACATGTGAAAGCACAGCTAAATGCTTGTGAAATGTCAAGCTGGGACCTGTGTGCAATGTGTGTTGGTTTAGAGTTAAACTGGCAGGAGAAATGAATCCAACTGGGCATGGGATTGCAAGTCAGAATAACAATTTAATAAAAAGATCACAAAATACAGAAGGTAAATCCATTTGATCCCCAAAACCAGCTGTGCAGCCCAGCCCAGTGGGGCACAAGCAGAGTGGAGCTCACCAACCCCTGTGCTGAGCACCACGTGGCCCCCCTGAGTTCAGAGTAAAGAGAAAGAAGGGACCTGCTGGTGACAATGATGGTTGCAGTCCAGTTGACATTGCCAGCACAGTCCTCTTGAGGCTCTGCTCCTCCTCTGGATCTGACAAGAGAGCCCAGTCCCAAAACCCCAAGCTTATCTATGCTCGGGCTCAGATGGGGAGTCCCACAGTGGGTGACTTACTCTGGGAGGTCAATCAGGGCATATTTTTGGCACCCCTGATGGCCCCTGAGCAGACATGACCCCTCAGGTGGGTGTGAAGGCAGGAAGACTTCCTTATCCCACAGGAGTTCCCAAACACCCCCCTGTGCCCTGAGGGGTGGGGTGTGCCCTGGGCAGCTGCTGCCAATGGGCCATGGGGAGCAGCTCATGCGAAAAATGCCACAGAGGGTTTAGAACCCACCCCCCCCCAGTGCCAAACTGGTCCTGGCTGCCATAACCAGGACAAACATGGAACTGCTGTTCTCCAGCAGTGGTGGAGTTCTCCCTTAGCATTTTAGAATGGTCCATAACAGGAGGGGAGATGAGTAGTGATTGTTCTCTGAATGTTCCCCATTGAAGTGCCAGGTACTTTCTGCTCTTCAGGGTACCTCAGAAGGGTCAGGTTCCAGCTGTGTCCATGAAACAGGGAGTAGTGAGGCTGGTCCCAGGCACACTGTGGTGATGGCTGAGGTTGGTGTCTCCCAGGGGTGCCATGGGAGGGTGAGAACTGAATGAAGGAGTCCCACAGAGGAGCCTCCTTACCTTGGGGCCAAGTCTGCACATTGGAGCTGTTCCAGTGAGCCTGCAACAGCCTCAGCAGCTCTTTGTCCACCAGGGCTGGTGAAGGAGGCTTGTGCACAGGCAGCTGGGTGGTTGTTAGTTTTCCATGTGGGGTTTTCTGCTGGGTCCTGTGGGCACGTTGCATGCACTAACAGATCTGCATTCTTGGTCCCTTGTTTGTCCTTGTTTTACCTCAGGAGACATTGATAAATTAGGCTACTTGCTCATGGCTGCTGTGGTGAGATCCAAGTTATTCAGAGTAACAGAAGTCCAGCTCAGCCCATTCCATAAAATTGTTTACAGATGTCAGCAAAAGTTAAAGATTAGTCCAAACAAAATTGTTTGAGACCACCCAGAGTTCATGTTAGAAACGTGTATAGTAAACCAAGGAAGAGGGAAATCAGAAATGAAGGGGCTTTTATCAGAAAGAAAATGTAATTACTGGACAAAATTAAGGGGGAGAAGTTGCCTCAGCAATTTGTCTTTTGGGGTTATTAAAAATAAAACAAAAATGTTTGGATGGATATGGGCAGCAGAGGAGGAATCAGGAAGCATTGGTTCAGTGGGTTGGGACGTGGTGCTAATGCCAAAGTTGCAGGTTCAGTGCTTAAGAGTTGGATTTGATAGTCCTTGTGGGTCCTTTCCAACTCAGAATATTCTGGGATTTTGTAATATCAGACAGATTTGGGTGGCCTGGAGAAATTGCACTTCGCCTTCCTTCTATTCATCTTTCCAGCCACTGCAACCCCAAAATTCACCCTTTTTGTCCATATGGTAACGCTGCCCTAATTGGTGTCAGCGAAAGGAAGACAAGAGGACACCACCAATTCCCACTGACTGCCTACGTTCTGGCTGTAACCTGGAGTGCTAGGCTTGAATTCCTTCTTAAAATCACAGAATATCCTGAGCTGGAAGGGACTCCAAGGGATCATCAGCCCAACCCCTGGCTCTGCACAGACACCCCACCAATCCCACCCTGTGCCCCAGAGGATCATCCAAACCCTCCTGGAGCTCTGGCAGCCTCGGGGCTGTCCCCTCTGCCCTGGGGAGCCTGGGCAGTGCCCACCACCCTCTGGGGGGAGAGCCTTGTCCTGAGATCCCCCTGACCATGCTCTGACACAGCTTCTTGTCAATTCTTAGCTGTCATTTTTAGTTCCCTCATCACTTATTTTCCTTTCCTCCACTACTTTGACTCCTGCAGAGGATTTGACCTTAGCTGGCCAGTGTAGCTTCTGATTTTACAGAACTCTGACCAGAACTGTAGGAAAAGTTAATGCTGTGTAGTAAATTATTTACTGAGGAAAACTGACAATTCCTGTCAGTATCAGAACTGGCAGTTTTGAATCACAGCCTCTCTTCCTTCCTGAATCAACCTGGTATCATTTTTTGCCAGGATGAAGCAGTATTAGAAGTTATGCAGCTTTCTGACCTCACTGAACTGGGATGAGCAAGAAGTTCTGATCTCTTTCTGTGCCTCTATCACATTTTAGTATGTCTTCTAAATAGCTAGAATCAAATTTTGTAATTTGAAAGTTAGATTTTTAGGTACTTGCTGTGTATTCTGAGTGTAGTGGCAGTAAGTCACAGATGAGTGATGAGGCCCAGAATGGTGTTACTTTAGCTCACACAGTATTCAGCAGTGTGTTAGTGGAGGTCATTCACCTTCCCATACATGTTTATATAGTTTATCTGCTTCTTATTTTTCCAGACACACTTTCCTGCCCTCAGGGTCAATGAAGATCAGTGAGACCCAAGTCTCAGACAGTGGAATGTATATCTGTGTTGCCACAAATATTGCTGGGAACGTGACTCAGTCAGTGAAGCTCAGTGTACATGGTAAGTTGGAACTGCAAGGCTAATCATCTGCAAGTTTCCACATGGAATTTTGCATCATGTAGAGCTTGCCAAACATTTTTCTTTATGTACATTAAATCCCCTATTAACCTTTATTCTTTCAGGGCATATTTCTTTTGTATGCAGTTATTCATTATGCAGAAAGGCAATACTGCATAAACACACACACACATGTATATATATATCTATATGTATGTAAAGGTGTCTAGTGCCTCCTGCTCAAGCCTTTCCCTCCTCTTACCTTCAGTCATCCCATGTCAGTCCCTTGTCTCTCCCCTGCTCTCCCTATACTGGGGCCCCAACCCCTTCTCTTAACCACTCACACAATGACACGTCTGGAAAAATGTCACTTGTTATTGTTTCAGACATTCTTTTTGAGTCTTTCTATTGCCAACGATCCTTAGAAAGAAAAACATTGTGGCAGAAGTCTGATGGTGAATTTATATTATTCTTTAGAACCAGGAAAATCACTTCCAGTTCTGTTTTATCTCCCTGTCCGAACCTGTGTTTGGAAGCAGACAAAGATCAGGGATTAGGGGAAGGAAATTAAAATGTCAAAAGGAAAGTGGGATTAACTTTATCACAAAAGGCTTTTGAATTGTTTTGTGTTATGAAGAGCCAGTACCTACAGCCCTTCACATGTGCTCAGAGTATTACACTGCTCATGGGAGTCATGCAGGAGAATTGGAAATGTGGCTTCTTCAAATAAATTAAGCCCCAGGGAATCTTGCATCCTGTTCTGTGCGAGGGAACATGCAGGTTTGCTTTCATAGGCTCCTGAGGGACTTTGGTTTGGTGAACAAAGAAGGACATTTTCTAAAAAAAAAAATAAAAGTGGCAAAGGATTTCAGAGGATCACAGAATGGTTTGGGCTGGAAGGGAATGCTAAAATGCACCCAGTCCCATCCCCTGCCATGGGCAGGGACACCTCCCACCAGCCCAGGTTGCTCCAAGTCCCATCCAACCTGGCCTGGGACACTCCCAGGGATGGAGCAGCCACAGCGTCTCTGCCCACCCTGTGCCAGGGCCTGCCCACCCTCCCAGGGAAGGATTTCTGCCTTTATGTCTGGTCTGAATCTCCCCTCTTTCAGTTTAAAATAGTTCCCCCTTGTCCCCGGTCCCTCTCCAGCTTTCCTGGAGCCCCTTTGGTCACTGCAAGGGACTGTCAGATCTCTTCACAACCTTCACCTCTTCACTCTGAACACCCCAGTCTTCTTCCAGAACGATCCATCGTTTCCTTCCCACTTCCACGGGCTCCTTTTGTCTCCCTCAGTGCCTGCGCGGATCCAGCGTGGGCCCCGCGTGGTGACGGCGCTGTCCGGGCAGCGTGTGGAGCTGCCGTGCAGTGCCCACGGGGTGCCCACGCCGGCGCTGACGTGGCTGCGTGGCCACAGCACCGTGGCCGGGGGGCCCTTCGGCCGTGGCCCCGATGGAGCCCTGACCATCAGCAGCGTCCAGCCCGCCCATGCCGGAGCCTACGAGTGCGTGGCCACCAACGCCGCGGGCAGGGACGCCGTGGAGGTGACGCTGCACGTGCTGGGTATGTGTGTTGGGCACGTGTGGCTGCTGTGCCTCATGTTGACTCTGACTGGGCTGCTGTGCTGTGTGCCCCCCGTCCCCTCGACGTGCTGTGTGCCCCCCGTCCCCTCGACGTGCTGTGTGCCCCCCACCAAACTCAGCTGTGAGCTGGTCAGCTCTTCTCCCACTCCTGAAAAGAGAAAAAAAAATGAGCAAAAAGGAAAATGTAGTAAAGGAATATATATATTTAGACATATTTCATGTATATACAACTAAATACTATGTACATATGATACAAGGATTCCAAGCAATCCCAAACAACCCCAAAAGGGAAAAAGGGGAAAAGGACCAAAAAGGCTAAAAACAAAACAAACCCACACAATTGAATCCAGGAATTAGCTCAGTAAAACAACTCACACAGTAAGATTTCACCAACTTCCTTTAGGAGAATTGAGTTCTTTCCTCCTGTGCCCACAGAGCCAACAGCCTTTAGCCAGGCCTGAACTCACAGAGATAAGCCAGACCTAAACCCTGAGAGCTGCTGTGTCTGTGCTCACCCAACAAGGGAGAGAAGAGAAAAAAGAGAAAGAGGAACCTCTCTCTCTGTCTTTATACACCTGATTCCATAAGGGAATGATATGGAATATTTCCTTAGTTTTGCCCCCAGTTTCTAGGGAAGACCTACAGACACACCACCTCAGTGTGGCAGCTGGAATGAGTGGCGTTACTCCTCACCTGACGGGGTCACAGGTGACTGCCTTCAGTCAGCAGGGCCTTCTGGTCCCTTCTTTGCAGTGTTCTAAAGGCAGTGTTCTGATCCCTTTGGATTGAGGGTGCTGGGAAATGCTTGTTACAAACGACAAAGGACTCTCAGTAACTTGACGTGATTATAAATTACGTTCTCTGTGTATTCTCAGCCTGCACTTGAGTTTAGAATGAGAGCTGAGAACAAAGGATAGCAATAGCACTAATGTGTTGTGAGGGGAAAGAACAGTTTAAATAGTATTTGTTAGATTGTGCAAAAATGTTGCCTTCAAAGTAAATATAGCAGGTTTGCAAGAGAGCCATTCTCAGTCAGCTCTGAAAGCCTCCTTGTTCTGCCTGAATATTGAAACCAGCCTGCTTGTACAATGCACGTTCCAGCCAGTGTGAAGAGGGTTGCTGGAGCCTGGCATTGTGTGGCTCAGAGAGACTGAGTGCTGTGTATTGCCAAACTGTATTTTTACATTTGAGAGCAGATGTCAAGGAGCTTTTGGGGTCTAATTTTCTTGCAGTGTCTCCCAGCATCGAGGACCTGGACCCTCCATACAACAGTCCCTTCCAGGAGAGAGTGGCCAATCAGCGTGTGGCTTTGCCATGTCCTGCGCGAGGTGTGTGGCACCGCTGCCACTTGGAGTGACAGAAGTGTCTTTTACTGTTAACCATTGAAAATCACTGACTTTCTGTAAAAGTGTCCAATCCACACAGTATTTTCCATATATACTTTATTTGGAAAAATTCAAGCTAACAGTAGTTTAAATAACCACTGTGTGTGGAAAGCTGTTGCTAGCCAAGAGGATTTTATAACGTTTAAAACTAAACTTTTTAACGTTAAAATCATGCTGTAACAGCTGGAGCTTCCTCTTGGGGAAGGACACGTGTTGTCCTCCCAGTAAAACTCTCAGCCAGCAGCAGGAGCTGTTTGAATCTCTGTTGTGCTGAGCTGAGCCGTTTCACCTTTCCCTTGTCAGGTGTTCCAAAGCCTGCCGTCAAGTGGCTGCACAACGGGAGAGAGGTGACAGGCAGTGAGCCAGGGGTGTCCCTTCTGGAGGGTGGCACCCTGCTGGTCCTTGCTGCTGTCACCCCCAGTGATGGTGGTGAGTACGTGTGTGTGGCGACCAACGAGGCTGGCAGCGCAGAGAGGACCTACAGCCTCCATGTGAACGGTGAGGAGCACATCCAACCACGGGAGGGCTGCTTGGGGAGGGTATCTCTGATGTTGTTGTTGCACACTGCACGCCCCAGGTCTGCCCATGTGCTGTTCAGTCAGAAAAGGTGGGCTGAGTACTTGTATTTTTGGTTATTCTGGTGTTATCTCTGTTTTGACCGTTATTTCTGTACTCCAGGACTTTATGCACGAACCATCTTTGTTTGGCTCAAGGAGCCAAGTGCATCTTGGAGGGCTCTACTTACACTTGAAATCTTGAATGCAAATAGCAAATGAAGATTTTGATACTGTAGAGGTTAAAGATTGGGAGATAGAACTGCATTTCAGATGTAAATATGAGAAGAGTTATTTGTCTGATTAAGCATAGGACAAATCTTGTTCCTGATACTCTTCTCCCAGAATCTGAATTAAAAAATAGAAACTCCATGGGTGGCCTTGAGGTATTGCTTCTTATAGAGCACTTTTATTCCAGCCCTGTTCACTTCCCATGATAGTTCTGATGCCTGAGCAGGATTATATCCTTATCTTTATTCTGAGAAAAGCAGAAATTCCATCTTGTGCTGCTGGGACTCATCAGTGGGTTGGGACTTTCTAATCCACCACATAAGGCCATTCTCTTTGCATCCATAGTGGGACAAATATTAGACAGGTGTTCTTGGGCATGACTAGAGCAGTGAAGAGGAAGGAATCCGCTTCCTTTGCTAGACAAGTGTTTCTGAACAAATGATATGAGATTTTAAGATTAAGTTTAGGATTAAATAACATTAAGATTCAGTATTAAGATTAAAAAATGTTGGTGGTTATTCCCAAGTAGTCTGCTACTGGGCAAGAGAAGACTGTTTTTTGAGGAAAAATAAGAAAGGGAGGTATGTCCAGAGCCAAGGAAGCATTGAGGAGGACATGAAAAAGGTCTAAGAAATTTGGATCACAGTGTTCCTTGACTGGAGGGGGAAGGAGGAAGGCACTGGAATGGAAGGCTTCAGTCATGACTTAGAGCTTTATTGCAGTTCCTCCTGAAATCAGAGATCAAGAAAAGGTGACAAACTCATCTGTGGTTGTTGATCACCCTGTAAGTCTCTTCTGTGAAGTCACTGGTAACCCCTTCCCAGTCATCTCCTGGTATAAAGAAGATATCCAGGTATGTATGATAACTGAAATTAGGAGCCTCATTTAGTTTTGTGGGGACTGGGGAGTGTTTGGTGTAAGGATTAACTAAATACAGGTACATGTCTTTGTGTACCGAAAGGTGCACTAAGAACACCTCCATGGAAGGCCAGCTTAAATATTGCTCATCCATTAATTCAATAAGTCAAAAGTAAGCTCTTTATTTTCATATTTCCCTTAGGAATTAGCCTTAACAATCTCCCAGTGTTGCAGATGCCAGAGTCCTTGCAGAGGGGGCCAACAATGCTATTTTCTTCTTTTTATGGATGGAGAAATAAGAACTCTCAGGGGAGATTTGCATTCCTCAGAATTATCCTTGAGTCCTCTGCTTCCACTTGTAGCTGATCAGTCATAGTTTAGGGTGAGGAGAGACCCCCTTTCTGACTCTGAGAGTGCCCATTGCTGGTGGATGGAGGGTTTCTTTGATTCCCCACTCCCTGCTGTACACTGAGCTGCAAACCATGTTGAGCTGATTGCAGCAGTGCAGGAGATCAGTGCTGTAACTGAGAGGGGAAACATTATCCTTTAACCTCAAACTACCATTTTCTTATAAAAATCCAGCTGTGCTATTTGGCTGATGAAATTTGGAACACATAAGGCTGATGTCTTGGGTTCTTTTAAGGTTGTGGAAAGCAGTGCTGTCCAGATTTCACACAATGGGAAGATACTGAAGCTCCTGAAAGCTGTTCCTGAGGATGCTGGACAATACTCATGCAAAGCAATAAATGTGGCAGGAAGCTCTGAGAAGCTGTTTAACCTGGATATACTGGGTTAGTTCATGGTTTGGAGGTTGATTTTTGTTTTGTTTGGATTTTTTTTATAAATCAGTGGTTGGAAAAACAGTTGATATTTAAATAGGCAATAAATTCAAGTCATAAATAGATTCTTCCACTCACTGCCCAGGAAGTATTGGCTGCTGAAGCCACTCACTCATCATGATGGCTTTTGAGTGCTTAAAATTTGCCATTCTTGTAGCAACACAGACAAAATGCTGCTTTTCATTTCTGGGATTTGGTCTTTGGTACTTGGTTTTGTATGTGGGGTGGACAGCAGTGTGACACAGCAGTGTTCTTATGTACAGCCCACCACCAGCACAAGTGTTAATGTGCTTGGCACAGCAGAGATGCTGTTGTGATCCAGCAGAAAATTCCCCTTGCAGTGGAAACTAAAGGTGTTTCAAGGGAGTAGTGTGATCCACCGCTTCCAGTCTCACAGCAAACCTTCCCTGGCTAAATCTCACTTCTTCCCAATGTTTGTCTTGTTGCAGTTGCTCCAGGCATAGCAGGTGCTGATAGCCCTGGGGAAGTGACAGTCATCCTCAGCCAGGAAATCAGCCTGGAGTGCAGAGCCAAGGGCTTCCCGGCCCCTGACATTCACTGGTTCAAAGATGGCAAGTAAGTGTATCACAGCTTTTGTGGCTCGTGTCTGGGTGGTTCCTGCCCTAGGGCACAGAGGAGGGCATGCTCTGTACCTGCAAACTCTGGTTTGACTCCTTAGTGTGAAGTTACTGACAGAATTGGAGGTGCAGTGAAGTGGCACGTCCTTCATCAGAAGTTAAGGTCCTGCTGGTCCTTGTGGACATTCCCACTGCTGGCATGTGCAGAACACATGTAGGGTGATCTTAAACCAGACACTGCTTGAAGCATTTGGTTATAAACATAACCATTTCTGTGAGTTTATTCCAGGAGTTACTCTATCTGGGTGATTTTAAACATACCAGTAGTTAACATGTGGTTGTTTACCTGATGTGATTTTTTCATCAGTAGACACAACCCATGTCAAACATTTTTCTAGCTAGTGCCTTTGTGCAGCTCTGCATAGATACATTAAAGGCTATATATACATTAAAGGTTATATATACATATGTACATTAAAGGTTTGAAAACATTTGTAGCCTGCATGTTTCCATTCCTCTTCTTCTCAGGAGAAGGATTCTTGGTGGCTTAAGTACTATCTGAAAACCCAGTTGGGCTGTGTTTTTGTGTTTAACAATACAGTTCAGTACAAACATGGGTTCGTATTCACAGATACTCTGCTGTGACAGTTCCTGACCCTTTGGTATGGATATGTTAATGCTTTCAACTAGTGGTTGATACTTTGTTATCAGCCAAGGGCTGGCTTGACGAATTAAATTAGGAAAAGGAGCTGTGATCAAACACAGGACTCTGCTGCCATCCTGGATGACCGGAGTGAAGTGATTTGTGTGGTTTGTTTCCTTTTAAAAATTAGGAATAGAGTTAATTATAATAGTTTGTCACACTGTGGTGTTTCTTTTGATTAATGCTGTTAGTGTAGTGCTAAATGTTATGCTTGGTACAGTCACTGCCACCAAAGGGCCTCTTCATCTTACAGTCAGTTTACATTAATGCTGAAAGGATGGGGTCAGAGTTCTGTGAAGCAAAACAACTTCTGTTTCAGGCCCCTCTTTTTGGGTGATCCCAATGTTGAGCTCCTGGACAGGGACCAAGTTCTGCGCATCAAGAACGTTCGAAGGGTTGACAAGGGTCGATACCAGTGCAGTGCCACCAACACTGCTGGCAAACAGCTGAAGGAGGTCAAGCTCATTGTCCATGGTAAGTGCAGACAATGCCTGGCCCTGGAACATCTTTTACTCATGAGATTTCTTTTCNTTTTTTTTTTTTTTCAGTGGAGGTGCTCATATACACACAAATTGTGCAGGGTCACATCATTAATTCGTGTTTGTCTGAGTATATCCATGCAAAAAAAAAAACTTACTGAAACAAACATAACAATGTTCATCTGTTCACAAAGTGATACTTTTTGAGCATTTATGTCAATGAAGTCAAATACGGGTGTATTCTTTGCAGGATTGACCTTTAAGTGGTGGTTTTGTGCTTTTTATAATTTTCTCACTGGTGAGAGACAAAAATCTGGAAAGACTTTCTCAAATTCTGCTTTTAATTAGTTTCAACTGAGTTTTGATCTGTCTTATGAAGAGAAAATGAATTAGATTTTTATTTTAATATACTTGTCTTATTTTTGTTTATTGAAGTGTTAGGAGTAAATTCATCCAGGAATAAGTTAAAGTTAGTGCAAAAGCATAAAGCAAAGTGCAAAACCAGTCACAGTCAGACCTAAATATTCTTTGGAGAAGAATATTCCAGATGATCTTCAGGTAGTATGGTGTGTCATCTGGCTTCAAATGGGGCTCACTGAGGTCATTTGTAGCAGGAGGGGACCACATTAACATTGTCAGCTGGGAGAAAAGGAGGGAGAAGATTCATGGAAGAAAGAAGAGGAGGGTTTTGAAGGAAGGTTCAAATGAGACAAGAGGAAGAGTTTCTCAATTTGGAGGACAAAATATGTGAAAGCCAAGTCAGACCTGAACACTGAGCAAGCAGAAATGAGGGAGATACAAGTGCAGAAATGTCTGTGGCATTATCACTCTCCTGCCCAGAGTGTGAAGGCTAAGGGTTTGAATCCTTGAGCCCTCAAGTCCTCACCTGCCATGGATTTCCCTCTGAACATGGTGTGTGACTGTGTGATGCTGATGCCTGTTCTTGCCTTATCCGGGACGTTTCTGAAGCACACCAGCTCTGGGCCAGTCCTTGTCCCTGAGGAGCAGAGGAGTGCTGGCAGGACTTGCAGGTGATTGTGGCTGTTGTGAGATTACAGGAATCAAAATTAGAGGAACAAAGAGCCCCACAAATAAAACTCTCTCAGATGAGTAGATTTACTTCAGGTTCTTCAGGCTAGAGAGGTGAACTTGTGATAGTAGATTGGAACAGCTCTTTTAATTTCTCATTAAGCCTGGCTGGACAAACAGAAGCCCACAGAGTAAGGGAGGAGCCTAGATGCTAATTCTTGCTCATTCTTACTTGATTTAGCAGTTCAGCCCCATTTTTGACTTGAATATTTTCCCAAAACACCACATTGAAACCATTCCCCATCTCTGTGGATGAAAGCATTTGCTGATAGAGAAACGCATTTGCCTTTGAATAGGGTTTTGTTTCAGCATGTTTTATGGATCTAGGTTTTTTGGCACAAAAGATGTCTTATTAGTAAAAAGTTTCATTGTGGTTTGATAATCTGCAAGACCCATCTCAGGTGTAGATCCATCTGTGGACACTTTGCTTTACATTTCTGCAGTGGGGTTTGGAGTGGCCACTGTGGAAGTCGGTGGAATCCATGGATACCCTGAGTGTGTTTGGCAGCAGAGGAGTCAATGTGTCTGCCAGATGTGTCTGGTACTTTCAGCAGTCATAAATTTAGTTGTTGCCAATTGCATTGTGTTTTTATTACTTCTATGGAGATTTACGGACTCTTTATATTGGCTGATTTGCACCAGAGCTTGTTTGCTAGAAAACTGAGTCCTGCTGCCTGGTGAGCAGGGGAAGTGACTATGGGCCAAGAAGTTTCAAAAATAGGAGCATAAAGCAAGGCTGTTAAGCTCATACTTAGTCTCAAAGTGACTTCATCCTCAGAAGTCTGGAGCACTGAGCAGTTCCTGCTGCAGTTGCAGAGGCTCTTGGGTGTTTCTGGTATTTTCAATAGCTGGCTCCTTGCTGGGAGGATGAGCCTCCCAGGGTGTACAGGGATTGCTCTTGCTTGACCCCTTGGAGACAGGGAAGAGGGGTACCCAGATGCATTGCAGGGTGCAAGGAGGCCCTGATGTGGCACGTATTGGAGCCTGGTGGCCCGTTCTGTTGTGTTCTCTTTGTGCTTTCCTCCCTGTGTGCCTTGGAGAGCAGTCCAGGTGATGTATCGGCTCTACTGGAGAAAAAACCAACCCGAATACAGCGGAGGGGTTGGAAGTCTGATTAAAACATTTTATTCTTCCAGCATTCTGATGTTCTATTCAAACCTGAATGTATTTGTAATCCTGGGCTTTTAATGCTGCTGTTTTGCCTCCTGAAATAGTCCCTCCTAGCATTAAAGGAGGCAACGTCACCACGGAGGTGTCGGTGCTCCTCAACAACCTCATCAGTCTGGAATGTGAGACCAAGGGGATCCCTGTGCCCACCATTACCTGGTACAAGGATGGGCACCCCCTCATCTCCAGCCCCCAGGCTCAGTACGTGGACAGAGGGCAGTTCCTGCAGATCCCCCGGGCCCAGGAGTCAGACTCTGCCAAGTACACGTGCCGTGTGAGGAGCGCGGCCGGGGCCGCCGAGAAGGGCTACCACGTGGATGTCTACGGTGAGCAGAGGTCCTCAGCTGGCCTCTTGGTGCTCCAGAGCTGCACTAGGAGAGCTCCTCTGCCTTTGCAGCCTCTCAGGGGCTGTGTTTCAGTCTGGTCTCTCTGGGCAGGGCTGTGTACCAGGAGATTTGGACCCTCTGCTTTACGGGACTCTTAAAAAGCCCTTCCCTTCATGGAATCCTGCAGTGGCTTGGGTTGGAAGGAACCTGAAAGATCAGCCAATTTCAACCCACTGCCATGGGTGGAGACACGTTCCACCAGCCCAGGCTGCTTAAAACCCCTTCCAACCTGGCATGGGACACTTCCAGGGATGGGGCAGTCACAGCTTCTCTAGGCAACCTGTGCCAGTGCCTGCCCACCCTCATAGGAAAGAATTTCTTCCTTATATCTAATCTAAACCTACTTCCTGTCAGTTTAAAGCCATCAACCCTTGTTCTCCCACTCCATGCCCTTGTCCAAAGTCCCTTCACCAGCCTTGGTACACTGCTTGCTTCTATTCCACTATTTCTTTTCCATGTGTCCATTCCCTCACTCCCATGTGTGTGCTGACCAGTACTCACCTGAAACCGCCAGTCTGTATGGGTGCCTTAGAACCCCTTTGAAGTCCTTCCTATTTAGTTCTTCCCTCTCAAAGTCCTGCAGATCCCCTGTTTCACAGAGCTGGTTGATGCTGCACTACATCATTTGAATTGCCCCACCCCAGCAGCAAATTCTCCCACGAAGTTGTGCATGACATAATGACTTCTGGAGCCAGAGTTGGAGGAGCAACCAGCCCATTTGCTCTTAATACATTTTCTGGCTCCAGAATTAATCACTTGTAATATCCTCTTTCCTTTTTACAGTGCCTCCAGTGATCGAGGGCGATGCTGACACAGCCCAGAGCAGGCAGGTGGTTGCTGGGAGTTCACTGCTGCTGGAGTGTAATGCTGCTGGCAACCCTGCCCCTCTGCTTACCTGGCTGAAGGATGGGGTTCCCGTGGAGGCAGGGGACAACCTCCGTGTCCTGGCTGGTGGGAAGAAGCTGGAGATCGTGAACGTGGTCGAGGCTGACAGGGGCCAGTATTGGTGTGTGGCCACAAGCGTAGCTGGAGAGCAGGAGATCAAGTATGAAGTTGAAATCTTAGGTGTGTGAGCAGCAGAACTGTTGATTTATCAGATTCCCATAAACCTGGTGTGGAGAAATCCCAGAAAACCCAGTGGTTTTGTTTTTGTTGGTGTTGATACATGAAAGATCAGTAGTCACACTTGGCATCTCGTGGAAGCTGGGCACTGCTCAGAGTTCTGTCCAGGGTCACAAGGCAGTTTGAAGGCTCTGACTTTCAAGTTAGTTCTTGAAGGAGTTTTGTGCTCATGGTAGGTAAATATAATTCTCAGTAACCCCCTAAAATTCTTTAACTTGCCTTCATAGAAGAAACTTACAGATACCCCAGGGTATCCATTAAAAATATAACTGAGTAGTGGCCTCTGGGAGAGGGCATCTTTCTCTGAATTTGAGTTGTGTTGTGCAAATTTTGAACCTTCTCTTGAAAAACTACTTTTCCTTCTGTATCCCTTGAACCTGTTAGCACAGTCTGCATCTCTGCAGTCCCTGCTGAATGTCTTGAGGTGAATGAATGCTACAGAAATGGGAATTGCCTTCTCCTGGCATGGAAGGGGTTGTTTGTGAACCGTGAAGAGCTGAGCTGTGTGGCAGTGCTTTCTTCCCAGAGAGGATGGACAGGGTGAAGAGGGACCTGGAAAAGGTTCCTCAGCACCTTTATTTTCTCCTGCTGCTGACAGGGAGTGCTAAAAGTCCCTCCCACCTCCATTCATAGGGTGGTTCTACAGGGTCTAGAAAAACCAACCAAATTAGAAACAGTAAAAAAAAAAAAAAGAGTGATTTGAAGCCACAAAATCCCACTAGGTGGACGTTTCCCTTTGAAAAGGAACAGAGGTTCATAATGAATCAGTGTGTTTATCCCTGCTATTTGAGGGAGACTTTCATGATGTTTCTGTTGGTCTTCTCTCTCTTACAGTCCCACCATTTGTGGAAGGTGGGGATGAGCTCTTGGACTACATTGTGATCCTCCAAAGCCCTCTGGAGCTGGACTGTTCAGCAGCAGGAATACCCTCTCCAACTATCACGTAAGGGACTTGTGTGACAGTAGAAAAGAACTGAATCTGCTGCTTGGATTGGTGAGTGTGGAGTGGAGCTTTGTGAACCACCTTGTGTAACTTGGTGGTGGGCAATGAGTAGAGGACAGACTCCTGGCTCCACTGAAGACAGCACTCACTTGGCAGCACCTGGATTTTATTTTAAAGTACTTTGGTTTGTTGTGCCAGTATCATTGTCCTGGAGATTGGCAGAGATAAGAGGAGGCAAAACTCTCATTCCTTTGCCAATGCAACTGTCACCTTTCTCATATCCTCTTTAGTGCCTGCTCTCCAAAACAGACCATTTTCTTCTGGTAAACCATTTGGGTCTATGGCACTCAGGAAGGTGGAACATGACATCTCCAAACTTCTGTAGAAACACAAATTGAGTTACTCAGGTGTTCTGCTTAATAGAATTGTGCATATTTCAGGGGTGTTGTAGATCTTACTTTGACAGAGACCTGAGATTGAACTTCCTCTTTGGTAGATGGTTCAAAGATGGTCATCCAGTTGAAGAGGGAGCTGGACACAAGATCTTACTAAAGGGACAAAAGCTTGTCATCTCTCAAGCTCAGGTGTCAGACACGGGCCGCTATAAATGTGTGGCTGCAAATAAGGCCGGAGAACATGAGAAGGAGTTTGATGTTATGGTGCATGGTAAGTTACTCAAGGAGGGAACCAACAGACTGCTTTTGTTTTAAATTGCTGGCAGGAAGGTGCTCACATTTCTGTAAATGTTTATTTGCATTAGTGGGTTGAAAAAGTGGAGATGAGATTAGATGAAATTGAATCACGGAATAGTTTGGGTTGAAAGGGACAGTCTCATTCCAACCCCCTGCCAAAGGCAGGGACACCTTCCACTAGAGCAGGTTATCCTGATCTAGAAGTAGAATTGGACTTACCTTGGGGTATTGTTTCTATGTATTTAAATGGACATGTTCAAATGACACTTTGATTTTTTTGATTCTGGTACTCCTTGCAGTTCCTCCAACCATCAAACCAACTGGGCCTTCCGAGAGGGCCGTTGTGATCCACCAGCCTGTGACACTGCAGTGCATAGCCAGTGGCATTCCCAGCCCTTCCATAACCTGGTTAAAAGATGGACAACCAGTAAACGCAGCTGGAGGAAATCTCAGAGTAAGCATGACTCTTATGGGATCTTGACCATGAAAGATAGTTACATGTTAGTGGTTCGATTTCCTTTTGCTTCCCCTCATGCCATGATACAAAGATGCTAAAGATCCACCCTGGACAGCAAGGGGCTTTTTGCCTGCCCAGGATGGCATCTCTGGTCATAGCAGTTTTCAGTAATCTGAATCCTATTAGACACCTCATACCGGTAGAGTCCAGGACTGGGAATTCAGCATCTGGCTCCTTCCAGTTGCACTTCAGCCTTCGAGGTTGTGTGGTCGCTCTGCCCACTTGTCCCTGTGAGGTGGGATTAGATGAGCTGTTCTGTAATCACTGCCTTTACAGCAGCTACCTGTCATTCCTTGCTGGTGGTGAGATCCTGCCTTTCCATGAGGAGCCCTTCCCAGTGCTTGTGTGCTCCAGGGGGTTGAGTGCATGGGCTGGAGGAGTTCTTGCCCTCTTGCCTCCAGCCTCCTCTGCACTTTGCATGCCTGCCCCGCTGCCACCCAGGTCTCCTGACCCGTGTACAGCTCACAGTCCCCATGTGCCAGGCCAGTGAAGTCCCTGCACCCCACTCAGCCCTCGTGGCAAGCCCTTGGTTGGAGGGGAGCGGAGCTGGGTGGGTGTGGTGCCGGCTGTACCAGCTGTGCTGTGCCCCGGTGCCGACTGTGCCGTGCCCCAGTGCCAATGTGCAGGGGTGCAGGGTCCCTGTGTGTTTTGGTGCAGCTGGAGTCCTCAGGCCGTGCCCTGCAGCTGGCCCAAGTGCTGCCCCACGACGCCGCCCGCTACACCTGCGTGGCCACCAACGCCGCCGGAGAGGCGCAGCGGCACGTCCGGCTCCTCGTGCACGGTATGACTGCCCACCCAACCTCTGCCCTTTCTCTTCTCCCTGCACTTCCACCTCACAGTTTCCTTTCCCACTCCATTGGTAAGGAGTGAGGCCAAAGGCTCTCTGTCTCAGGAGGTGGCCTCTCTGACCACTCCTAGGAGTGATATCAGAGTGAGCTCCTTTTGCAGGTAACTGCTGTTCAGAGGTGTCCCAGAAAGCCAAGCACGTTGCCACTAACTCACCCCTCAGAAGGGTGCTCTGAGTCGATGCATGATGTGCCCCCACATTTTCTGTGGGTATTGGTGTTCCCAATGACCCTACAATGGAGAATTTTTACAGGAATGACTTTTCTCAGAAGGAAACATTCTCTTGGGAGGGGATTTCTCAGCCTGTGTAAGGGGAGTTGTCTTTTGCAGCTGACAACAGAATAAAAAGAATCGGGGAAACCCGAGAAGCTGCTGTTTGCATGTGACTTTAATAAATGCTCTGGCCATGATTTATGTATATTTGGCTCAGAAATGGTCATGAAATGTTGTGCGTTCTTGAGAGGATCCAGTCCTCAAAGGAGGGGTGGGAATCCTCAGGAGGTGTGGGAATGGACCATGGCAAAATGCTTACAGAGTATAATTATGTTGACTTTTATTGCCAAGCCTAGTCAGTATCTGAAAATGTTCAGCTGAAATGGGGAGAGGTTGCAGAGTCTCCATGGATGAGACTTAGAAAGAGAAGCCACACTCACCTTAAACTGTGATAATTGCATCACAGCTCATTTTAGTGTCAGCCCCATCGCATAAATGTCTCTGAACATGAAGACTGCCAGTGAAAAAAGTGTCATTATCTGGTGTTTCTGACATGCTGCAGGTTTCTAAACTTTAGTAAGGTAAAAGCAGTGTACAACACTCAGTTTAATATCACCACTTGTAGTGGGATGATCCTGCCACAAAGAATAATTGCTCTTCTGTCCTGTGCACTCATGCCTTGAAAGTCTGTTTTTCCCTCCCAATTTTCCTGAAAAAAAAAGGTAACAAAAAAAAAGTTTTATTCCTCTTACCACTGATGAGGTTAAATAGTTAGAGAGTATTCCCATTTCAAAGAGGAACTTTCTGGAGAAATTCCTCAGTCATCCAGCAGCTGGAGTTTGTGCAACTCATAGCCCAGAGTTTGTCTGAGGGCAGATGACTTTGTGGTTGGGCTCTGTGCTGGCTGGGTGGCTGAATTAATGAAAACCTGCTGCCTTTGTCTTTCCCCAGAACCACCCAGCCTGGAAAATGCAGGGAAAATATTAAATGAAACCGTGGTGGTGAATAATCCAGTCCATCTTGAATGCAGAGCAACCGGGAACCCTCCTCCAGGTACCCACGTGCACCTTGGGGAGCATCTGAGGGAGGGTTTCACTTCCACATGTCTTCAAAATGCTGCATGTGCTGAATGTGAAGCTGCTTCTGTGATTTTCAAACCAGCTGGAAGCTGTGTGAGTGTAGTAGGAGTAAGGATTGGGGAGTTCTGTGATCCCCAAGGGATAAAGGAGGGAAAACTCCCTGGGTGATCCATTCCCTCCTGCGTGCAGGGATGCCCTTTCCACAGGGGAGCTACTGCTGGACCTGCTGCATCAGCTTCAAACACATCCACTCTGACCTCCTGCACACCTAGAACCATGCCTGGTGTATTCAGAGTGTCTGTCAGGTGGGGGCATGTCTAGGATCTGTTTTAATGTGGGTTTTTTTTGTTCCCATCTTCTTCTGATTAGACATAAAAATGCCCTGTTGCTATGAGAACAGTTTTCTGTATTCATTGTTGTACAGCAAAACTGGAGGAATAGTTACTAAGCTTATTTAATATAGCAACTTATACTGATGGATAGCAACATTGCCAGAAGAAGGATGTTACTACAGTTCAGATGAGCATTCAGGTTCACCTGTTCTGCCTTTTTAAGAATTATTTCACTGCAAAGTATTGTTTTCTATAATAATTTATATTTATATAAAACAAATGTTGAAAATATTTGGAGTGTAAGTAAAATGCTTTATAAACATAAGGGTTTTGTATCGATTTTGCACTCTTTTTTAATTTCTTCTTCTCATTTTTCTCTCCAAATTGACAACTATTTTAGAACTAAGAATTAAAATTATTTATTTCAGATAACTTATGCAATAAGAGCAGTTTGGTCACCTGTGGTATGATGTGATGCCACATCCTCATGCTGGGATACAACATTAACTAACAGAAGTGATAGCACAACATCCCACTGAAAAAGAGACCAGAAGACTCTAAATCCCTGAAAACCCTCATGTATTACAGATAATCTCTCCCTAGGTGGTAATTTCATCCACTGAGTAGTGAGGGGTTGCCACTACATGCTCAGTGGCCCATTCTCCTGATGGCTGGTGCCATCTCTTGGCTGAGATGCCAAATCCTCAGATTGTGCTGGCTGTCAAGCTCCTATAGAATTTCCTTTTGGAGCACCACCAGATTTTTGCTTTTCACTTTCCTTTTTATCAGCCTACCAATTGAACAGTTTGGTTGCTTATATTTGGATCCTTTATCCCAGGTGGCTGAATTTAATGTAGCAATAATTTAGGGTAAAAGGTGAAAAAGTTATATATATTGTAGAATCCTAGAATGTTTTGGGTTTGAAGGAACCTTAAAGCTCATCTCATTCCATCTCCCTGCCACGGGACACGGTTGTGTTATTTTGTGTTCCTAGAGCCTCCCTTGACCTTGGTATGAGATGAGTCCATCCCCTGTAACTTGCTTTGTGTGATAACTTTTTAATTTCAGGACATCCTGCTGCAAATCCACGGAGCGGGTAGATGAGGGTGCAGTTGAGTTTTGGGCAACTGCCAGCATTTCACCCAGACGTCGCTCCTTCCCTCGCTCTTGAGCCGCTTCTGGTTGTCCTNTCCGACGCCGGGCTCTACAGCTGCCGTGCGGCCAACGCGGCGGGCGCCGCCGAGCTGCTGCACAGCCTGCAGGTCCACGGTGAGGGCACGGCCGGGTCACCCACAGACACCTTCTCAGTTCACCCTCTCCCACCACTCCTGCCCCTGCTGAGGCCGCTGGGCAGCTGTGCCAGGGCTTGGGCATCCTTTGCTGATGTTCAACCCAAACCTCCCCTGGCACAGGTTGAAGGTCGTTCTTTCTCGCCGTCATCATCTCTCGCTCATCACCTTTGCTCTGCCCGGGTTTGAGTTGTGCCCGGCAGAGTTGGTGTTGCTCCTCACACCACCTGAGGATCCTGTAATGGTTTGGGTTGGGAGGGAAANCTCATTCCATCTCCCTGCCACGGGACACGGTTGTGTTATTTTGTGTTCCTAGAGCCTCCCTTGACCTTGGTATGAGATGAGTCCATCCCCTGTAACTTGCTTTGTGTGATAACTTTTTAATTTCAGGACATCCTGCTGCAAATCCACGGAGCGGGTAGATGAGGGTGCAGTTGAGTTTTGGGCAACTGCCAGCATTTCACCCAGACGTCGCTCCTTCCCTCGCTCTTGAGCCGCTTCTGGTTGTCCTCCATAACATGTGTGTCGAGGTGGGCTCTTGGCAGCCCTTTGGAGCCCGTGTCATGGTGTTGTGTCCCCGCAGGTGTGTGGTGGTCCAAGGTGGGCACGGCGGGCGTGCTGGGCCGCGGGCCGGTGCTGCGCATCGACGCTGTGCGGC
>VXAU01005521.1:28133-109745 GCA_013399695.1 Formicarius rufipectus | reverse complement strand
GCGGCCAACGCGGCGGGCGCCGCCGAGCTGCTGCACAGCCTGCAGGTCCACGGTGAGGGCACGGCCGGGTCACCCACAGACACCTTCTCAGTTCACCCTCTCCCACCACTCCTGCCCCTGCTGAGGCCGCTGGGCAGCTGTGCCAGGGCTTGGGCATCCTTTGCTGATGTTCAACCCAAACCTCCCCTGGCACAGGTTGAAGGTCGTTCTTTCTCGCCGTCATCATCTCTCGCTCATCACCTTTGCTCTGCCCGGGTTTGAGTTGTGCCCGGCAGAGTTGGTGTTGCTCCTCACACCACCTGAGGATCCTGTAATGGTTTGGGTTGGGAGGGAAATTAAAGCCCATCTCATCCCACTCCTTGTCATGGCCAGGGACACCTCCCACCAGCCCAGGTTGCTCCAGCCTGGCCTGGGACACTTCCACAGCTTCTCTGCCCAACCTGTGCCAGGGCCTGCCCACCCTCCCAGCCAGGATTTCCTTCCCAATATCCCATCCAACCCTGCCCTCTGCCAGTGGGAAGCCATTCCCCCTTGTCCTGTCGCTCCGTGCTCTTTCCCTTCTTTCTTTTTCTCAGCAACATTAGAAATAGGTGTCTTGAATTAGGAAACTGTGCTAAGGGAAGGCATTTCTAGGAAGGATGAGGATGGAGACCAGATTTTTGGAAGAGGTATTTTATTTAAGGGTTCACTTCAGCAATTTGGAGGGCTGTAGGGGACTTTGAAGCTCGCAGTGGATAAAGGACACAGATGAAATGCTCCTTCATTATCCAAGAGCTTTAAAGAAAAATGTACTGTGTCTAATAAGATGAAGTCAAAGTGTGGGTGTTTGCAGACATGAGACACCTGACCAAAAGCCAGACTGGAGCTTTTCCACTGATTTCAGTAGCTTTTGGATGTGGCCACAGTCCAGATTCTTATCTTTGAAACATGCATATGCATGTAACTGGTTTTCTGTGGGAGCCTTGCATGTAAAACTGTGGCCCAAATTTGGCACAGTGTCCCCAGCTGAGATGCACACTGAGTATATAGTTCCTATTAATGTTAATTAATGAGTTGGGCAGTGCTTTTCCATGGAGTTAATGACCATCATGGGAGGAACTGATGGCTCAAGATATAGTCAAAGGCAATTAACCCCACCCAGTGATTAATTCCCAGGAAATACTTAGAGCTAAGGTCGTTATTCTAGTTAAATGAAAAGCAACTCCTCTGAGTGTATCTTTTTATAGGAGGCAGAATTTCAGTGGGTGTGTCCAGAGTTTTCTAGGGAAGTAATACTTTCTGAGTAAGGCACAGTTTCCCCCTCTAGAACAGAATCTGTGCAGCTGCAGGCAGGACTAATTGCATCAAAGGAAGCCCAAACTCCTGTCCATGAACCTATTTAATGGAGCACATGTCCTGCCAGGCTGGTACATGGGGGGCTTCTGGAATGTACCATCAGCAGGTTTGTCATCCAGGTTAATTTAGAGTTTCTGAGTCTGAGAAGAGAAGGCGAGAGTTTCTCCCTCTTACTAGTGCAAGCACTGACTACTTGAGGGAGAACAGATTCAGAAATGCCAAGTACAGAAAGCTGCAGAAAGGCTGCTCTGGATTTCCATGTGGCACTTGGCATCGTGAATGAGGACCCACCTCAGTCAACTGCTGGTCTTATTCATGATTCCTGTTATTAACAGTGTTATCACATCTCTTTTTTTTTGGCATTGAAAACAATGCTTGATACTGCGGACTTAGCACTAAATGAAGCCAGGCAGGCCAGCTGAAGGAAGCAGGTGGAATTCCAGTTTAGTATATTCATGTGATTTCATTGTATGAATTTTTTTCACTTCTCTCTTCCTGCTGTAACTTTCTCAGGCTTTTGAGAACAATGAATGCTATTGCACTGCCATAAGGGAGCTGTGTGTGGAGGAAAAAGGTTATAAAGAGTATAGAATCCTGTGCCTTTTTTTTCCTGCTGTTACTGAAGTGTGCCTAAGAGTAGGGAGAACCATGGAATGGTTTGTAAGAGCAGGGAGAATGGTTTGTGTTGGAAGGGACCTTAAAGCTTATCCCATCCCACCTCCTGCCATGGTTTGCTCCAAGCCCTGTCCAGCCTGGCCTTGGACATGCTTCTGGTCTCCCTTTCTGACACAGCCCTACAGCACTTTGCTGGCCTGTGTGCCTGGTGTAAGTGGTTAGAGATGTTCCATTAAGATGTTTGGTGTCATCAGGCCGGCAGATGTTATCCAGCCTGAGCTGGTGAATGTTCCCATATGCTCTGCAAGGCCAATCCATCACTCTGTGTATGCACTTGCTTTATGTGATAAACTTCTTTCTTTAATCCCCACCACTCCTAATGCCTTTCCCAAGGCCTAAATGGGATATTAGAAAAGTTAGAGGGAGTATTTTCTGGCTTTGTGTAGTGGTTCCTGGGTTTCCCAGCTGTCCTCTGGGCAGCAGGCCCAGTCCCACATACCTTGCTCACAGTAGTTTGCTGGAGTTATCTGCCTGCTTGTGCAAAGGAAGAGCAGGATTTGGCACAAAGAACTGACATGAGTTCAGTAGGAGGAACATGAGAAAAGAGCAGCAACATCCAAAAGCAGGTAGCACATTTCATTTCACTGTGATTTAAACTCTTGGGGAGCTCTTACAGCTTTTTCTTCTGTTTGCTTTTTCCCAGTTCCCCCCTCAATCTCTGGAAGCAGCGACATGGTGACAGTGGTGGTCAATAACCTGGTGAGGCTGGAGTGTGAAGCCAGAGGCATCCCTGCCCCTGTCCTGACATGGCTCAAGGATGGCAGCCCTGTGTCCAGCTTCAGCAACGGGCTGCAGGTACGGGGCTCAGATCAGCTGTGTCTGTGCTCTTCCCTCTTGTGGTAGGAGCCTTTGAACTTCCATGGGAGACAGTAAGCTACAGGTTTTGGAATAAAAGTGTAAGGCTGTGTGCTCTAAGTTGTTGGTGTGAATCTGCCTGCAGTAAACACTGTGTGAAGTGGAAGATAGAGGTACATTGAAATTAAGTGGTCCTTTCAACTGTTTTAATACTGAGTAAGAGTTTGCATCAACAAAATTTTCACTTCCTGGCAAGAAGAGGAAATTGGACCATACTCCTCTGCTGAAGAGCTCGAGATCATGTAATAGCTCATTACATACTGTGGTAATTCAGAAAAAAAGCCCCAACCTTTGATATAAGGAGGCATTTCAGAGGTAAAAGCAGGGAGCGTGGTTGCTTTTAGGAGTTGATTTTATGATCTGAAAGGGAAGAGGGGAAATTTGTGTTCTGTGGGGTCTGCTCAGGGCACAGACTAAAGGTGTGACAGAATGTTTGGAGCTGGTGAGAGGGAGGGATGCCCAGATCCTACAAAGACTTGTGAAGGTCAGGAGCTCTCCATGGACTTTCATGAATTCTGCTGTGGATCAAAGTCCGGATCAAAGACGAGCGCTGCAGGGAGACGGTGGGAAGCAGTGGCAAAACAAGCCTTTCCCTTGGGAATGGAAACTCCTGGTTGTCCCTTGTGGTGGTTTTCACCCGGTGTCCACCCAAACTTCTAGCCCCTCCTCCCACCCCCCCTTTCGAGAGGAAAAGGAGAGAAGGCAAAAAACAGCTGAGAGATCATGGCAAAGCAAACTCAGAGTGGCTAAATACTGGCATTTATTACTGACAAGAGAAGAACTAAAACTAAAGGTAATAAAACTAAGAAGTAAGAAATTAATCAGTCCCAAGAACACCCCTCTCCTCCCACTCCTCCCTCCCTCCAGCAGTTCCAGGGAGCAGGGAATGGGGGTTTTGCAGGTGGGTGTTGTTGCTGCCATTGCTCTTGTCCTGGGGGTCACTCCATGGGGGGCAGTCGGGTCTCTGCCCCCCGATGGGCTCCGTGGGCTGCAGGGGGACAACCTGCTCCCCCACGGTCCTGCCCACGGGCTGCAGGGGGGCCACAGCTCTGAGTCCTTCCCCTGCTCCCCTGGGGTCCCTCCCACGGGGGACAGTCCTCGATAGACTCTCCAAGGTGAGTCCACCCCCCGGGCAACACTTCTGCTGGGGGAAAAACCTGCTCCAGGTGGGTCTCCTTCTCCAGGAGTCCTGGCTGCAAGTCTCTTCCAGGATCTCGCTCCATCCTAGGCCTCCCACAGGGCAACAGCTCCTTCTGCATCCACCTGCTCCTCCAGGGGCTGCAGGGGGGTCTGTGCACCCCAAAAGATCTCCACGGGCTGCAGGGAGAGGGAGGAAATAGCTTTCAGTCCTTCTCCTCCCTTGCTCCAGTGTGGGGTCCCTCCTTCTCCTCCTCCTGCTCCCACCTTGGTCTCTGTGTTGTTCTCCCATGGCTGGAACTTCCAACTGCCCCACACTCCTAAATTCCTAACTCTGTGATCCCAAAGCTGGGACTGGGATTCTTCATTGGCTCAGCTCTGTCCACCAGCAGGAGGTCCCTCCTGGCCCTGGCTGTCCTTGGCTCCACAGGACAGGGGAAGTTTCTGGCAGCTTCCAACAGAAACCACCCTGGGAGCCCCCCCTGCTACTAAAATTCAGCTACAGAAACCTGTGACACCCCTGTTGGTGTTTCCCAGCCAGGGGTGCCCTGACTGTGCTGTGCCCTGTTGCAGGTGCTGTCTGGGGGCCGGGTCCTGGCCCTGCCCAGTGCCCAGCTCAGCGCCGTGGGCACCTACACGTGCGTGGCCGTCAACGCCGCGGGCGAGAGCCAGAGGGACGTGCAGCTCCGAGTGCTGGGTGAGAGCATCCCCAGGGGCCTGGGGGGGCAGGGGCACTGGCCAGGGGGCTTCAGCTGAGCACACCCACACCCTTAGCAGCACTGGGTGCAAGTGGTGCCAGCCCATAATGGAAGGTGAACTCAGGAAGACAGAGTGTGTGCAAAAATAAATATATATATATATATGTATGCATTTAGTTCCATGTGTATGTAGGTACAGTCTTCTGTGTATCCTTGAAGAAATACAATTGCAACAGTGGATTTACAAGTTATATAAAAGCTTATTTGTGAGTGATAGGAGAAAATACATGTTTGTTAAAAAAAAAACCATGTGGACCTGCCAGGTGAAAGACATTGTTGTAGCCAGAGCTCAGTGGTGTTTACTGCACCAGAATGAGTCACTGTGAATTTCCCATGCAGCTCTGCAGTGCCACAACCCATTCTCAGGCCTTGCTGTGCCTGCCTAAATGGTGGGGACTTGAGTTGTGCTGGGCACAGCCAGTCAACTTTGTCTCTCTCAAGGAAAAGGAAAGAAATCTTTTGTGCTTTCCAGATTTTGTCAGCAAGTTAATTCTGAAATCTTAGTGCCTGAACTTATATAAATTCATCCTCTCTTCTAATTTGAACAAGGTTCTTGTGCACATGGTGGTATTGTTGGGGTGTCCCGTGCAGGGCCAGGATTTGGACTTTGATGATCCATGTGGATCCCTTCCAGCTCAGGGTATTCTGTGATTCTGTGCTTTCTTGTAACTTGTGTGAGTTGTATCCTGATTTTTCTGTGACTTTATAAGATGCCTTTTCACATTCACAGAATCACAGACTGGTTTCGGTTGGAAGGGACCTCAAAACTCCATCCAGTTTCACCCTCTGCCACTGGCAGGGACACCTCCCACCAGCCCAGGGTGCTCCAAGCCCCATCCAACCTGACCTTGGGCACTTCCAGGGATGGGGCAACCACAGCTTCTCTGCCCACCCTGTGCCAGGGCCTGCCCACCCTCTCAGGGAAGGATTCCTTCCCAATATCCTATGTAGCCCTGTCCTCTGGCCAGACCCTTTGGACCCTTGTCCAAAGTCTCTCTCCAGCTCTCCTGGAGCCCCTTCAGGTGCTGGGAGGGACTCTGAGGTGCCCCCGTGGGGTGTTCTCAGTGCTCCTTGTGATGTGCAGGTTCTGAAGAGCCTGACGTGGTGCAGGAGGGATGTCGGGGAGTGTGACTGGAGCACCTTTGGAGTTTCCTTGGGCAGCTCAGTGGCTTTGGACACCAGTCAAATGAGGATGAACAATGATCTGCCATTGTTTTTAGAAGTTTTGTGGTGCCAGATGTGGAGAGGGAGTTTTGAAATTGAAGCACCTTTGTGGTTGTGCTCCTGCTTGCAGTAGGGCAGAGGAGACGACTGGTCTGACTGTGCTGATCTCCAGTGTTATGGCAATCCCAGGCACGAGGCTGGCAAACCTCACAAGGGAACTTTGAAGGCTGGATGTTTTCTGAGTCAGGGGACAGGTTATTTGGCTTTGGCTTTCAGAATTGACTTGCTTGGTTTAAATACTCCTGACTTAAATCACAGTGAATTTTGCATCTGCAAGGGCAGTTCAGGGATCCAGGACTCTGCCATGGCAAGAGAGCCAGGGTGGCCTAGGCTGGAACATTTTATGTCCAGAACAAGGAATATCAAGGCCTCCTTTGGAGTTTAAGGACAGGTGTGTATGTAACGTGGCATAGATGTATTTATCATTCCTCTTTTATTTTCTGGGAGCTGTGTCCACTTTAGTCAGATGAAATGTGAAGAATTAAGGAGGAGTCATGTATGTTTAAAATGAGTGTTGTATTCAAAACTGGCCAGGGCTGAGCTCAGCTGCAGGGCCAGCTTGAGTGAGGCTGTCACCAGAAAGTAATACTGCTCTTCAGACTTGCCTCACAAGGGCTGTCTAATTAAGAAGCCTCAGGAGGAAAATAATGTGGAGTGCAGTTGGAGCTGCATTGCTTGGAAATTGTGTGTTGTGCTGAGCCAGGAGCTGGATCAGTTTGGGTGACTTAGAGTTACCATGAGCCTAATTAGATTAATTTTAAACCCTGTTCTTTCAGAGATAAATGCTTTGGTGTCTGTCTCTCTCTGTTTCATAAACTCAGTTTCCTTTTGAACACATTTCAATTAATTTAGCAGAGAGGAAAAGTAATGGGTGGAAAAGGCTTTGGAAATAAATTTGCCTTCTGCAGGAATGGATCAACTTCCAATTCTCAGCTGCACAGCACTCATAAAGAAATGGGGCCTTTGTGGCTTCTACAAAGAAAGAAAGATAAACACATTTCTTTTCAGTTAATCTATTTCTTATCCCCAGGGACCAGGCTTTTCCCTAAATTATTTCCAAACTGTGAAATCAGCAGCTCTGCTCAGAACTTCCTGGGCAATTACACACAAAGCCTTATTGTAAATGGGCTGGCCCAGGACATCTGAGGGCTGTGCTGCAGTTCACTGAGTGCCACCCCGGCAGGGGGGACGGGAATGTGTGTTCTTAAATCCTGACACTGGTCAAGCACAGCTAATGGGCTTCAACTGAGGTGTCCAGTGGTTTGTTGGTTTTCTTTTCCTTTTTTTTTTTTTTTTTTACTTCTACACAGAAAACTTCCATTCCAAAAACCCATTTTTCTACTGTATAATTTGCAAATGATAATGTAATAATGAGGTTATCACTGACAGTGCAGGATAAATCTAAATATGGTGCTTGGTGCCAACAACTGCAATAATTAGGGGATCCCTCACAAAGCAGATAAACTAATTGTAGATTGTGACTTGATGATTAAGTAATTAATGCATTCTCTTGCTTGCCAACCACGTAAGTTCTTATTCTGTCATCTGCATCTGGCTATCTCTGGGCAAAATTCATCTGCAAATCACATTTTTCCTAAAAGCCAACTATCCTTCTTGGCACTGTCTACAACAGCTTAAGACGTTTTCAGCTTCTGGGGCTGATGATTATCTTGTGAGCCTTTTCACTCAGCAGCTCTTTTAGCAGGAATTCGTTCCCTGTCCTTTATATAGCAGGGATTTTCCTTTCTAGTGATGTTTCAAGGTGTTTTTTTTGCTAGTCTTGGCTTATCTAAATGATTCCCCAGTAGCTGAAACCTCCCTAGTGTGTGTCTTGTATGGAGGATATTCTGTAATTAAGGTTATTATTCTCGTGCTTCTTGTGATACAAAGGAGACTTAAGTTGTATGTCAGAAAGGTGATAATTGTTATTTTGGCTAAGTCTGGTAACTCCATATTATCTTTACTCTGGGAAGTCTTCAGTGTCCAAAAAGTCTGTTGGTTTGAGCAGCAGGACAAGAGGAGATAGCCTCGGGCTGTGGCAGGGGAGCATCAGTTGGACATTAGGAATAAACTCTTTACGAGAGGGTGGTCAGGTCCTGGCACAGCTGCCCAGGGCAGGGGTGGGTGCCCATCCCTGGGGGGATTCCCCAGCCCTGAGGACGTGGGTCAGTGGTGGGAGTGGTTGGGCTTTTCCAGGCTAACCAGGTGTGTGGTTCCATGGCTGCAGTGCCCCCCGACATCGTGGGAGAGGAGCAGAACGTGTCGGTGCTGGCGGGGCAGGCGCTGGAGCTGCGGTGCCAGAGCAACGCCGTGCCCCCACCCCTGCTCAGCTGGCACAAGGACGGCAGGGCCCTGCTGAGGAAACCGGGGCTGAGCGTCTCTGAGGATGGCACGGTGCTCAAGGTACATGGGGCAGGCTGTGGGCATCCCCTCCTGGGCACGGGCACCGCCGGAGGTGGCACAGCTTTGGGAGAAGGAGTCGTGTGTGAGGAGGTGTGGAGGTTCTCACCCAGTGTCCCCCCAAACCTCCAGGCTCCCCTTTCCCAGAGGGAAAGGAAAAGGGGAAAAGGAAAAAATAACAGCTGAGAGATAGTGGCAAAGCAAACTCAGAGTGGCTAAATACTGAAGTTTATTACTAACAAGATAACTAAAACTGAAAGTAATAAAACTAAAACATAAGAAATAAATCAGTCTTAAGAACCCCTTTCTCCTCCCACTCATCCCTTTTACCAGTAGTTCCAGGGAGCAGGGAATGGGGGTTTGCAGGTGTTGGTGCTGCCATTGCTCTTGTCCTGTGGGTCACCCCATGGGCTGCAGGGGGGTCTGTGCACCCCAATGGATCTCCATGGGCTGCAGGGAGAGGGGGGGGAAATAGCTTTCAGTCCTTCCCCCCCTGCTCCCGTGGGGTCCCTCCTTCTCCTCCTCCTGCTCCCACCTTGGTCTCTGTGGTGTTCTCCCATGGCTGGAATTCCCAACTGCCCCACACTCCTGAATTCTTCACTCTGTGATCCCAGAGCTGGGACTGGGATTCTTCATTGGCTCAGCTTTGGCCACCAGCAGGAGGTCCCTCCTGGCCCTGGCTGTCCTTGGCTCCACAGGACAGGGGAAGCTTCTGGCAGCTTCCAACAGAGACCATCCTGGAAGACCCCCGCTACTAAAATTCAGCTACAGAAACCTCTGACAACAAGGAGGGGGTCAGAGCCCCCTGCATGTTTGGAGATGGATTTGGCTGCATTAATGCTCTGTTATTAATATTCAGGGAGACAGATGTAAAAGTAGAAGTGAATCCCTGTGCCAGGAGGAGAAAGGCAGCTTTGCTGTTCCCCCAGGTGGAGGGAGCACAGGTGCAGGACACGGGCCGCTACACCTGCGAGGCCACCAACGTTGCGGGGAGAACTGAGAAGAACTACAATGTCAATATTTGGGGTAAGATCTGTGCACAGCTGTGATGTGAGACACCAAAATCCCCTGTAGCTCCTCAGCACTGCATTGCTGAGGCTCGTGCAGGGAGGTGTTGCTTCATTTGCTGCCCTTGAAGAGGCCCAAGGAAGTGCTGACATTTCTCAAGGTGCTGTAATTCACCTCTGAGTTAATGCCAGCTCCTTCCCAGGCCTGTGTTGGGCTGGTTTTGCAGGCATCAGTGGTTGGAGCTATAGCTATTGAATGGCATCCTTGCCTAGGGCAGGGGTTGGAATGTCCCTTCCAACTCAAACCACTCTGTGATAACTATCTGGGTTTGTATCTGTGACTTTAATGCCATTTAAAGTAACCTACCAACTTTCCACTTACTTAAATGCCAAAGCATGGGAATTCAGATAAATAAAAGCTGCCTTACCTAGCTTTATTTACTCTGCAAGGTTGTCAGTGCTGAATCATAAAGATAGCTTTAGTTGAATTTTTCTGTGGCTCTGTGATGAATGTGACTTAGGACATTATTTTAATAATTGATTTTGAGTGGTGTTTTGTATGTACCATCATTTTCTCCCCACGTGCCAATTGAAATCTGCCCTTTTCTCCTGTTATAAATCAATTTCTTGCTTTGAAATCACAAGGCTAAAATGATCTGAGAGAGCTTGTAACAGTAAAATTATGATTTTTAGAACAGAATTCAATTCTGTCGTTCTTGATTGAAAACATTAATGGCATTTAAACGAGAGATGGGTGTTGTGGCAGCGTGCCATTTAATGTGTGTGTGGGTCACGCTCTGCTCTCCTCTCTCCCTGCCCACATTTTTGCAGAGGACCTTTGCTGGAGGGGTCTGGATTCTTTTTGTGCAGTGAGACCGTTCCTGTAGGACTTGAGGGGAGGGATAATTCTTTGCTAGTCAGCAGCTTTTGTGGAATAGGCAAAGAAGAGCAAAGCTGTCCCTGTGCTGCAGCAGTGGGATGGAAGGGATGGGTTCTGTAACCACCTTGCATGTGGCAGTGCTGATGCAGGAAAACTTCCAGGGAAAGCCACAGTGTGAATTTAGAAGTCCAGCAGTGATCTCTGTGGGTTCCTGGCTGAGGCCATGAGTGTGGCAAGCTCTCTGGGGTGGAGTCACTTGGCAGAATTCCCCAAACCAACTTTGTTCAATGAAGTCCACTCAAAGCCAGCACAGCATAAATCCTGTGAATGCAGCAGACCTTGGAGGGTGGAAGGATGGATGTAGCCATTCCCAAGTGTAATATTCCCTACCCAGGGCCTGGTTTGCATTGTCAGCAGGAGGGTGCAATCCTTGCTTTAGAGCTTCAGAGCTGAGTGGGATGGATTTGTATGAGGGGCATTTGGGGTTTGCTGCTGGCTGATAATGTGTTGTTTCAAATGCTGCAATTGTTTCTCATTTCTTTGCAGTGTCACCAAGCATTTCTGGCTCAGATGACAGCTCTCAGCTGACAGTCACTGAAGGGAACATGATAACCCTGACCTGTGAGTCCAGTGGCATCCCACCCCCCAGTCTCACCTGGAAAAAGAATGGTAGGTACCTGTCCATCATCTGTTTTGTAGAACAAATGGGGTCATTCTGACCTGAGGGTTGTTCTTTTTGGCTTGTGCACATTTTGGATGATGTGTTCTGAGGAGCTAAAACATGCAGGTACCTACAGAGTCCTGATGTTGAGCCAAATGAACTCCAGTAACAGATTATTCCCTTCCCTCTAATTCACCTCAGTTTGGAGTAGGTGTCACCATTCCTAAAGGAGTGCAAGAGAAGCACAGTGCAGAGATTCCTGAATGACATAAAAATGCACTGTGAAGGATTTAACCCCTCTCAAGGTATTTGTTTACCATGGGGCACCAGGAAGGTGCCCCATCCCTGGTAGTGTCCAAGGCCAGGTTGGATGGGACTTGGAGCACCCTGGGCTGGTGGGAGGTGTCCCTGCCCATGGCAGGGGGTGGGACTCGATGATATCTAAGGTCCCTTTCGACCCGAACTGTTCTGGAATTGTAAATTTGCAGCCATGGTGTCCTGCCAAGTGATGAAAATGCCTCCTGTTGGAGGAATTGCTTTTGGGATTCACTGATCCCTCTCATCCCATCTAAGAGCAGTCTGCACACCCTTTGCTCTGAAGTAACATTGTCAAGCACTTTTTCATGAATTGCTAGACAAAAGCAGGTAGTTTGAGCATGTTGTGTTAAGCATGGACACTGTCGGAGACAGAATATAAGACAAAATAAGATGTTGTACTCTTTCAGTGTGGCAATTGTTTTGTTACTAATCAGTCTTGCCCATACCTGTGTTTTTCTAGGCAGCATAGTGTGGTGTATGTCTGCTTTAATTAATTTTGTCTTGTGGAAAGAGCAGGTTTTAATTACCAGATACTTTTCCTAATGCGTAACATTTTCAGAGAAAATGAAGTTTATCAAGTTCTTTTTAAAGCCTGTCTCTGGGAAGCCAAAAAGGATTGTATGACACATTCCATCAGTTCATTGTAAGACCAGCATGTGAACACTTCAGTGGCAGAAAGGAGACTTACACCTCTTGGAAAGCCTGGAAAAGCAGTCAGAAAGGAGTAGCAGCAGATTTGTCAGCATGTTGGGCATTTGCTGCAGTTTGTAGAGAAGTTTTGAAATGCACAAGGGGGAAATGAAGATTGAGCTGCTAAGAATTATCTGTGGCACGTGCATTCCTTCTGTCACAAAGCCCCCCTGTGATTTGGAAAGATGAATATTTGGGATCTGACATCTCCAAGACTGGAAAATCTGCTCAAAGAATTGGGTGATATTTTGCTGTCATAGTCTGCTGAGGATTTCCTGGGCAGAAAGCTGTGCCCTCTGTGACACACAGCACGCAGGTGGGGGAAAACTAAAGGATGTGTTTCTAGGCCTTGGCTGTGCTGGGTGAGACAAATCTGTACTGAAACATGAGTTATCTTGCATGGAAAGTGCTGAACTGCTCGGTGGAGGAGTCCGGCACTCTGTGGGGGATGAGAGTGACTGCTCAGGGTACTCATGCCATGAAGTCAGAAGTTAATGTGTGAAGTCCTTGGACACCGCCTGAGCGAAATCCCTGCAGTCTGGGCAAACTCTGGCAGAGCAGCTGTAAAACGGGCAGTTGTGTTCTGAATGAGCCAGGGCACTTGACACCTCGTGCTTAATTTGCTCCTTCTGTGGCTGTTGCTGAGAGAGGGTGTGTTGCAGGCTCTGCCCTGGAGCCGGAGCCGTCGGGAAGGGTGCGGGTGCTGTCTGGGGGCAGACAGCTCCAGATCGCCGTGGCCAACCTGTCTGATGCTGCCTCTTACACCTGCATTGCCTCCAACGTGGCTGGGAGCGCCAGGAGAGAGTACAGCCTGCAGGTGTACGGTGAGTACCAGGAGCAGCCCAGCACAGCTGGCCAGCTCGGCAGGGATGGTAGGGAAGTGTGGTCAGTACAGTGATGTTGAGCTGCAGGATTTTCAGGGAGTGAGGTCTGGCTGTGGGGCAGTTTAAGGTTAGTCCAGGGAGAGTGCTAAGTAATGAAATTTTGGCAGTTTGGACTCAGAGCTTGACCGAGGCGTTGTATGTTCCTATTGAAAGCGTGGGACTCCAGGAATGGTGTTTCTTATCTCCACGCTGCAGCAGTGATGTCACCTGACTGAACTTAAATTTCACTGCACAGTCCCTTAGATTTCCCTGCATTTTGCTCAGGAATTAAAGAAGGTGTTTCCAAACAATCCCGTGAAGAAGATGATTTCCCAAAATCAGCAGGGACCGACAGCATTCGGGACAGCTGTTTTTGATTGAATTTTCTCCTCTTCTCATCCTTAAAACTGCAAAACTGGAGTGGGTCCAGAGAAGAGCAACAAGGCTGATGAAAGGACTTGAGCACAAGTCCTATGGGAAGAGGCTGAGGGAGCTGGGGGGGTTTAGTGTGGGGAAGAGGAGGCTTAGAGGTGACCTCATGACTCTCTGTACCTACCTGAAGGGAAGTTATAGCCAGGTGGGGTTGGTCTCTGCTCCCAGGCAGTCAGCAATAGGATGAGGGGTCAGGGCTGGAGCTCCGCCAGGGGAAATTTAGGGTGGATATTGGAAAGAAATTCTTGGCAGAGATTGTAATGGCCTGCCGAGAGTGGGGGGGGGATTCACCTCCCCGGGGTTTTTTAAACTGGGATTGTCCGTGGCACTGAGTGCCATGATCTGGTAAAGGGACTGGAGTTGGACCAAGGGTTGGACTCGATGATCTCGGAGGTCTTTTCCAGCCCAATCGATTTTATGATTCTAAATTAACATTCTGAAAAGCACTTTTTCTTCACTTCCCGGGGAGGAGGGAGGGCAGAGTGTGTCCTGTGCCTGTCCTTGTCCCTGCTCAGAGTCGGGCTGAGCTCTGCCGCGCGTCTCTCTCCCCGCAGTCCGGCCGCGCATCGTGGACGGCGGTGCCGGCCCGTCGGAGGTGGTGGTGCCGCAGGGCAGCGCCGTGTCCTTGGCATGTGAAGCCCAGGGCATCCCCGAGCCCACCGTGGCGTGGCTGAAGGACGGGCAGCCCGTGGGCACCGGGGGGCACCTGCACCTGCTCCGCGACGGCCGCGTCCTGCGCCTGGAGCGCGCTCGGCTCTCCGACGGCGGCCGCTACCTCTGCGTGGCCACCAACGCGGCCGGGCTGGCCGACAGCGAGTACCACCTCAGCGTCCACGGTGAGCTGCCCCTCGTGGGGAGGGGGCACGGGGGCACCCGCAGCAACCACCCCGGGGTGGGCAGGCGGTGGCTGTGCTGCCCAGTGCATCCCCTGTGTGTGTTTCAGGGGTGCAGCTCCGCTGCCGGGTCAAGGATTGGTGCGGTTTCAGTGGCAGAGTTAGGAGAAGTCCAAATGCAGTTTGATGGCACCTGAGTGTTCTAAAATCTTGACCCTCTCTCTGTTAATATCAACCCCACCCCAGAGTTGCTTCATCTCCCGAGATGAGCAAGATCTGGTACAATTTTATATGGTATCGGGGTGAGCGGTGTGGTGGAAGGTATTTGACTGTGGGACATAGAAATCAAGGTTTAACCAAGACCACCCTGCTAGTGGCCACTGCCTGAGGACAGCCAGGATCACAGGGGTCTGATTAGAATGTTCTCTGGTCTTACATGATAATTACATGAACAATTTAACATGGTACCTCCAACTGTAACTGCTGCCCACAGTTTGCCTGGTGGTGGTGATCAGAACATCACATCATCTTACCCTCTGAAGCTTTTGCCAGGTGCCTTTTTACACCTCATCAAACACTGAATAGTCACATCTTACTGGGAAGGGGAACACAGAAAGTCTTATTACTGAAGACAAGAGGCCCAAATTACTTCCCAGTTTTATTCTTTGTTTTGAATATTTGCTGTGCTGTGTTATCAGACTTGTGGGTATTAAACTTCAACCTCCTTAGGGTACTTGAGGAAGTTGGTGAATTCTTGATCCCGGGCTTAATGTTCTGAAGGATGAACTGTAGACGTGCTTCCAAAGTGGGAATATTCATATTCCTAGCAATGAAAAGCTAAAGGTGAATTTGTGGTAGTTATTTTAATAGGGGGTTGTTCTTTCCATGAGGAGTAGCATATAATTCTGTCAGTGTAGGAATTTTCCCCAGTGTTTTCCCTAGTGTTTCATTTGATACTGGGAATTCTAATTCTTACAGGCTGGACAGGACTGCTATAACTGTTATTTGCTATTAAGCCATGAAATAAAGGTGATAGAACAGATAGAATGTAAGTTTAATGTTTCCATGCCACTGCACAGCAAGAAATGGTCACTATGTGTCATATTAAGTGTCTCTGTTGTGTAGCTCCTCACTTGCCAAGCCTTACTCTGGCTTCAGTGAATTATAATTATGTTTTGTGAGCAAAATGGATTTGTTCTGAAGCATGGCTTTTCTGTCCTCTTTTCTGTAGTTCCCCCAAGTATTGCTGGTTACCTGCAGATGCCTGAAAACATCAGCATTGTGGAGAAGAATCCAGTCTCTCTGGTTTGTGAAGCCTCAGGAATTCCCTTGCCAGCAATAACGTGGCTCAAGGATGGAGAGCCCATCACCCTCAGCGACTCTGTGCGAGTCCTCTCAGGTACAAGAGCTGGTGTTCCTGAAATACACTTTGAGAAGAGGGGAGGCTGAAGGACCCTCTGCATCCTCAGTGCAGGTGTTGCCCCTGACAGGAGGAGGTTTGGGTTATTGTGGGAGTGGAACCTGGCAGCTGCAGTGAGGTTAAAGGTTGGTGTTACAGGAGTAAATTGGGTCAGCAGCAGCAGCTCTTGAGATGACAAACTGGGTACCAGGTAGATGCCAAGACATTCTGTGTTGCCTTCCCATGTGGACAGGGATCAGCTTTCTGGAGTTTGTAGGTGTCCCTGTTCGTGGGGCAGGGGGTTGGAACCAGATGATCTTTAATATCCCTTCCAACCCAAACCATTCCAGGATTCTATGAATCAAGTATTTGATGACAACTGAGATGTTTCTTTGATCTTGGGTTTGCCACTCACAGCTGGAAAATAAGTTTTGATGGGGTTTCTTATAGTCTGTCCATAGCAGAGCCAAGCCATCCTGCAGCAAGAACTCAAGAGGCAGGTAATGGAACTGGAAGGTGTTTAGGAGCTCACTTAAGACTGGATTTGAAGTTGAAATGTTTCAAGATTTTTTTAATCAGTGGGGCTTCTAATGTTGCATGTAGTCCTGCCCTCTGCTTTCCCATTTTAAGATGCAACACATGGAAAAGGAGTGGGGGTGAGATTATTATCCAAATGAACCTGGCAGCAGGAGCTGACATGCACTGTCTGTTGTGTGAAGTTGCCATCAACACAAGTAACATCTTCTGGGCTTGATTGTTTGTGTCCTGTCCATGGGTTTCTACACCCACACTGCTATCACCGCCCGGGGCGCAGGGTCGGGAGGCAGAGACACAAAGCTGTTTATTGTCTCTGGATTTTGGCTGCTGTTCCTTGTCTCTGGATGTTGGCTGTGGTGGGAGGGACACATGCCAGGGCTGGTGCTTGCTTTGTCAGCAGACCTTGTGCTTCACAAAACTGCACGTTGTGGCAGTGGAGTGTAACCAACATGGCACTTAGAACTCTATTTGTGTTGTGAAAAACAACAACAAAAAAAGCCCCTCCTTCAACTAATTTAGGAGTGAAATACTTTGCCAAAGAAAGGTTTTGGTGCTGTTGATTGAAAATATACTTGGCAGAGCAGATAATTTCAATGTGTGGACACACTGCTGGCAGCTTCTAGTCAGTTAATTCAGAGCACGGAATCTCCTGAGTTGGAAGGATCCCCAAGGATCGTCCAGCCCTGCACAGACACCCCAACAATCCCAACCTGTCCCTGAGGGTATTGTCTGGATTCTAACGTTTCCTTTTGGTGGTCCTTCCTCCATATCCCCTAGGAAAAAAAAAAGGAATAAACATTCCAGTGTTGGCCACCTGCTCTCCTTGCAGCCCCAGCCCTCAGCTGCACACTGGCTTTAGGGACAAGGAAAGCTTTCACTGAGCCAGGTCCAGCAGATCCTGTGCTGCCTCAGCACTGCTGGCTGGGTGTGTTCTGGTCTGTGGTACCAGGCAAAGTCCCAGCCTCCTGCAGACAGCTGCCTGCTTCATTTTGCTGCTTCTCTGGCCTTGGCCAGGGGTGCAGGGGAGAAGGGATCAGGGAAGACAGGAGGATGCAAGAGCTGAGCCTTCCTCAGTCTCCCCAGCACTCCTGCCAGCAGGTAGAGTTCCTTGGGCAGAGGCACATCCACTAAGCAGCCCAGCACTTTTCCTCCCAGGCACCAGGAGCAGGAACATCAGTTCCTGGGCTGTATCCCAACAATGACCCCATGGGTATCCACAGGCATGGCATGCCCATTTAGGATGTGCTGGAACTGGAAAGGCTTCAGGCTGACCACCATGTCTGCTCACACTGGAATGCCCCCTCGTGTTTGTTCTGCTGTTCCTCTGCCAGAAAGGGAGGAAAGAGGAGTTACTCTGCCATGGCAGAGCAGGGCTATTTCTGATCCTTTGCTCAAACATGCTTACAAAACTTTCTTCCTCTTAAACTAACATGCCTGTGCAAAAGTGACTGGACAACTGCTCTGCTCCAGTGTTAACAGCAGTCTGTTATTTTAAACCATGATATATAAGCCACAGCTGTTACTCCCTGTTGTTATTATTGATGGCACAATTAATGCAAGTGCTGGAAGGGAGGAGTGGAATTTGATTCCTCATCTATACATGTGAAAATACCTTTAAGGTGATTATAACATAAACTGTGTATAAATACCGTAAAAAACAGTGTTTATAAAAATCAATTTGTGTAAATGCCCCCCCTCAAGGTGAGGCTTTATCATTTTTCCTGCATATTCATTTAGATGGTTGTGCTGGTTTAGAGTTAAAGCAATAGGAGAAATGAATCCAATTAGAATGGGATTGCAAGTCAGAATAACAATTTAATAAAAGATCACAAAATACACTGAGACAGAAGGAAAATTTGTTTGTGCCACAAAAACACCAGCTGTGCAGCCCAGCCCGGTGGGGCATGAGCAGGATGGAGCTCACCAACCCCTGTGCTGAGCACCACGTGGGGCCCTGAGTTCAAAGAAAACAAGAAACCTGCTGGTGACAATGATGGTGGCAGTCTGGGGGCAGTCCCAGTCCTGTTGAGGGCTCTGCTTCTCCTTTGGATCTGACGAGAGATCCCAGTCCCCAAACCCCAATTTATCTCTGCTTGGGCTCAGCTGGGAACGCCCAGTCCCTCCCCCAGGGTGGGGAGTTTCCCAAGGGGTGATTTACTCTGTGAGGTCAATCCTGGCATATTTTTGGCACCCCTGATGGCCCCTGAGCAGACATGACCCCTCAGGTGGGTGTGAAGGGAGGAAGACTTCCTTATCCCACAGGAGTTCCCAAACACTCCCCTGTGCCCTGAGCGGTGGGGTGTGCCCTGGGCAGCTGCTGCCAATGGGCCATGGGGAGCAGCTCATGAGAAAAATGCCACGGAGGGTTTAGAATCCACCCCCACCCAGTGCCAAACTGGTCCTGGCTGCCATAACCAGGACAATGGTCAGCATGGCAGAGCACTCAGGTGGATGAGAGTCCTACTGAGACACCGTTCTGTGCCAGTGTCCTGCCTGGAAGGATGGGCACAAACCCTGCTATGCTCCAGTCCCATCCCACCCCGTGTGTTGTTTGGGTGGCCTGGGTTGGGAGGGCAGCTTGTTGGCTCTGCAGGGTCTGCAGAGTGTGTGTTGGTGTTGGGAGGGCAGGACATTGATGGGTGTGCTGTTGTGTGTTCCTCAGGGGGTCGGACGCTGCGTGTGACCCACACGGGCGCGGCGGACGCGGGGCGGTACAGCTGCGTGGTGACCAACGCCGCGGGACAGCTGAGCAAGGACTTCCACCTCTCCATCCTGGGTGAGTGCAGCACCACCTGTACTACAGGAAGGAAGAGGTCTTCTCTCTTCTTTGCTGGTATTTAAAAATTGGTGTGGTAAAACATTCATCCTTAGGGGAAAAAAAAATCAGTGAATTTGATACCGTGGGCAGAAAAAGACTTTGTAAAGAAAAGTTTCTTCTACATGAAATCCCAGCCTGGTTTGGAAGGCACCTCAAAGCTCATCCAGTGCCACCCCCTGCCATGGGCAGGGACACCTCCCACCAGCCCAGGTTGCTTCACGCCCTGTCCAGTCTGGTTTTGGACACTCCCAGGGCTGGGGCAGCCACAGCTTCTCTGCCCACCCTGTGCCAGGGCCTGCCCACCCTCCCAGCCAGCAATTCCTTCCCAATATCCCATCCAACCCTGCCCTCTGGCACTGGGAAGCCTTTCCCCTTGTGCTGTCACTCCATCCGTCATCCCAAGTCCCTCTCCACCTCTCTTGGAGCCCCGTTGGGCACTGGAAAGGGCTCTTAAGTTCACCCAGGATCTTTCTCTTCCCCAGAATCAACAATCAACTCTGGTACAGTGCAAACCTTCAGTCAGTAGAGTCTTTGGGATGACAAAGGATATAGACTAGTGGGATAGGGGATGATCCCATTGACATATTTAGACCAGGAGTGGTCCACAGACGCTTTAAATGCTCTTTGGAACTATTATTTTATGATTTTTGTCACATTATTCAGTTTTAAAATACGATGCATTTCCCAGAAAACTGTTTTTTGCTTTAGTATCTATTTGTTGTTTTTATCAAAAACTCTTAGCCTGATGCAGGTTGTCCCACAGCATTTCTGTGTATCATTTTAGTCTGTCTCTTCTCTCTGGGGTGCTGAGCACCATCAGCCTCCCCTGCGTTCAGCTGGCTCAGACACATCCAGCCTGTTCATGATAACTCCCATTCATGTCAGCTCATGTTTATTTGATGAGGTCATGGAAGTGGAAGTGTGGTAGAATGGAAGAGGTGGATAAACACTGAAGACCATTCATTGTCTGACTGTTTTCTTTGGAGGGTTTTAGCAGCAGGGTGTTCTTGAGGGTTCTGGGAATCTCTGTGGCATAGGCTTTGTTTGCCTCGAAGAAAAGTGCTCAGTGAAGATGATTTCAAGTGGAAAATTCCATTGTTCATCCTTCTCTTCTGTCCTCCCAGTAATTTCTTTGTCTTTCTAGAGGAAAGTTACTGGAATGTGGCCTGATGGTGACACAGAACCCTCACCAGCTCACTGGCAGTGAGAGCTGGACAGAGACATGCCAGGGTTTCTCTAGATTGCTGGAGGAGTTTGCAAGGAGAGCTTAGTGTAATAAGCACAATATTTATCTTTGAGAAAGGTTTTGTGTGGTTTTGCCACATTTTGGAAATTAACATATGTTGACATCTTACTGTTATTATTTTGGGGCCAAAGCAATGGGCTGCTGTGTTTGTGAATAGTAACATTTGGCCCGACTTAAGTCCTGAACTTTTATGATCTGAAGTTATGTTTTCCCCCCATCTGCTTCCTTCACTCCAGTTTGAACTCTTCATAAGTATCAGAAATCTGATGTAACCTTTTTCTTTGTTGACAGTGAGTTCTGTATATTTTCATAATTCTTATTTTTATAGAACTTCTGCTTCCAACATAGTGCTATATCACAAATAAGCTGCTGAATGTATTCTAATTCCTCTCTCTTTAGTTTTTCCATCCAGGCTGAAAGTTTGAATTTTGTAAGATTATTAAAGCAAGATCTGGCTCCTTAGTCTGGCATTTTTGTTACAAAACTTCCCAAAAATCTCATGGAGTTTGAGTTTACTTTCTTATAAGTCTCCTTTTCAGCCTGCTTGGGTTTGTGGTGCCATTTTCTTTTGGCCTGAATCTACCAGTGCCTCCCCTTTGAAAGAAATTGTTGATCAGAGCTCTTAACCAGCACACCTTCACAATGTGTCCTCCTCATCCCAAAGCACCAGGATTATTTGGAAACGGGTCAGCCATACACGAAGAGTTCCCTTGCCTTGAGTTGGCTGTTTGGGGAGTAGGACAGGTATTTCAAGGGTTTTATCTTCTGTTTCCCTAGAGAAAGGCCATTTGTACCACAGCAAGATGCCTTTAGACCTTTACAGTTTGTTTATTCCTGTCTGGAATTAGGTGTATTTGCCTGCCTTTCCACAGCATCCACTTCTTGGGAATGTGCTCTATTGCTCTTTGGGTTTTTCTGGCAGTTACTGTATGACCAAACAGGAGCAGTAGAGAGTTTCTTTTCCACACCCAGGATTCCCAGGCTTGTCCCTCCCTCTGGGGTCACCAGCATCCTGCTGTGTGTGTTGCAAGTGGGTGCTGATGTCTCCTGCCTCTTTGCAGTGCCTCCAGGGATTGTGGGGGAAGACAAACTGGAGGATGTGAGAGTGAAAGAGAATCACGGAGTTACCCTGACGTGTGAAGTGACAGGTAAAGAACACCTTATGACTTCTTCTTTACTCCTAAAACCCGTGGTTCCCATCATTCTTGGTGCTGAGCAGCGTGTCCTCAATGGACTTTTCAGTGGGGTGGAATTGTTGTGTCTCAGATCTAACCCTGCTGCTTAGAGCAGGACTGAGCCCTCCTTGTAGAGGTCCTGTGAAATGGAACTGTGGTGGTTTTCACCCAGTGTCCACCCAAACCTCAAGTCCCCCTGTGACAGGAACCAAGAGCACAGTTACTCTCATACTTCTCCCAAGGCTCATGATACTTCCCAGGAGGTGTATACCCCACTCCAGGAGGCTCAAAGTCTTCCAAACTTGTGTCCCAAAGCACCTCTCCATGGGCTATATGTCCGAGGGGCACCTGAGACCATACACCGGTGTTGCAGAATGCAGAAATTTGGATATTCTGTGGGACTCTCTGAAAAATCCAAGTTTTGTGGTTCCCATGAAAAGCAGGCCTTTGTTTGCATATTTCAAGAGGACAATTCGCATCTTTGGAGTAGGAACTTATCTGTAAGAGGAACACCTGCTGGTACTCCCAAATTCCTCTGGAAAGCTGTCACGGGGTGGGTTTACAGGAGGAGTTAATTAACATTAAAACCACTGGCCTTCTGCTCCCAGATGGCCTGAGTATGGACAGTTCTGAGCCATCCAGTCGTTTTGTATGATGATATAATCGAAGGGTTCAGATTGTATAAATTCAGTCTATCTGAAAATAAAGTAGATCCTTTTGTTCTTTCACTGCATGGTGTGTGTGTGTGTGTACGTGCACACCTTCACCAGTACTTGGCGCTCGTGAGCCTTAAGAGGCCCTTGCAACCTTAACGTGGCTCTTCTCTGGCTCTCACAGTGAGCTTAAATATATATGTAATTCTTTTGTTTTTACTTTACACCCGTGTTTCCCAGAAGCCACACACCAGCTCGCTCTTGCCCTTTTGTTTCCTGTCTCCAGGGAGCCCTGCGCCCCGGGTGAGCTGGCTGAAGGATGGGCAGCCCGTGCCCGAGGATGGACAGCTGCGGGTGGCACCCGGGGGCCGCTCTCTGCACATCCCGCGCGCCCGCGTGGCCGACACCGGCCGATACACCTGCGTGGCATCCAACGCCGCTGGCGACCGCAGCAGGACGCGCAGCCTCAACGTGCTGGGTGAGCAGTGGGCACGGCTCCAGGGGGGCAAAAGGGGCACCTCAGGAAGGAGAGGGCAGTGCCACAGGGATGCCACCACAGAGGCACACCACAGAGGGTTATCACAGCAGTGCGTGTCGCCCTGCGGAGTTAGCAGGAAATCGGACACAGCACAACGACCAATATGACCTCAGGCTGATGCCAATTTATTGTTCACAAAGCTTATAGTTTTATGCATTTAGAGCATCAGCATCACACATATATCAAGCATTTATTGGCTACTACATTCACATGTTTTCTTTTATTCTGTCATTGGCTAAAGTTATGAATTACTATTGTTCTTGTGGTCACGGTCCACTTGTCATGTGGGCATCTTCTTGTTCATTTATTCTTGCAAGTTCATACGTATTTCCCATCCGCAGTTTTCTCTCTCCTGTATCTTTTTCAAGGTTTTCACCACACAACCGTATTGTCTCCAAAACTCAGAATATCTGGATTGCTCAGATTTACAATGTGCCCTTGTTCTTGCAAATATCCCACATCGCCCGTTAGCGGGTGAAACTGTGGCTGAGCGCCAGTGGGTCAGGAGAAACACCAGTGCTGTGCTTCAGACAGCACAGGGCTGGGAAATGGGACCTCAGCAGGGTGGTCCTCCCTGTGGAATGGGCAGAACAACACGTGGGGGCTTACTATGAGTCAGGGAAGGAGCATCTGAAGAGCACTTCAGATTGTGATCTCTTCAGAAAGGCTGAAACCATCTACGGTTCGCACTTTGGGGTTTTTTATCGTGAGGGTTATTGCACAACCAAGTGCAAACAATGCTGAGTTTGTTTTCCACAGCCTCCTTTCCCAGGCTCAGCCCTCCTTCCAGGATCATCAAGCAGCAGCTCTGCCAGCTGCTGCACAAGGAGTGGTGGCTGGGTTCCTGGGCTCGACAAAGGAGTGGGAAGGGGGATGGATTGCACTGACTTGGGATCACTGCTGACTTCAGGACAAAACATGAGACCAGCTGAGTGTTGTCTGGCTCAGGGTTTCCGTGCTCCTTGTAGGAATGCCTCCCAGGGAGCTGAGACTGCAGCCAGATCCTTGGGCTGAACAGGGCCCAGAAAACTGGCTTGTCAGAGAGGTCCTTCCTGTGGTTAATGGGTTGTTGTTCCTAGTGGCTCCAAGCATCGTGGGTGCAGACAGCCAAGGGGATGCAGAAGGTGTCACCGTCGTCCTCAACAGCCCCACCTCCCTGCTCTGTGAGGCTTATTCCTACCCTCCAGCTACAATCACCTGGCTGAAAGATGGGAAGCCTTTGGAATCCAGCAGAAATATCCGCATTCTGCCAGGTAAGCTGTCGTTGTTGTTGAGAAATAGCATTGCGTGGTGTTCTTTTATTGTTTAGTTTTCTGTCAGAGACTTCTCTGACAAATCAAAAGACCCTTTTTTTTTTTGAGTGCTGTGCACTGGCACAGGGTGCCCAGAGGAGCTGTGGCTGCCCCATCCTGGGAAAATGTCCATGGCCAGGTTGGACGAGGCTCTGAGCAATGTGGCCTAATGGAAGGTGTCCCCACCCATGGCAACGGGTGGGACTGGATAATTTTTAAGGTTCCTTCCCACCCAAAGACTTCTCTGAATCTATGTTCGTATTTTTGTGGCACTTCCCATTCCAATATTTTTAAGTGCGTCACAGTTAACTGATTTTTTAAAAAGTTTGTATTTTATTTGTTCTCAGGTGTTTTATTCTTTGGTTCCACAAAGCTTAAGTGATGGCAAAATTCAAATGAGCTGACGATGAATATAAAGAATAGCAATTAAGTGTGGAAATTAGGTAGAGATATAAACAACAGCATTAATAAATAGAATGAGGTGATATTTTCTAGGTGATTAATAGTTGGCCATTTTTAATTTGTGGAGTAAACTCTTACCCAGCACATCTATGGAGGTGGAAAACTGGAACAAGCTTCAGTAGTAACATTGGAGTAATGCAGGTGAACAAGTAGTTTAGCCTTGTTAACTGCAAGTACTCAGAGGAAGGATGAACCCTGCCTAAATATCTTCAAGACATTTCTTGTAGAGACCCATGTTAGCAGATTTGGCAAGAACCTGTAAACAACAGGAGTTGTGCTCCACAGCACTCCCCTGAGTTTGCACTCCTTCACTGCATGTGCTGGTAATGCAGTCAGGCTTTCCTGCTCATCCAAGGGCAGGATTTGGACCAAAGAGTTGGAAATACACTGCAGAAAGTATTTGAATAATTAGGAAGCAGGAGGAGGTGCTGCTCAAGCTTGGTGTCTCTTGGCAGGTGGGAGAACTCTGCAGATCCTGAGTGCCCAGGAGGACAGTGCTGGAAGATACACCTGCAGAGCCACCAACGAGGCTGGAGAAGCCTCAAAGCACTATGAAGTGAAAGTCCACAGTATGGAAATACTTCCTTTTCAGTTTTAATCACCCTTTTTGCATTCTTCCTTTTCCCCCCATTCCACTGTCACCTGTCCTGGTGAATACAAGGGTCTCTATTAATGGCTTTGCTTAGCAAACCTCTGCACTGGCCCGTGGCATTGCTGGAGGAAGACACTCCAAGAGATGCTGTTGTATCCTCTGCAATGCTGCTCTTGGGCTAAAAGCCTTTGTACCATCCAGGGGAGGGTGTTTAAGAAACACTGAACTTCAGTTTCTTCTGGAATGTTCTTTTTGGAGCTGATTTTCAGATCAGACCAGTGCAGCACAATGGGAGATGAGAGCAGACAATCTCCTGAGCACAGAAGCTATTCCAGAAAAACAGAAAGGGAGGGGACCCACAACACCTATTGGGAAATGTTCTTGAGTAAGGTGGAACAGGAGGGTACTATTTTTATATCTTTCCATAAAAATCCATATGCACAAAAGCTTTCCCACTCAAGGCTTCCTGTCAGCACACTGTCCTATGAGCATCTGTGCCTAATGCTCCATCTTAATGCTCAAACTCTTCATTATGAGCTCAGTCAAGCATGATTTTTACCTTTTTATTTTAATTTCCTAGTCTGAATTGGAGTTGGTTTGCCCTCTTAGGGTAACCATACTGTTATTTTAATTACAGTAAGTCCCTAATAAGGCTCCATTGGATTTGGAATAATGAGATGACAAAAGAGTTCATTATTGAAGCATGGCTGTGTAGCAATGTAAAGGCACCACCCCCAAATACCATTGCAACTGTCAGTTATTAGGGTCCTGTAAGCATTAGGGAGAATTTAAAAATCCCCACTGAAGGGAAAAAAAAAAAAAGAGTGGAAAATGCTTTGAAAGCATTTGAAATAATTTAAAAGATATTATGAGACCAGGCTTGGGGATTGCTGAAGAATTTTGAAATGTTCTGGTTTCTTTCTCATTCAGAAGGAAACAACATTTTGCAACACTGGGCTTTCAGGGCAGTGGAAATGTTGAGTTTTGACCAGCTACTTTGAGTGTGGACTTCAGTTCAAACATGTGTTTCTGGGAATATCAGCTTCCATTAAAATGTTTTTTAATGACTACAATACCCTGAAGTTTATGGTATTCAAGCCAGGCATGTAATAAAGTTCTGTAGTTAGGTAAGGCTGTGGTCAGGTCTGCATGCTTAAAAGTGTTGAACACAGTTTTATATATCATAAATGTACTAAAAATGGTTGACAATATGTATGTATATATATTTATACATATATATATGTAAAGGTAAGAGTTTGGCTATGTGCAGGAGACAGTTTATATAAGGGCACTTGCTTTTCCCTGAGTTAGCATGCAGGATTTCCCTTTGGTTGATTTTGGGGTGCTGCAGCACACAGGAGGTCCAGACAGTGTCTCTGCCTTTGTTTCTGTGCAGTTCCCCCCACCATCTCCAGAGAGGATCTCTCGGGGACGGGACTGTCCCCCAGGGAGGTGAAGATCAGAGTGAACCACAGCCTGACCCTGCAGTGTGAAGTTCAGGCCGTTCCTGCTGCTGCCATCAGCTGGTACAAGGATGGACAGGCCAGTGCCAACCTCAGTGCCTCCTGGGGTTTGTGCTGCCCCAGCTCCTGCTCTGTGGCTCCCAGTGATGGTCCCAGTGCTGCCCCAGCTCCTGCTCTGTGGCTCCCAGTGATGGTCCAGGTTCCATCCTGCCCTCCTACTGACACCATCACACATCCCAGGGTGTTTGCTGCGGGCCAGACCTCTGCAAATACACATCCTGCCTCTTTTGGGGTGCCTGGCAGTGCCCTGAGACACCAGTGCTGCAGTTTCCAGACCTTCCCCTGTCCTGTGCTGAGGGAGGGCCCTGCCTGGCAGGAGCAACCCGTGTGTGACCACAGGTCCCTTGGCTGTTGTGTAAAGGCCCCAAAGACCCTGTTCCAGATGGTTCCCCCAAGGGCTGCCCTTGCAGGAGTTGCAGAGAGCCTCCCACTTGGTCCTGGCAGGGCTCACCAAGCCACGAGAGCATCTGGCTCCTCCATGAGGAGCGATTCCCACCGCACGGAGCAGCAGCTGGGAAGGGAAGGGCAGGGCCACATGGCCCTACTCAGATGCAGCACGAGTAAACATACAGAAATGGTGCAATTCCTGCAAGAAAAGGGAGTATAATCTCTTGCTTAGCTCTTCTTGGTAGGGCAGTCATCATGGACCAGCAATTCCTGGGTTTACAGAGCATGTGGAAACAGCCTGGAGTCACAGGGAGACTGTCTGTACACCCTTGGGCTTATTCTGGCATCTCCTGGGACTACTCATTGGATTGCCAAGGAAAAATGATGCTGGGGGGGTTGAGAGGTCCCCAGAAACTCTCCACAGCTGGCTGCCACTGGCACAGCAACTGCTTCTCCTTAGGCTGCCTTGGCTTAGTGGTTTCACTGCCACCCACGGACGGAATGAATTGTTCCCCAGGGGCTGTGAGTTCAGTGCCAACTCCATAACAGTAGAAACGTGGGATCCCAGAATGGTTTGGGTTGGAAGGGACCTTAAAGCTCATCCAATTCCAAAGGCCTACCATGGGCAGGGACACCTTCCACTGTCCCAGGTTGCTGGTGGAGGTGGGCACATCTGGAGTGTCCTGTTTTTCACTCCTGAGACAGACAGGCTGTGTCAGTGCTGTCCCTGCTGTCCAGTGTGAGGTACCTGTGGGACAGTGCCATCCACCCTGTGTCCCTCTGTGCTGCTGCTCTGTCTGACCCATGTTCCCACTGTGCCCTGCTGGGCAGCAGATCCAGTGAGTGTGTGGAGGAGGGTGAGTTGGATCCAGTTGTTCACCTCCCAGGAAAACTGTGCTTTTCCATGTGTAGGTTTGGCATCAGCTCGTTGGCTTGACGGGTGAGTTCAGAGATGGGATGAGCCTGGTTGAATCCAGTGCCAAGAGAGCCCTGGTAGGGTGGCACCATTCCCCTCAGCACCCTTTGGCTGGGGTTAGGAGTGCTGGAGTCCCACATCTTGGAGTCAGGATGCCACAGTCAGGCTGAAGGTGCAGTCGCTGCCAACTATTAAAAGAAGATTGTCTCCAGGAACTTGGAGCTCCATCAAGTTTGCTCCTGTTGCTTCCACAAATGGCTGTTTCTAGTGTGTGTTTAGCTAAGTATTAATTTTCATGCCACATTTCTTTACAGCCCCTGAAGGCAGATGGCCACGTGCTGGTCCAGGCCAGTGGGCAGACCCTGCACATTGAGGAGGCTCAGGTGTCCGACACGGGTCGCTACACTTGCGTGGCATCCAACGTTGCTGGGGAGGATGAGCTGGAGTTTGATGTAAATATACAAGGTAAAAAGTGAATCCAGTTCTTCTGGTAGCCTCCTTTCCTAATTTTCTGGGATGTTGGAATTTATAATTTTATATCCTTTGCACCTGTTTGGTCTAATCTAATGCTTGTGTGCAATTTTGTGTGATTTTTTTTATTTCGTGTATATTTTGCTGATCTTTGAGAGCATTTGATTATTAACAGTATTTGATTATTCAGCAGTATTTGATTTTATTTTAGAAGTTGTGACAAAGACAGTTTTCTGAAGTCAGTTATATATGGAGTTACATGGAATGACATAACTCTCATGTTCCTCTAAATCACGGGAAAAGGGTTTTGTCTTAAACAAAGGCATCATAATTTATTTCTCTGTATTAAGTAGTTTCTAGAGGCCCCAGACTTCAGCATTCCATTGGTCTACACTGTGTGTAAATACAAGAAAACAATAATGAATGATTTCTGAAAATTCAGGCAAAATGAGAACCAGACACCTTATTGTTTGAGTATTGTTGATGAATACCCTCTGTGTTTGCTAGCAGGTCATTTTACACTGTTACTTATTGGCCTTCAGAAGATACTCAGTAGATTGCTGAGTTGTTCATTCTGATGGAAAGGACTGGAATCCTCCTGGGTAATTTGTATTGGGAGGGAGGGGTCAGGGTTGATATAATGCATTTAATTGTTATTGCTGCTATTTAACGTTTCAATACCTTTTCATGTGATTTCTTTAAAACTCTCTGTTTCTGCTGCTGAATTCTAATATATTCCCTCTCCTTTGTTGCAGTACCTCCAAGTTTCCAGAAGCCTCCCAGGGAATGGGAAGCTGGGAACTCAGTGGATGCAGGGAGAGGTGGGCAAAGGAAAGATGTGATTGTCAACAATCCTCTGTCGCTGTACTGTGAGACCAACGCCGTCCCCCCGCCCGTGCTCACCTGGTACAAGGATGGCACTGCCCTGAGCTCCACTGACAGAGTCCTCATCCTGCCAGGTGGGTGCCCACCTGGCCCTCTCTGACCTTAAGCCACCAAGGTGACCAGGGGAATGGAGCAGCTCTGCAGGGATGAAATGCTGGGGGAGCTGGGATGGTCCAGCCTGGAGAAGAGGAGCTTTGGGGGGACCCAACTGTGGCCTTGCAGAGCCTGAAGGGGCTTCAAGAGAGGTGGAGAGAGAGCATTGAGAAGGGCTGGAGGGACAGGACAAGGGAATGGCTTCCCAGTGCCAGAGGGCAGGGCTGGGTGGGATACTGGAAAGGAATTGCTGGCTGGGAGGGTTTGGGAGGGACTGAAATGGGTTTCTTGGAGAAACTGTGGCTGCCTCATCCCTGGGAGTGTCCCAGGCCAGGGTGGATGGGTCCTGGAGCACCCTGGGCTGGTGGGAGGTGTCCCTTGCAGGGAGTGTGTGGGGTGCCCCTGGCACCGCTAATGGTGTGTGGGGTGGTGCAAGGTGCCCCTGGCACAGCTTGATGGTGTGTGCTGTTGCAGGGGGGGTGTAGGATGGTGTGGGGTGCCCCTGACGCAGGGGGTGTGTGGGGTGTCCCTGGCACAGCTGATGGGGTGTGTGGGTGGTGTGGGGTGTGTGGGTGGTGTGGGGTGCCCCGGCACAGCTGATGGGGTGTATGGGTGGTGCGGGGTGCCCCTGGCACAGCCAATGGTGTGTGGGATGGGGTTCCCCTGGCAGAGCTGATGGGGTGTGCTCTGGCAGGGGGCCGGGTGCTGCAGGTGCCCCGTGCCCGCCCCACGGACGCCGGCACCTACTCGTGCGTGGCACAGAACGAGGCCGGGCAGGACTCCATCCACTACCACGTCCACGTGCTCTGTGAGTTCCCCTCCTCCTCCCGGGGCAGAATGGGCTTCTCTGCAAGCCAGGGCAGCCTTAGAGAGCTCCTGAGTGGGTTCTGGCTGTTTGTAAAGGGCTGAATGAACGTGTTCAGGGTGCTGGAGTTGTTGAACTGTATGAATTGTGTGAGGAGTGTAAATGTTTTTAGTTCAGAATGTTTGTGGGCTGTTATTATAGGAACTCCACTACCCCTCCCACCCTTCATCAGAAAGAAAAGTGTAGGTGCAAATTCGGGCTTTCTTTAGTTCCACTTCCCACTGAAATGTCTGACCAAGGCTTTTGTCTCTCCTTAATTTGGTCATGGTTTTCTAAAACACCTACAGAACTCCCAAAGGCCGGGGGAATTGAAGGTTTAGATGAGTGCCTGCACAGCCAGTTTGACCATCTGTTTTGGCTGTTGATGCAGTCAAGGTTTTGGCCTTGGGAAACACCTATTTCTTTACCTCTGTTGCTGTGTACCCCACTGAAAATACTGATTTAATGTTATGAAGGGGTCTTGCCTTGGAAATTTTTATTTTGATGGCAGAGAACATGGTGGAGCTATTTGGAAAATGAGTTTTCACCTCTTCTCTATGCCTTCTGTGAACAAATGTAGTTCTGCTGCAGTCCTTTGAGTCATGCCAGCTGAACTGCTTTTGGGATGATGTTCTCATTCCCTAGAGGTTTCCCTGCTTCCCTCTGAAAGCCCATTGTGGTTTGAGGAGCAGCCCCGAGAGGTGCTGAGTGCCAGCATTGTGTGTCTCTGCAGTTCCCCCCTCCATGGGTGGCACCGAGGGGGACCTGCCCCAGGAGGTGACGGTGCTGGCGGGCAGGGTCGCAACCATGGACTGCCTGCCCAGTGGGAGCCCTTCTCCAAGCATCACCTGGCAGAAGGATGGCCAGCTCCTGCCAGAAGATGACAAACACATGGTTTTGTCCAGTGGAAGGAACTTACAGGTAGCTCACGGTGCAAAACAAGCAAGACCAACCTGCCCGCAAACACGGAGCTGTTTGGTTCTGCTGAGTGTGCAGCCTTTTCTTTTTCCTGCAAGGTGCTGCAAACATAAGGAAGGGGTTTTTTGTCTCTTGTTCCTCTCCCTTGGGTGCTGCTTCTTATTCCTGTGGAGTTCCCTTAAACTCAACTGCTTTGGGGGTCATGCTGTGAACCACGTCAGTGAAATCACTTGGCTTAAAATAATATTGAGTTCTGGAGAGAAAAAAGTGTATTCTGAAGAACTTCCCCTTTCTATCAATAAATGGAATTGGATAAAATTACCAAAACAGTTAAAGAGCTGGGTTTAATCCTTCCCACTTGATTCTTTGACAGTATTGTCTCTCTGTTAGCTCCACAACCATATGTTCTCTTTTCTTCCTTAGATTTTGAATTCCCAAATAACAGATACTGGCAGGTATGTCTGCATTGCAGAAAACATAGCTGGAAGTGCCAAGAAGTACTTCAACCTTAATGTTCATGGTAAGTACAATCATCCATAATTTTCTGTTTTCTGTCAAACACTGGTGTAGCTTGATGTGTGAACTTTGGAGTGCTCAGGCACTCCCTTTATGCAGGGAAATCGTCTTGCTGGGTGTGATGGGGATTCTGAGAGATCAGAGACCAAATACCAGTTTAAAGTCCCTTGGCAGCACGTGGCTCTTAATGCCCCATAGCTTGAGCTCCTTAGGGGTATCCCAGAAGGGTGGAAGCTGTTTCTGGGGGAGCCTGGGTCAGTGGCTGTGTGTGGGCACTGGGTAGGGCTTGCTGGGCCAGGACATCACCAAGTACAGGCAGGTTGAATCATAGTCTGCTTTGATATGGTCATAAAATTCATTTTTCAATGAAGTTAATGGTTGGAAAGCATTAAACAAAGATAGACAGCATGGTAAAGGTTTGGTTGTTTACTAGAAATATGACCTTTGAGGTTCCTTTCTGTTCTCTGGTTTTGGTTTTGTTGTGGAGTTAGAATTAGGGCTAAAGTAAATTTCGGCCTTGAGCATCAGAAGTCTAAAACAAATGCAATCAAGAAATTAGGATATTTTTCATAAAACAAGTCTCTCCACCACCTTTCCTTCCCTCTCCTTGTAGCTCCAGAAAATCAGGATATATGTAATTAACATTTCAGAGGAACCCCAACGTCCCCTTCCATTTCTGCCCACTCTTCTCACCTTGACCTTTCCATGCTGAATTAAAGAGCAAAGGAGCATTATTCCCACCAATCAATCCCTCAGCACCATTCCACCTGCCAAGGAATCCTGGCAACTGCATCTTTACCTGCTTTCACAGTATGATTTGCAGACTTGTATCCCAGCCCTGGCTGAGCTTCCACAGCCCAGTCTGGGTAGAAAACAAGTGCTGTCCTCTCTCTCTCACTTAAATGCAGGAGCTTCATCTCTGCAATGGGGGGATTCAGGTTCTTCATGCAGATTAATTCCATTTTCCTCATTCACACATGCAGCAACATTACATGTTAAATGGCACAAATTTATAGCCCTTTTTTGTACTCAGTGATCCAATTAGCAAAAAACAGTGTCGGCATGGGAAGAATTTGCCCTGGAGTCATTCTCTGAGGAGGTATTTTCTTCCAGTGGGGTCTGTCCAAATTTTCTGATGTGTCAGTTTTGATTTTAGATCAAAATATTCCACCTTTCTTGACATCTGTGTTTTAATTTAAGCTTCTTGTCTTTAAAATATTTGTTTATAGTGACCATAGTCTAATCCTATTCTTGCATGAAGCTTCAATTGTAACTCAGCAGAAGTGCCAATTTAGGTCTGTTATTGTTAATGCCATTTAATTTGAAAAAATTAGTGTGTAGTTGCTCAGGAAAGGACCACACAGGGTGAAGCACTGAGGGAAATGCATTATCACTGAGCAGCCTGATCTGGGTCCTTCAGTGTCAAAAAAAAGGGCTTATTTCCAGCATTTTTGTATATTTCTAGTGGAAATGCTTTCATGAATTTCAATAAAATAGTAAAGATGATGCTCTTTAAGAGGTCTCCAGGGTGAGTGACAAAACTAATAGAAAACCTTTGAAAACTTTGAAAATAAGCACCCAGTTTTAAATCTCAACCTCTGTCCTTAATATGGAATAAATAGGAGTTTTCCTACTGAGTGCTACAACTGAGCCCTTTACTGCATCTGTAGGCAAATACATTTGCATATGCAGATGGCTTGTGGTGCATTTGGGAGTGCTTTTTGCTGAAGAAATTGAAATCACTCACTGTTTAAGCAAGTTCTATTAAAGGCAGTTGAGATTTGGCCTGGTATATTAAATTATCCACTGCCAATAATCACATCTGTGGGAAAGGAACTGTAAAAGTAAATAAATATAAATAACTATCAAATGTCATCAGATCAGAATTCTCCCCTTACTCTAGTGAACCATTTTATGCTCTTTATTAGGGAAATATCCTTCAGTTATTCCAAGCTGGAAAAATATGGGCCAAATTCCCCCATTTACATGGACTCCTTGTTTCTGCAGTGCCCAGAGGAGCCATAAATGTGCCTTAATGAGTGGTCTGTGTCACTCAAGTGACTGCAAACAGCTGGAGAGTTTTGGGTGGACATGGGCCAAAACCCTTCAACATTTCTGTCTTTGAAGAAGAGGATTCCATGTGTTCTTTGGAATGAGTTTTCCACCCTACAGAGCCAAGAACATGCTTTTGCTTTCCTCTTAAGTGTTTTATATATCCCCACTGCAGAAACATGGCAACTAAAACTTGGGGGTTATGGAAAGGAAGAGATCTACAGTTATTCCATTTTAAGTCGTTCTTGTAGAAAGATCCCATGTCAAAATATTCTTGATTTGAAAATAACGGGACTTTTGTAAGCTTAAAAAATGCCCCCCCGCCTTGGAGCACAGGTGCAGACAGGATTTTAAAGGGCTTAGCTCACTGTTAAACAACAGGTTTGTGTGGCTGCAGACCAACTCTGAGCTGAGTCAGGAGGAGCCACTCTGGGTTCTCTATCGTGAGAAAATGGACCATTTCAGAAAGAATGGGGGCAATGAGGAGTCAGGAAGGAGTGACAGTGTGTGATGTTCTGAGCTGCCTCACACAGCCCCTGTCTGGTGGGCATAGTGCTGCCACACTGCTGGGCATCAGGCAGGATCTCTTGGAGGTTCATCAGCCTTCCCAAATCTCAAGCACAGAAGGACTGACGTTTTTGTGAATTACAGGAGCAAAGAATGACCTTCAGGTTGGTTTCAGTCATGTTTCCAGTGGATCCATTCATAGGATGTGACTCAGACCTCTGGCAAAATCCAGCAATTCAACTTTATTTTAGTAAATCTGTGGAATATCCTTTGCTGGTACAGTGGGAGATACCATTAATATGCATTTCTTTCCACAGTTCCTCCAAGTGTTGTTGGTGCTAACCCTGAGAATCTGACCGTGGTGGTGAATAACTTCATCTCTCTGACCTGTGAGGTCACAGGCTTCCCACCTCCTGATCTCAGCTGGCTCAAGAATGGAAAACCTCTCAGTTCAAATTCCAACACTTTCATCGTGCCTGGTGAGGAATCTCAGCTATTTCTACAGCCTTTGGGCTCAGCTTCTGTCTGCTTTGTCTTGAGAGGGCCCACGGCCGCTGTTTATGGAGCACAGTGCCCATGCTCAGCCTGTTGGAACTGCAGTTTTAAAATAGCATTTAGAATGACCACAATCCCCCCTGAGTTCATCTCCAGCCCTCTCCCTCTCTGCTGCAGGTGCTCGGATGCTGCAGATTCCCCGGGCCAGACTAGCAGATGATGGGGAATACACTTGCATTGCCAAGAACCAGGCTGGGGAAAGTCAGAAGAAGAGTCTGCTGACAGTCCTCGGTTCGTTTTCTGAAACACTACCTACTGCTTGTGTTTTGTGGAATAAAACCCCTCTAACCCAGTGAGGTTCTAGAGAGCTCCGTTTATCCTCGGCCCGGGCGCAGGGGGGATCGCTCCTCCAAAAACATGCGCCCCTGGTTGGGTTAACAAAGGGTTTATATGCAACTGAGTGATACATCTTCATTTGTCTTTGATGCATAAACATGATTTCCTTGGAGAAGGCGGGGTTATTATAATGAGCCTCAGGAACTGATTCCCATTCTCTCCGCCCCGTGCTGCTGCTTCTTGCCCGTGTGCTGTTCCCCCTGGGAATTCAGGACGGGGGTCCCTGGGGGTCTTTAGGGATGAAGGAAAGCATCTTCCTCCTGTGAACTCTTTACCTTTTGCTCAAAACTGGTCCAAACCAGCCTTGTTGGCAACTGTAACTGGTCTGATTGGACTTACCTTGTTCTTTTGACATGTTTTCTGATTTATCATGGGGTATCCTGGCTGTTTTAATTGTCCAAGAAGCTTTGGGCCTCTTGGCATGGCCCTTTCAAGGACACTGTGTGAGTTTGGCTGCAGTGAATTTCATACTACTGAGCAAATTCTGTGATAAGTATAAAAGCACAGAAAATAAGCATCATCATAAGCCCTGGGTAAATAAGCATAAACACAATAGGCATAAACAAAATGAGCATAAGCAAACAAAATAAGCATCATAAGCCCTAAGTAAAATAAACACAGGCTCCACTTTCCCTTCCCCCTCATCACTTGGATAACAGAGGGGAGTTTATCAGTTTTACGAGGTTGTTTCAGCAACACAAAGGCAGAAATAACTCTGAGCCTCTCCTGCAGTGCCCCCCAGCATCAAAGACCCTGGTGGAGCCTCCTTGGCAGTGCTGAACGTGCGGGTGGGCAGCCCAGTGACGCTGGACTGCGAGTCCAACGCCATCCCACCCCCAGTCATCACCTGGTACAAGAACAGGCTCGTCATCTCTGAGTCTGCCCACGTGGAGATCTTGGCAGATGGGCAGACGTTGCAAATCAAGAGTGCAGAGGTAGGCACGGCGTGGGGAGGCTGCACTGCCCCTGCTCTGCTGCTGGCAGGCAAGTGCTGTCTTCTTTATTGGTGTGTTTTACTCACTGTATGTAGAAGATTTGTGTGCTGGAGGCCTTTCTGTTTGTGAGAAGGAGCTGGTAGAAGCACAGGAGGGTGTTCATGCCTCTAAACTGTAGCATTAAAATAAGACTCCATAATGATTTCTTTTAAAATATATTCTTATTTCAGGTTTCTGACACAGGCCAGTACGTGTGCAAAGCCATAAACATTGCTGGACGAGATGATAAAAATTTCCATCTTAATGTTTATGGTGAGCACTGTCTGCATTACCCTCAACAGTTGGTATAAAACCCTTGGAGTTTGTGGATTGGACAAGTCAAAACCAGTTTACCAAGTGTTTGGTAACCAAGCCATTCTTACTGCCTGTGTTCAATCCACAGTGCCTCCAAGCATTGAAGGCCCTGAGCAAGAGCTGGTCAGTGAATCCATCAGTAATCCTGTCACCTTTGTGTGTGATGCTGCTGGGATTCCTCCACCAACATTAGTGTGGCTTAAGAATGGAAAGCCAATAGGTAACGTTCTTTCATGCTTTTTACTCCTCCTTTTCTCCTCTTTGAGGCACCACTGTGCTCTTTGCTGTCTCCTGGTTGTTTCTTTTTCATCCATCTCTAGGCAGATTGCTCTGGTAACTGCTTGCAATGTTTGTTTTGAAATGTTGATGAAGGAATTCCCCCATGGCCTGTTTTGCAATGACGACTTGTTTACATGTTTTCAGAAAGCTCGGATTCTCTTGAGGTCCATGTTTTGTCTGGTGGAAGCAAACTGCGGATCGCTCACTCGCAGCTCCTGGACAGCAGGACCTACACGTGTGTTGCCTCCAACGTGGAGGGAGAAGCTCAGAAAACCTACGTGCTTTCCATCCAAGGTAGGGGGGGAGGGTGCAGTGAGCAGAACTGGTTAAAATTCGAGTGAGTGTGACATTGTGTCTGTACCAGGAGCACCAAAATAACATTAAAAACTGGAGAATTCAGCCCATGTGATCTGTGACCAGGGCAGGGCAATGGTTAGAGGATTATACTGCTAGAAATTTGCATGGAAAATAATATTCTTGGCTTCTGACTGTGGAACTTGAATGCAGTTGTGCATGAAGGCTGTGTGTGTTTGCTCCTGGTCGTGTCCTTCCTCCTGCTGAGTGCTGGAGCAGCCTTGGTGGGTTGTGGAGCACTGCACATAGGTGGGGTCAGGAGCAGGGACACCCTTCTTGCCATAGCAAATGGGAGGAGTTAAAAAAGTGACAGAATTTCCTTAGGAATACTTTTGTGCCCCCCGGCTCCAGTGGCAAACCCTTATTTGTGCTGGAATTGCCTCCTGCCTCACTGCCTGTCGCCCTTAGGCTGCCACGGTTGTGTTATCCTCTGTTCCTAATGACTCATCCCCATTAGTTGTGCTGGTGTGCCCCTCCTTTAAGGTATTCCCCAAATTTAGGAATGGAACATAAAGCTGTAAATGTGACTGAAATGGTTTGAAATGCTCAAAACTTCCTAGAGAACAGGCTAGAAATGGCTGTGGTTAGGATGGACTAAGCATGTGGCTGTTAACAGGACTAGGATGGTCTTGACCACAGAACCCCAGAATGGTTTGGGTTGGAAGGGACCTTGAAGCCCATCCAGTGCCACCCCCTGCCTTCTACCAACGCAGATGGCTCCAAGCCCCATCCAAGCTGGCCGTGGACACGTCCAGGGCTGGAGCAACCACAGCCTCACTGGGCACCCTGTGCCAGTGCCCAGAAGCTGCTGCAGGTGCTGCTGTGTGTGCCGGTGCTGCTGAGTTGATGCAGTGGCACTGTTAGTGGCTGGGGCTGTGTTTCCTGCTGCTGAGTGCCCCCCTGTCGTGCCCTGCAGCTCCCCCTGACATCGCTGGCTCCGAGGTGCCCTCCGAGGTGGGTGCCCTGCAGGGGCAGGGCGTGCAGCTGCTGTGCCGTGCCCGCGGTGTGCCCGCGCCCCGACTCCGCTGGCTGAAGGACGGCAAACCCGTGGCCGGGGATCCTCTGCAGAGAATCAGGCAAGCAAAACCAAGCAGGCACTGCATCCTGTTTGCTGATTTTAAAGCTCAGAGGGACATTGAAGAGGGAGAATAAAAGAGGGCCCTGTGAGAGAGAGTGAGGAGGGCCTGAGATGGAGGTTAGTCAGGTTAAGAACATCATCTTCCTCTCTAACTTCTATAGATCTTGCATAATTTGTTACTACTTTGATTTCTTTTTTTCCTTTTTTTTTTTTAACAGAGATAAGTATATGTTACTTATTTCTTAGTTAATAAATTCCATTAAAGCTTATCAGCTTCCTGCAAGTGTACTAAGGTCTGTAAGTTCCATTAAGTTCCTTTGGAGGAGTAAGATCTGAGACGTGGAATCATTTTACTTGATGCTTTTCATTATGGGTCCTCCAAAAGCCTGCGTGGAACTGAATCTTAAACCAAAGCTAAACAGGACATCTCTAGGAAAAGCTTCCCAGCCTATCTCTAACAACAGTATTTTGCAGGACACAAAGGTTGTCTCACCAAAGTCCCAAGAGGACAGAGGTAGTTACTCAGCTGTCCACAGCAACCTGCTTATTGCCAGGTGAGAGGAGCACCAAACCCTCACTGTGCTTGGTGATGCCCCTTGCAGAGTGAGTCCAGATGGCAGCACGTTGAACATTTCCAGTGCCCTCAGTTCGGATACCGGGAAATACACCTGTGTGGCCACCAACGCCGCCGGGGAGGAGGACCGCATCTTCAACCTCAACGTCTATGGTGAGTGCTGCAGCTGGGGGACAGGCCTGGGCCACAGTGCCATCTTGGCACTGCCCAGGGAGGGCACACAAGGCGATGCCTGTGTGCAGGGGGATGCTGCCTGCATGTGTTTCCAATGGCAGGTACTGTAGATCCCATGGTGTGTGCCACGGGGCGTTCTGTCGGTGACAGAAGGACTGCGATGGCTGGGAAACATGGTTTGGGGGAAACGGGAAGGAATTCCTTTAGTGGGTTTTGTGACAGAGGAATTCTGCTTGCAGTGACTTTTTTATTTCTTGTGGAGAAAGATAATCTAACACAACAACAGAGCAATATCATAGGAAATCAGCCCCAAGTTTATCTTTGCTGTTTGCAGTCCAAGTACAGCAGCTGAAAGCAGAGTGGTGTGTAGGGAACTGGTAGTTCAGTGCTGAGAGTTTAAAAGGAGGTGGATGGAGTATGAGAGGGACTTCTTCTCTTGCACTGTTAGACATCCAGGAGATAGTGCAATTGTTTAGCAGCATAGAGAGTGGGTATTTAATTTGTGTAAAGTGTGTTTTCTAAGAATAGTGAGTGAAGAGGGCAGGGCTGTGCACTGGCAGACTGTCACAGCAGTGCAGGCGTCTGTCCTGTTCCACACACAGCACTAATGGGAATGCAGGTGTGAGCAGATAATGAGAGATGACCTTTGATATAAGTAACAATCCTCAATGACCACATCACATCTTTTTGGGAGAGAGTGGCTCTGTACAACAGTAGTGTTTTGCTCAGATTGTATTGGTTGGAATTCAAGCAAAACCAACTTAAATGGTCTTGTTGACGCACCTGTCCTGTGTGTGATGAGGTCTTGAGTGAGCCACAGGTTGAAGGTACACGTGGCTGGCCCTTCCTTATAGAATGAACCCCCAAGAGCATGGTTGGGGTCTGATAAACTACCTATAAACAACAAACTCACCTATAAAACCAAAAAACCCCTAAAGCTGTTGTATAATCAGCCAGGATATTTAATCAGGCATTTTGAAACTTCCTCTATTTAAAAATGAAGTCAGCAGATAAATCTAGATGTTAATGAGTTAGCTTTTCTCCTGTGTGACTTCACTTTATTTAAGAAGGGCATAGGTTGGGGTGCCAGCTCCTCTGTGCCCCTCGAGGTTGGCCCTCCCTGCACTGTTTTCCTCTCCCCAAGAGCTTCAGGCTCTGAACTCCCTCTTGTTTGCCACAGCCTGACAAATCAAGGAGGGGATTCTGCTGTCATTCTGAAGTGCATCTGATTTTAGGTACATCAATGGGAAATTTGCTTGTGCTCTACATTGTTGTTAGAGGATTTACTCCATTGAGAATGAGGTTCTTCTTCCTGGGTTACCTGTGGGGCCTTAGGTGCAGAGTTCCCTGCAAGGTAACACCTGTGCAATGATTTTAGGGACCTGTTTTGACATCTTCCTTTTCACCATTTACAAAATGCAGTGCCTCCAGCAATAGCCAATGGTAAAGATGAAGCAGAGGAGCTCACTGCCCTTGTGGACACCTCCCTAAATATTGAATGCACTGCTACTGGGACCCCCCCTCCTCAGCTGCACTGGCTGAAGAATGGCCTTCCCCTGCCTGTCTCCTCCCAGGTCAGGCTGCTCTCAGCTGGGCACATTCTCAGGTTGGTTTTCAGCTGTTTTGACTGGCTGAGTTTTCTGTTCTTGTTTTGCTATGTCAGCATAAGTCTGCTCTATTTTTGGAAGCAAGAGTTAAGGTTTTAGCCATAATAAAGCTAGTGGATTCCATATATTCCATTTACAGCTTCCTTAAAGTCCATTTTTTCCTTAGACTTGCCCGAGTGCAGATCTCTGATGCTGGTGTGTACACTTGTGTAGCATCTAACAGGGCTGGAGTGGACAACAGACATTATAACCTGCAAGTGTTTGGTGAGTTTCTCTGAAATGCTTTTTGTAAGGCATCTTATTTCTTAATTTCTGCTGTGTGGTCTTCTTTCTCACCAACACTGTGTTGCAGACAGCCACAAGTACATCTTGTGATGGTGGGGGAAAGCTGGAGGTGAATGGTGGGGGAAAGCTGGAGGTGATGGTGAGGGAAAGCTGGAGGTGATGGTGAGGGAAAGCTGGAGGTGATGGTGAGGGAAAGCTGGAGGTGATGGTGAGGGAAAGCTGGAGGTGATGGTGGGGGAAAGCTGGAGGTGAATGGTTAGAGAAACACTGACTTCTCTGTGTATTGGGGTTTTTGGAAATGGGAAGTATTTTAACACCAGAAGAGTCCTTACCTGACCCATCACTCAGAATCACAGCGTGGTTTGGGTTGGGAGGCACCTTGAAGCCCCTCTAGTTCCAACCCCCGTGGCCATCACAAGTGTTGTAGAAAGGGCAGGACCGCACACCCCCCAACGTTTTGGCCATGCCTGTAAGAGGTGACTGCACTGGGGTCATGCCCTGTGTGACTGTGGTGGTTTTCACTCTGTGCCCACCCAACCCTTCAGCCCCCCCCACTTTCCCAGAGGGAAAAGAAAAAGAGAAAAGGCAAAAAACCCAGCTGAGAGATAATGGCAAAACAAACTCAGAGTGGCTAAATACTGACATTTATTACTGACAAGATAAGAGCTAAAACTAAAAAGTAAGAAATACATCAGCCTTAAGAACCCCTTTCTCCTCCCACTCCTCCCTCTCTCCAGCAGTTCCAGGGAGCAGGGAATGGGGGTTTGCAGTTGTTGGTTCTGCCATTGATCTTGTCCTGGGGGTCACCCCATGGGCTGCAGGGGGGTCTGTGCACCCCAAGGGATCTCCAGGGGCTGCAGGCAGGAGCAGGAATAGCTTTCAGTCCTTCCCGCCCTGCTCCTGTGGGATTCTTCCTTCTCCTCCACCTGCTCCCACCTTGGTCTCTCTCACTCTCTGCCTTATCCCATGGCTGGAATTTCCAACAGTCCTAAATTCTTCACTCTGTGATCCCAGAGCTGGGACTGTGATTCTTAATTGTCTCAGCTCTGTCCACCAGCAGGAGGTCCCTCCTGGCCCTGGCTGTCCTTGGCTCCACAGGACAGGAGAAGCTTCTGGCACCTTCTAACAGAAGCCACCCAGGTAGCCCCCCTTTTACCAAAATACAGCCACAGAACCCTCTGACAGTGACCCACCTGTGGTTTCTCGGCAGTGCCGCCGGCGCTGGACAAGGCGGGGGGCACGGAGGAGGTGCGGGTACCGAGGGGCAGTGCCACCACCATGGACTGTGTCACCACTGGCACTCCTGCCCCCAGTGTGGCCTGGCTCAAGGATGGCCATCCTCTGGCCCTCGGTGCCCACCTGGCTCTCAGCAGGCAGGGCATGGCACTGCACGTGGCCGCGGCCGGCGCGGGGGACGAGGGCACCTACACCTGCCTGGCCACCAACCAGGCTGGAGAGGCCAGCAAGAACTTCATCCTCAGCGTCCTGGGTGAGTGCTGACCTGTGGTGGGGAAGCCAGGGGGATTGTTTAGTGCCACTAAGGGTCAAAAGGGGATTCTTGTAGACTCCTGGAATCTGTTGTGTTCAGGGTGGTTGGGGTTGGGAGGGACCTTAGAGATCCTCCAGTGCCACCCCCTGCCACCTTCCACTAGGCCAGGTTGCTGCAAGCCCCGTCCAACCTGGCCTTTTTGGGCTGAGAAAGAGAAAGAAAGGAAAGATACCTGAAGAGATATGAATGTGTAATACAGGAGATGTATTCCCTAGTACTGAAATAGGCTGTAATTAATACAACTATATGCTCTAAGTGAATAACTTTGGTTAGCAGAAATTGGGCTGGACAGGAAGATGCACAGCTGAAAGTACAGCAGGTAAGGGGCTAATAAATACATTCACTGAAATTGCAAAATAATTGCAACTCATAAAATATGCATATTAACAGGCAGAGGCAGGTGGAAATTACCTGAGTTACTCAGTGAGTCCATGGCACACTCAAAAATAGTATAATATAGACTAATTCTGCAAACTCCACCCCCAAGGTGGGTATGATTTAAAGGCTTTCCCAGTCAGGTTTTTTAGGGTTTTTGAGTCCATAAGGATCTCCAATGCTTTTCCTTCCCCAGAGCCACCTCACATCAATGGTTCAGATGAACCAGAAGAGCTCTCTGTCATCGTTAACAACCCACTTGAACTTGTCTGCATCTCCTCTGGCATTCCGGTCCCCAAAATCTCCTGGATGAAGGATGGGCGCCCACTTCTGCAGACTGAGAATATTCATGTGCTAGGAGAAGCCCTGAGAATAACCAGTGCTCAGGTGGAGTATTTGTTTCGAGATAGGCTCAGTCCTGAGTTCCCTAAACAGGTGGACTATCCTTGGAGATGCCCTAAAATCCTGCTATAAAGTGCCCACCTATATTTGCCATTGGAGAATGTATTTTACAGTCCTTGTCTTGGAGTTTCCCATACACAACACAGTAATATTCTGGGATGAGAGTGCCCAAGCACTTCGGCCTCCTCTGAGCATGTTTCCTTCATGTTTACTTCAGAGTTCCATAATTACTTATTGGTGCCTCTTGTTACACAGCAGTCAGTGCTGGGACTAATCTTTTTCTGGGGTTATTTCTGATTTTAATCTGTCTGTGATCTGTTCTTGTTGATTTTCTACCTATTTGACTCTTGTTACTATCTCTTACTTTTCTTCTTTTTTGTGGTTCGTAGCTCCTCCTCAGCCTTTCTTCTCTTCTCATTAGCTTGGATTTTCTGAAATCTATTTACTTCTCACATGTATAAGCCATGGAACACAGAGAAAAGCTGCATTTCCAGCCTTCTGGGTGCAGGTTAGGAAAAAAAAATAACTACAGTAGAAAGACTTTCAGATTAATTTGTACAATAAAAGATTGCAGGGAAAACAGTCTTTTAAAAACCTTCACCATTAAACTAAGGCTGTGTCCAGCAGTGGACAACCAAGTGAAGTTCCCAAACAGAGATGGGATAGAGTTTGGGGTTGATTTGTTTCTAAAACAAACACTTCTTGGCTTTACAATGAGGAGTTCATAGGAGTGAGAAACCATGAAGGTACTAATGACTGTGTGCTCAAAAGGATTTCCTCAGTACCCAAACCTGACCCCGTAGCCAGGTCCATCTTTATTTCTGGAAATACATTATCCAGAAAGATTTTATGGAGTCTTGCAACTCCATAGCCATCTCTAAGCAACCCCACCATGGCAAAATAACCAAGTATTCCAGAACTTCATTAATTTCTTTCCAGGCATTCCTTATCTCTTGTGTTTGTGTTCAAGTGCTGCCTGGTACACGTTGTTGCTATGTTTGTACTTCTTGGTTTTCTGAATTTTCCCCATATTCCGTGGTTTCTCCTGAAGTGGCTCCTGTTTCCAGGTGGAGGACACGGGAAGATACACGTGTTTGGCATCTAGCCCAGCAGGAGATGATGATAAGGAGTATTTAGTACGAGTGCATGGTAAGTTCAATTGAGGAGAAAAAGCTATTCCTTCAAAGTGTGACCTGCCAAGGTCTGTTCCAGCAGCTCTTGTGGCAAGGGCATGGTCCTAAAGGTGAAGTGTTCTGTGATACTGCACCATATGATCATAACTAAGGGTGCTGAAGAAGGATGGTTACTCTGAACGTGATACACAGTTAGAAGGAAAAATTCCACCAGCCTCCTGTTAGAATTCCAAGTCCTCTTTTTAATATTCTGAATATGCTGTTCAATTGAGCTTATGGTTTTTGAAAAGGGATGTGAAACACACTGATACATTTTGCACAGCTATTAAAAAGCAGAGCCAATTACTGATACCAAGGCTTTGCATTTCTTTGAAACTTCAGAAATAAGTTGGAAGCTTTGAGTAAGGAGCTTTCCTGGTAGCTCCAGAAAACCACCATTGTGGTGGTTTTCACCCAGTGTCCACCCAAACCTCCAGGCCCCCCCTTTTCCAGAGGGAAAGGGAAAAGGAGAAAAGGCAAAAAAACAGCTGAGAGATAATGGCAAAACAAACTCAGAGTGGCTAAATACTGACATTTATTACTAACAAGATAAGAACTAAAACTAAAAAGTAAGGAATAAATCAGTCCCAAGAACACCCCTCTCCTCCCACTCCTCCCTCCCTCCAGCAGTTCCAGGGAGCAGGGAATGGGGGTTTTGCAGGTGGGTGTTGTTGCTGCCATTGCTCTTGTCCTGGGGGTCGCTCCATGGGGGGCAGTCGGGTCTCTGCCCCCCGATGGGCTCCGTGGGCTGCAGGGGGACAACCTGCTCCCCCACGGTCCTGCCCACGGGCTGCAGGGGGGCCACAGGAGACAGTTCTCAATAAACTGTCCAACTTGAGTCCACCCCGCAGGCAACACTTCTACTGGGGGAAAAACCTGCTCCGGGTGGATCTCCTTCTCCAGGAGTCCTGGCCATGAGTCTCTTCCAGGATCTCGCTCCATCCTGGGCCTCCCACAGGGCAACAGCTCCTTCTGCATCCACCTGCTCCTCCAGGGGCTGCAGGGGGGTCTGTGCACTCCAAAAGATCTCCACGGGCTTTAGGGAGGGGGGGGGTCACAGCTTTCAGTCCTCCCCTGCTCCAGGGTGGTGTCCCTTCTTTGCCTCCTCCTGCTCCCACCTTGGTCTCTGTGTTGTTCTCCCATGGCTGGAATTTCTCAACTGCACAACACTCCTTAACTCTCTGATCCCAGAGCTGTGACTGTGATTCTTAATTGGCTCAGCTCTGTCCACCAGCAGGAGGTCCCTCCTGGCCCTGGCTGTCCTTGGCTCTGCAGGACAGGAGAAGCTTCTGGCAGCTTCCAACAGAAACCATCCTGGAAGCCCCCCCTGCTACTAAAATTCAGCTACAGAAACCCATGACACTCACACACGTGGCTGTTCTCTTCTGTCTCCCAGTTCCTCCCAACATCGCCGGTACGGGCGGGCCGCAGGACCTGACGGTGCTGCAGAACAGACAGGTCACCCTGGAGTGCAAGTCGGACGCGGTGCCACCTCCCACCATCTCCTGGCTGAGGAACGGAGCACCCTTGGAGGTACAGGGGCTCCATTCTCTGTCCTGTGCCTCTCACACACTGTTCCTGAGGGTTCTTGCTCCACTCACTCACCCCCCCTGTGCAGCCCCGAGCTCCAGAGAGCTGAGTAGCCCCAGCCCCCGTGCAGGTAGCCCTGACTGAAGCCAGCAGACATGTGAAGTGGCCATCCCGCTGTTACTTGTTCTTTTTTCCTTTAGGGGGATCCCTTGCTCCTCCTGGATCCTCTGAGCAATGCTAGAAGCCTTCGGTATACTCCTGAATGGCTTCCCAGGAAAGGTAGCTGAGAAAAGACTGCACTCTATGTTTCCTTTGGCTCTGTTGTGCATCCTCCTACTCTAGTAGCATTGAGAAAGGACTGGAAATTCTCTCAAAGCAGATGGGTTGCTAATCACCCCAGTTGTGTTATCAAATCCACTCAGAATTCCATAATGCCAGTCTTTGCTGGGTGGAGAGACCATTACCAAGATGAGGATGGTTTATATAGGAAGAATTTTTTGCTTCCCATCCTTGGGATCACTCACAAAACAGATCAGCATTGAAGCTCAGTTATTGACTGAGCTTACTGAATGATTTTCCCTCTGTTGATCTTTAATCTTTAATGAAGAGTAAACAAATTCAGCGTACGAACTGTGTCTCCCTTACCTGTGATCCATCACTAAATCTTCACCCAGATTTCTCCTTGTTTGCTTTCCTTCTGACATACCAGTCCTCAGACTCTTTCTCTAGTGTAAATTTAGAAGAATTAAATATTGCTGGAAGAAGTAGGAATACAGTGGCTGAATACACCTCACAAAGTGCTGCTAGAGACTCTGGTCTTGAATCCAGCCCAAGAACCAGCTAGAAACAAACCTCACAGAAACATTCTGCTTCTGAACAGTTAATTCTTTAATTTCGATAGTGGGGGATTTTATAAAGCAAGGTTGATTGAGGCTTGGAAACAAAAGATAGTAGTTTAGCCTTAGTCTTCTTTGGAAAGCTTGTGTTTTAAAGGCAATGCTTAAGGAAAACAAAGCCATGAAAAGCAGCCACTCTTAAAAACATTCACCAGGGATCAAAGCAGGGGAGGAAGGCTGTGGTAGCCATAGGTGCTGAGCTGGGCACCTGGGAATTGGCTCTGTAATGTGAGCTCTCCTCTTGCCTTGTGAATTCATGTCGGGATGTGAGAGGGCTGAGGCTTCTTGGGACCTTAAGTCTCATCCCATTCCACCCCTGCCTTGGGCAGGGGCACCTTCCACCAGCCCAGGTTGCTCCAACCTGGCCTTGGAGACACTTCCAGGGATGGGGCAGCCACAGCTTCTCTGGGCAACCTGTGCCAGGGCCTGCCCACCCTTGAACCTGTGTAAAGGAACACTCCAGATCTCAGGAGAACATCAGTGTCCTTCCCAATGCCTGTCTGCTTTCTCAGCCTCAGAGAAATGTAGTAGCCTCATAATACTGAGCAACTGGGAAAGAGGTGCCCTTGGGTGTGGGAAGGGAGGTGCTTGTTTGGCATATCATCCCCTTATCCTGGAAAAGTTGAGGTTTCAAAGGGGCAAGAGAGGGTTTGGGAAAGTCGGGTCCTCAGGGTACAGGATTATTTCCATTTAAATCCTCACTGCTTTTTGGAAAACAGCCTTGTGGTGGACAGTGTTGTTCCTCCTGGCTTCATCATCTTCCACTGGGCAGATTCTGAGGTCTGCACTAGTGTGAGGGCTGATCCAGTCCCCTTCTGCATCCTCAATTGTGCAGCACCACCTTTTTTGGTAGCAGAACTCTGGGAAGATCTGACCTCCAGCAGCTTTAGAGTCCTGGCACTCTTCACTGACTTGGAAATGCACATTGGGGGTTAGGAAAAGGTGTAAGCAGGAGCCCCTGGACCTAGTCTGGCTTTACTGAACTTGTATTTTTTCTGAGATGGATTTTCTGACATACTTTGAGTAGAGCATAAGGATTCAATTACAGCTTCACCCCCTGTCTTCTGTCATCTATATGCTTCTGTGTTTAGAACCCATCGCACAGGCTGTGTTCTCCACAGGAAATCCCTGTGATTACCCAAAATTTGTGTCTAATCCACTCATGTCACCTGAGAGGTTCGAGCCCTGCTGTGTGTCCTGCATTGTAGGCTTGGAGCTGGTGGCTGGTGTGGGACCACTGTTCCAGGGTGCCAGTGAGAACCAGAGGAGTTTCACCTCACTGTAGTGTTTCTCTCACATCCTTTAGCCAAAAGAGTAGATGATAAAGTCAGCTTTCAATTCCATCCAGAGGGTGGTAGCAGATAGTGGAAAAGCTTGAATTCCTGGTCTTTTTTCTACTGGATTTTATCCAGTCATGTCTTTGAGCACTTGGAGCTGATGTTACTGTCAGTCAGTCCTGCAGCCGTGACCCACACATTGTGGTAAGAAAGCTTTGACTGAGCTGCCCTCAGGACAGGGGCTGTGGAGTCACTGTAGGGCTGGGAGGAGTGGGAGCTTTGTCCAGAGCTGCTGGATATCTGGATACAGAGCCTGTATCCAGAACTGCTGGATACCTGGATACAGAGCCTGTATCCAGAACTGCTGGATACCTGGATACAGAGCCTGTATCCAGAACTGCTGGCTGGTGAAGTCCTGGCTGGTGAACTGAGCTGTTTGGGTCTGTGCTGGCTCCCACCTGAGCAAGTCTGTGATGCTGGAAGAACAGTGTAGAGAAACTTGTGCTCCTTCTACATGTAGAGTGCATAGATTAAAAAGAAATCATAACAAAGTAGTCCTGCTCTTAGTTGCCCCTTTCCATAAAATCTCTCAAGCCCTTTGGCTGTACAACCCCAAAGCCTGTCTCCTGCAGGCCCATGTCCCAGTAAGGGTTTCAGGGGCGAGCCAGTAAGCAATGACTATTCTCCAACACTTTGTTTTCCCTCTTCAGGGGTGCAAAGGAAGTTAAGCCAGGGATGAATTCAGTCCCTGGTTTCTCTGTGCCCTCCTTTCACGTTGTGCCTTGCCGAGGAGGACCGTGGCAGAGCCCTGACCTTGTGCCCCTGTCTGTGTGTGCCCGCAGGGGACGCCGCGGGTGCGGATCCTGGCGGGCGGGCGGTACCTGCAGATCAACAACGCTGAGCTGGGGGACACGGCCAGGTACACCTGTGTGGCCAGGAACGTGGCAGGAGAGGTGACCAGGGAGTTCCTGCTCACAGTGCATGGTAAAGTCATAGATCCAGCCTCGTGCACCTTGATCTTTGCGTGGCGTTTCTGCAGGAGCTCACACCTGACCAGGAAGCGACCATTAGTAGCCACTTAAGCCGTGCCTAAACTGTGGGACCGTGTGTATGGCCCCGTGTGTGAGTCCCCAGCTGTCCCCAAACTAAAGGACCTGTTGGGGGCTCCCCATGGCTCACTCTCCACCCATATGTGCTTCCTGCTAAGGGAGGCTACGTCTGGCCATCACCCCGATACGGAGTCGGGATGCACTCAGAATGAACCCCCGGATCCAGGACTGAGAAATGTTCCTGGGACAAACTCAGAGAAATTCTCTTCAAAGCATTTGACTGGTCCCCTGGGGACAAGGGTTCGCAGATGGCTTGGCCACCATCAGTTTGGCAGGTTACTTGGAACCTGGGGCAGCTTCTCTGCAGCTGCAGCAGGAGAGGGCAGGGCCTGAGGGGCTCTGTGCTCAATTCTTGCCCTGTGCTGCTTTTAAAGCTGTGCATTCTCTCACCCCTAGTCTGATGACAAACTGTTCTGCTCTCACTCGGGGATGAAGGAACTTTTTCCTTAGTTCTCTTTGATTCCCAACCCAGTAACTTGCAGAGCTGACCTTTGCAGTGCATTTCAGCCAATCTTTCTTTCTGCCCCCCCGCTGCACCATGATAATTGCCCTGTGCTGCCCAGAAGGGTAAGAAACCTTTGCCTGTCATTGCACTGATCCCAAACCTTCTGCTGCCACCTCTGTTTTCATGTTTCAGTTTGCATGAATGTATCTCCCTCTTCTCATGAGCAGTTTTCCCTCTGCAGTGGCTCCCACGATCCGGAGTGGTCCCCAGACCGTGGTGGTGCAAATCAATGCCTCTGCCCTTCTGGAGTGTGCAGCACAGGGAGTGCCAGCCCCCAGGGTCGCCTGGAGGAAGGAGGGGGCAGTTTTTACTGGAAACAATACAAGGTATTGTCCAGAAGTCAGCATAAAGGTTCCTTGTTGCTATTTAAGGATGTGGTCGTCACAGAAAGCATAATTATACACCCATGGCTTGTAAATTAGTTTGTTTTCACAGATCAGAACTGATATTTATACTGTCCTCTCAAATGTGAGAAATACAGTGGGAGAAACAGTCATGTCATAGTATCATGGAATCACAGGAGGGCTTGGGTTGAAAGGGAATTTAAAGACCATCTTGTTCCAAACCACCTGCCCTGGACAGGGACACATCCCACTAGACCAGAAATTGTTCTACAGAAAAGTAGCAGTACCAAAGGTTTCATCCTTTTATTATTAAGAGGAACAAAGAACCCCTCTTTTACAACCAAACAGAACAGTAATTCTCTTCATATTAAGGATTTTGAATAGTAAATATGAAAAATCTTTATATATATATATGCAGTTTTGGGATGAAGTCAAGCATTTTATGCAGGCCAAGGGCTACTTGAGTGTATTCTGTATTTTCTAATACATAAAACTTTTAATGCATATTCTAAGTAACAATTTCTATTATAGTGAATGGTTTCCATCATCTGACTTTTAAAGGGAAGGAGTTTGGCATTTTCCAGAACTGAGCAAATGCTGAGGAATTCAGTTACTTTTCCAAGAAAAAGTGCAAGTGTTAATCAGGGGTTTTTAAGGTTAATTGAGAAACCATCAAAAAGGGGTTTGGCCGTTTTCTGTAAATCCAGTGTCATTTATGTGACTCACTCTGTCAGCAAGATTTCATCAATCCTCTGGGAAGGAGTGAGGTCAGAATAAGTGCAGTAAATGAGAAAACCCCGTGTGGCCAAACGAAGACGCCCCCTGTTCAGACCATTTGCTGTGTGCCCTGAGTCACCTCAGCCTGGGCACTGCCAGGATGCCCCGTGGTGCTGTTGGCTGGGCAGTGGGCAGCAGTGCTTGGCTCTGTTGCAGGTACTCCGTGGCAGAGGAGGGATCCCTGCACATCCCCTCAGCACAGGTTGCTGACGCCGGGAGATACGTGTGCATGGCCACCAACAGCGCCGGCACCGAGCGCAGGAGGGTCGACCTGCAGGTCCTTGGTAAAGCCTGGCCTTCACAACTCTGAAATACAGTCCTGTCCATTGGAAATTGCCCCTTTTTAGCTGCTCTGGGTAGGGAAAAAAAAATTATAAAAAGAGAAGAAATGTCCAGCCTTAGGAGTGTAACCCAAATGTTTATGGGAAGAAAATATTTATTCCTTGTCTCGAACTATAGAGGGACCCGACACATCCCATGCTACTTGTTTAGTAGGTTTATTACTGTCGAGTTGCTCTTTATAAAATTTAAGTCAATGTGTACAGACAGTTCAGCTCAATGTATTTAGATGTGAGAGAGATGTGTGGGCATATATGTTTAATTATTGTGAATAATTAGGCTTTGTTTGTCCTTAGTTCCTCCAACCATTGCTCCTGGGCAGACAAATATCACAGTTACTGTGAATGTGCAAACCACTTTGCCTTGTGAAACCACTGGAATTCCCAAACCAGCAGTTGGCTGGAAAAAAAATGGGCATCTGCTTAGTATTGACCAGAACCAGAATACATACAGGTGAGAAGTGTTTTCTTTTCACTGTGGGTTTGAAGTTTTCAGGGATGATTTTGGCACTAGCCCCTGCATAAATGTAATCTTGTGTAGTCAGCAAATTTAGTGGGCTGATTACCTGAAAAGGAAAGAAGTATTTCAATGGCTTTTGCTTTCTCTTTCTTTGTTCAGACTTCTGTCTTCAGGTTCCTTGACAATCATTTCTCCCACTGTGGATGACACTGGTGTCTATGAGTGCTCTGTGTCAAATGATGCAGGAGAAGACCAAAGAGCAGTTGAGCTCACTGTGCAAGGTAGAGGGATATTGCTCTTCCATGTGTGTGGCACCCAGAGTTTCTGGGGGTCATTCCTATGTTGAGATGAGATTTTTATTCCTTATGGTACTGATATCCATAAGCCTCTGGTATTCCCAAGAAAGAGGAGTTATTTCCAAGAATTTATAGAAGTGAACGTGAGCAAGTAACCTTTGCCCTGCTCTGCATTTCCAGTGCCCCCATCCATAGCAGATGAAGCCACAGACCTTCTGGTGACAAAGCTGTCCCCAGTGGTGATCTCCTGCACCGCCTCTGGCCTTCCTGTCCCCTCTCTCCACTGGACCAAAGATGGCATGAAGCTGCTTCCCCGAGGCGATGGCTACAGAATCCTCTCCTCAGGTACTGCAGAAACCCAGGGAAGGGTGTGAGTGGGCACATCTCAAAGTGATTAATTCCACCGATGCAAACAGTCCCATCTCCAGTGCCTTAGAATAAAATTGTGGCCATGTTCAGAGGGGTGCTGTGGGGGATGCCTGTGAGTAGGGGTGCAGCTGTACGTGGTGATGCTCTCTGTGCCCCAGGAGCAGTGGAGGTGCCCTCTGCCCAGCTGGCCCACGCGGGCAGGTACACGTGCGTGGCCCGGAACGCCGCCGGCGCTGCCCACCGGCACGTCACGCTGCAGGTGCAGGGTAAGGCAGGAGGCTGGGCAGCAGCTCTGTGCTGGCTGCAGGCATTGCTCCACTTGTGCAGTTTTACTTGTCTGCTGTATTTGTCTGGCCTTGAAGGCTGAACCTGCTACCTTTCCCTTTCTCCTCAGAGCCCCCGGTGATCCAGGCTCAGCCAGGGGCGCTGGACGTCGTCGTGAACGATCCCATCGTGCTGCCGTGTGAGGCCACGGGCACACCTCGACCTGTGATCACCTGGCAGAAGGAGGGCATCAACATCATCACCTCAGGTATGCCCCTAGTGCTGGAACTCAGCCTGCTTGCTGTGCCCCAGGCACTGACAGTCTGTTTTCTGAGTGTGCAGACTTGGGCTCCTCCTCTCCCTTCATTTAAGAACGACCACCAGACCAGCAGGAATGGTCACGCTTTGCCTGTGTGTGTTTTCAGGCAGCAGTTTCGTGCTTCTCCCAAGTGGCAGTTTGCAGGTTGCCAGAGCAGCTGTGGAACATGCTGGCACTTACATGTGTGTGGCTCAGAATCCAGCTGGCACTGCTCTGGGGAAGATCAAGCTCAAAGTTCAAGGTAAAACCATCTTTTAGACTCTGTTGGTCCAAACACAGTTCTGAGTAATTGAAAGGGACTTAGTGCTTTCCTGTTGGACATGACACTGAACAGAGCCCAGGAGGTTTATTCCCTTTAGTTCTGTGTCCACTTTAGGTAATCAAAATATGCTTTTAGGGGTACCGTCACCGAGAACCAAAGCATGCCAAGCTTCTTACAACATCTGGTTCTTCAAATAATTTCTTCGTTCCTTTCAGTTCCTCCTGTCATCAAGCCCCACCTGAAGGAGTACGTTGTTCTCGTTGACCAGTCTGTCACCCTGCAGTGCGAGGCCGAAGGCTCCCCGGGGCCCGAGATCAGCTGGCACAAGGATGGGCAGCAGATCCTGGAGTCCCTGAGGAGGAGGGTGCTGAGCAGTGGTGCCCTGCAGCTCGTGTTTGTGCAGCCCGGGGACAGCGGGCGCTACACCTGCACGGCCACCAACCCCGCGGGCTCCAGCTCAGCCAGTGCCGAGCTCACCGTGCACGGTGAGGGAACCTGCCTGGCAGGGGCTACACGGGCTTGTCCAGAGGGGTTTTGGGCTCTCCCCATCCCCTGAGATGTCCAGTGCCAGGCTGGATGGGGCTCGGAGCTGCCCAGGCCGGTGGAAGGTGTCCCTGCCTGTGGCGAGGGGTGGAACTGGATGGATGGGCTTTGAGGTCCCTTCCAAACCAGACCGTCCTGGGATTTTGTGGTAAGTGGGATTGTGGGGAAATGATGTGTAATATCACAGTGTGACCCCGTAGAGAGTAAGGAGCTGGGCTGTGTAGGAGGAGTTAAGGCAAATGGTGGAGCTTAATAGGGGAGTGTTACTGGGTTGTGGTATCAGCCATTAGCTTGAATTTAGGAATGTGGTTGCTGGTGCAGATGAACAACACAGGAGATGCAAGGCAGTGTTTTCTTCAGGGCACTGTTGTTTGCCTTTACAGCAGGACTGGGATAATGCACAGAGGTCAATCTTTTTGATAAACTCCCCACAGTTCCCCCCAGGATCCACAGCACAGAGGAGCAGTACACGGTCACAGAGGACTCCCAGGCTGTCCTGTCCTGTGTGGCTGATGGGATTCCAGCACCAACAGTAACATGGAAGAAGGACAACACACTGTTAACAGAGAGAGTAGGAAAATACCAGACTGTACCAGGTGGAGACCTCATTTTGGACAATGTTGTTGTAAGTTCTCTAAATCTAAGCTATTACTGGGCAGGTCTGGCAGTGATAAGATACACTTCTGGATTAGTCATTATTTTGATTTCTTGTGTGTAATGTTCCAAACTCTTTATAAAAGCTTCATTTTCCACTGAGGAGTAAAATCTGTGAAGAATTCGTAGTGGTAAATCCTCAGGATTGGCAAAAAAGTGTTGGTCATCCTTCAGATTTAGAGAAGTGAAAGAGCTCAGCTGAACATTTCTGCTGAATGCTTGTTCCAGATCTTCTGAGATTCCCTTACCATTACAAGGGACGTGTTGTGTAGGATTTATCCCAGCTGAAATGTCCCCAACTTGTTTCCCTCCAGCCTGAAGACTCTGGCACTTACACCTGCGTTGCTGCCAATGCTGCTGGGGAGGACACACACACGGTCACCCTGATAGTTCACGTGCTGCCAGCTTTTACTGAACTGCCTGGAGATGTGGCTTTGACCAAAGGAGAACAGCTCAAGTTAACCTGCAAAGCAACTGGGATACCTGTACCCCAGATCACGTGGACCTTTAACAATAACATCATTCCAGGTGGGTAGCAGCAGGTCCCTCTGGTAATACTGGCCATTCTGCTCCAGGGTTGTTCTCTCCCTTGCAGCATTGCAGTTAGTTTAAGAAAACACTAAGATCTAGAGGGAGTAAACCTGTTAGGGATTGTGTGAGGAGTGTCTTCAGTGGTATGCAATCATAGAATTAAATTGCCTCTGAGACAAAGCTGTAAGAAGTCATCCCTCTTCTGTAGCCAATAATGCAGCACATTAAAACATTCAGTATCTGATGGTCTTTACTCAACATCCAGCAACTAATACATGAAAGTGAGGGACAGCTTCAGTGACCAGCAGTGACTGTGTGTGCACTCCTGCAGTGTCACAGGGCCCTGAGCACTGTCATTCAAACACTCTGGTGGCCTCTCTGTGTGTAAGCCCTGGGACTGACCCTTGGCCATGTACTCTCCCCCCAGCTCAGTATGATGATGTCAATGGGCACAGTGAGCTGCTCATTGACAGAGTCTCCAAGGATGACTCTGGGACCTACGTGTGCACAGCAGAGAACACGGTGGGCTCCATCAAAGCTGTTGGGTTTGTGCACGTCAAAGGTGGGTGAAACAGCAGCAACTGTGCTCGCTGTGGGGCACTTCCACACAGCCAGCTGTTTTGAGAGTGGAGTTGCAATGGTTTGGGGTGGAAGAGTCTCTAAAACTCACCTTGGACACCTCCCACCAGCCCAGGTGGCTCCAAGCCCCATCCAACCTGGCCTGGGACACTCCCAGGGATGGGGCAGCCACAGCTTCTCTGCCCACCCTGTGCCAGGGCCTGCCCACCCTCACAGGGAAGAATTCCTTCCCAGTCCCATCCAACCCTGATTTCTCTCCGTTTAAAACCATTCCCCATAGTATTTGATACCTCTTCTATGGTTAAATGGGAAACATGGAAGCAGGTTGAAATTCCCACTTCAGAAAATCAGAGACAGATGACCCTGACCAGCAATTTCCTTAAAGGCATTTTATTTTGCCCCTGCTGTTCCTCTGCCATCCCTTGTGTTCCAGAACCCCCCGTGTTCAAGGGGGATTCCCACTCCAGCCGAGTCGAGCCCCTGGGGGGCAATGCCATGTTGAATTGTGAGGTCAGGGGAGATCCCCCTCCAACCATCCAGTGGAGCAAGAAGGGAGTTGGAGTTCAGATCAGCAACAGAATCCAACAGCTTGTCAATGGTTCCCTGGCCATCTACGGCACCGTGGTGAGTCCTGCTCTGTTACTGGAGTTCCTGCCTTGTTTGTGCTCTGTTATTCCAAGTGTTCTGGGTCACATTGTTTTGGAAGGAGTGAGGCTGCACATTTAACCCACTTTTGCTCTTACCTTTGACAAATGTTTTCATTCAGGCTACAATTAGACTCAAATTACTGAGACCGAAGAAACCCAGGAGGTCATAGTTATCTTTGACTGTCAGGACTGAATCTGCATACTAATGGATGGTGTGTTGGTCATGCCCAATTAAATAGGACTTTTGCTTCTGACCTTAGAAGAGCCTGGGTTCTATGAAGTCAGGTCAGCAAATGCATTCTCCTTGTGCAAATAGCTCAGCATCTAAATTCCTAATAAGAAGTTTAAGACCCCCTTTTTTTTTCCCTGAAGGTTCTTGTCTGTCTTTAGAAATGGGGTTAAAAACAGCAACTCCCTTGAGTTCATTGAAGTTTAAAAAATGAATGTCATCGTCAGCACAAGGGAGTTGAAGAAAATAAAAAAATAATAAATATCATGCACAGTATCAGCTTACAGTTAATAAAGGCACAATGTGGAGGCACTCCTGGGTCCACCACACAGCCCTTTGGATCCAGGATGTGCCACCTTGTGTCACAAAAAACCCCTCCCAGGAGGGCAGTGAAGGCTGAGTCCCCGTTTTGTCCCCAGAACGACGACGCTGGTGACTACACGTGCGTGGCGACCAACGAGGCCGGCGTGGTGGAGCGCAGCCTGACCCTGACACTGCAGAGTAAGGCTCAGGGTGGGCACTGCCCCACACTGGAGGGGTCCCAGTGCACTTTGGGAGGTCGGGCACTGCCCTGTAGGTTAAGACTCATCTTTCATAAAATCATAGCAGGGCTTGAGTTGGAAGGGACTTCAGAAATCACCTACCACTCCCCCTGCCATGGGCAGGGACACTTCCATTAGACCAGGTTGCTTCAGCCTGACCTTCAGCACTTCCTGGGCTGGGGCAGTCCCAGTTTCTCTGGGCATCTTTCATCATGAATATTTGTCTGGTCTAAGCTGTGATTAAAGTCGAAGAAGAGAAGGATGTGGAAGGGGATTGAGACTCATCTTAGAAACCAACCTCAAGCAGAGCCTACTTCAGACCTTCTGAAAGGATCTGCTTCTCTTAGTTAACCAGGCAAGATGTGTCTATGACTGGATTGAATTAGACTCTCAGCTTCTTAATTAAGAAATATATGTGAGATGAATCCCAGTTTTTAGTGGCAGTATTTTATTTTTGGCAGAAATAATATGTTAGGATATTTTTCTCTGGTAGGAAATTTCTAAACATCCCCTTCCTGCTGTAGTAGCCCCAAGCAGTGTGGGTCTGTTAGTACATTACTTATCTCTCTTTCCTCTGGATGTGATTAATGGATCTTCCTGTTTTATGGAAAGCAACACATTTTAGTAGTAAAGACAACCCTGTGCTCTTATGGTTGGGTCCCAACCCCAACTTTGGTGCTCCCATTGCTCCATGCTGACCCAGCCTGTCGCGTGCGTGTGTGCCCGCGTGGTGGCATCTGCAGGCACGGCTCTGTGCTGGGCTGCTCAAAGACCTTTTCCAGCCGTAAGACCCCTGTGGTGAAAGATCAGGACTAACCCATTCCATCCCAAGCAGCCTGACCCGAGCCGCCTCCGTGCTCGGTGTGCCTTGCAGGCCCCCCGGTGCTCACCGTGGAGCCCGTGGGCACCGTGGTGGATGCGGGTGCCGCGGCGCTGCTGCACTGCCGCGCCGGCGGGGAGCCGGTGCCCACCGTGGCGTGGTGGCGGCAGGGCCGGCCCGTGGCGAGCGACGAGCGCGTGTCCATCCTGCCCAACGGGACTCTGCGCGTGGCGCCCGCGCGGCGTGAGGACACCGCCGAGTACCAATGTGTCGCCAGGAACGCCCTGGGCTCTGCCCTCGCAGGGGCGCCCCTCACCGTGCAGGGTACGTGGCACTCGGGGGGCATGGGTATGGTTTTATCTCATCCATGGTGGGTGGATGAGGTGCTTGGTCTCGTCTCCCTTGTGAGCATTGGGTCTAAGTTAAGGCTGGCCTGAGGTGTGTCGGCGGGAGGCGGTTTGGTGGCACTTCGTTCCGTTAGACTCGTTATGGGTGAGGCTGAGGGTGTGAAGGGGTGGGGGGCATGAATAGAAAAGCAAAGGAGTTTGAACTGGAGCCCATCCTCAGAAGGCAGGACTCGTGTGCCTCTAATGAACAGCCTTTAGGAGCACAGAGCAGCAGCTGTAGTTATGCTGTAACTACAGCAAGGTATAATAACTGCGGTAATGTGTAGCAGTCACGCGCGGGCCCCGCTTGTGGGGGGGCAAACAGGAACGTTTTATTGAAATTACAAGATGCAGTATAAAGGTACAGTAAGTTAATACTCATCTCAGGGGCTGGTTTTATGCTAAGTATGGGGAGAGATATTACAAGTAAGAGATTACATTATGGTTGCTTTGGAGGTCACTCAGGAATGCAAGGTCAGAAGAAACAAAGGCACTTTATAAATAAAAGTTCATTTTGGCCTAGTAGGGAGTATAGCTGTAGGCAGTTTCGGAGATATCTGAAGCAACAGATGTCAGCAAACTGGGTCGAGTTTATCAAGCTTGGTATACTCCCAATATGCTTTCCCATGGTTTCTTTGACTTCCCAGTCAGCTGTCTTGAAGCCAAGACATTTCTGATTCCCATAGTAATGTGGTGAGACATTTCTGCAGCAGTGAAGACGTGAGGCGAGTTGGATTTTGCAGCGTGGCTCGGGAAGTGCATTTCTCTCTCCGCTGTTGCCATTGCAGTGCATGGGGGCTATTCCAGCTGGCTGGAGTGGCGGCCCTGCAGCGTCTCCTGTGGCCGGGGGCTCCAGCAGCGCGTCCGGCAGTGCAACGACCCCGTCCCCGCCAACGGGGGCCGCGGCTGCCGCGGGCCTGACACTGACGTGCGCGTCTGCCACGGCGAGCCGTGCCCAGGTACTGCTGCTCACGCCTGGCACCCGGGGTGGCTGGGCTGGAAGGGACCCCAAAGCTCATCCCATCCCATCCCACCCCCTGCCATGGGCAGGGACACCTCCCATCAGCCCAGGTTGCTCCAAGGCCTGTCCAACCTGGCCTGGGACACTCCCAGGGATGAGAATGAGTTTGGGTGTTTGTGCCATTCACACAACAAAGAAGGAAATGGCTTGGCATGTTTTTGTTACTTCCCTAAAGAGCCTTTTGGGAATCCTTAAAACACGCAGGAAGGTGAGTGGTGACTTTGGAGCTGTGGCTTCCTGGACTCTTCTATGCATCAGTCATAGTCATAGAATATCCTGAGTTGGAAGGGACTTAAAGCCCACCCAGTGCCACCCCCTGCCATGGACACCTTCCACCAGCCCAGGGTGCTCCAAGCCCCATCCAACCTGACCTTGGACACTTCCAGGGATGGGACAGCCACAGCTTCTGTGGGCACCCTGTGCCAGGACCTCCCCACATCCTTAGAGTCCAGAATTTCTTCCCAATATCCCATCTAACCCTGCCCTCTGGCAGTTTAAAACCTTTCCCCATGTCTTGTCACTGTGTGCCCATGTAAAAAGTCTCTTTTCCTGTTTTATAAACCCTGTTTAAGTACCAAAAGGCCAAAATGAATCGATACTTTCAATGTGCCTTGTGTTGTGCCCACACAGGAAACCATGGCAGGTTTTTTTTGCTAAGCAGTTGAAACTGATTTTGGCTTTTGTGTAAAGGAGGAGAAATTTTCAGGAAACACCACCAGAATACTGTGTAATGCCAAGTGTGTGTGTGCTCCTGCTTGGCAGTGGACGGCGGCTGGTCGGAGTGGGGGCCGTGGGAGGAGTGTTCCAGGAGCTGTGGCCAGGGCAGCAGGAGCAGGAGCAGGAGCTGCAGTGCCCCCCTGGCACAGCACGGTGGGCAGCCCTGCCCAGGCAGCGCCGCCGAGTCCGTGCCCTGCAGCGTCCGGCCTTGCCCAGGTAAGAGAGGGCAGGGGGAGTGGTCTGCACAAGGGGCTTCACATATACATTTCTTTCTTGCTCCAAACCCAAGTTCTTTCAGCTTATGTTAAGTTTCTGTTTGTTGGTTTGTTTTTTGTTTTAATTTGTTTTAAAATTGCCTATAATTCATTAAATGGCACCAGTTCTTGGAAACGGGAATCACAAACGTAAGTGAAAGGAATATTCTCAGCAATTTCTTTTTGTTTTGCATTTTATATTTTGATGTTTCCAGTACTTGATACCCACATTCCCAGAGTGATCTCACTACTCTAGATCTCTTCTATGAAGCCAGTTAAAATAGGAAAAAAGCAATACCAAATGACCAACTATTTAAAAACCATGGTCATTAATAATGTATTACTTTATCTGTATATTTTCCTCTGTTTTAATTTTCAACCACACCTTCCTCCCAACTACCTGAATGTTCAGTTTTCCTTCTGTCACATCAGTACCTCCACCTCTGGACAGATTGTAGTTTATTCAGAACCTTCACCACTGACACTTTCTCTTCTGTGCGATTTTCTGTGTATTGACTTTTCCCTTTTTCCCTGGCTCTGCTGCCACCAAGATTCCAAATGTCCATCCATGGGCCTGAGACACTTCTCTGGATTTTGGTACCAGAGTCAGCTCTGGCTGCTTCTCATTGGTGGCCCCTGGAGCCGTGTGTCAGCATTAGCCAAGCTACCCTGCCCCTGCTCACACCTCCAGCCTACCCAGGCAACTTGAAATGCCAGATTTGGTCAAGTGTTCTCAGAACCACAGGGTGTGCTGAGCTCAGAGGGACCCACAGGAGTATCCAGTCCAACCCCTGGCCCAGTAGATAGTGATACTTCTGAGGGGTGAGTAGATTAAGCATGGTCATGGAATACCCTGAGCTGGAAGGGACCCCCAAGGACCATCCAGTTCAGCTCCTGCTCCTGCACAGACACCCCACCAATCCCACCCTGTGCCCCAGAGCATCATCCAACCCCTCCTGGAGCTCTGGCAGCCTCGGGGCCGTGCCCACTGCCCTGGGGAGCCTGGTCAGTGCCCACCACCCTCTGGGGGAAGAGCCTTGTCCTGAGATCCCCCCTGACACAAACTCCAGCCCTTCCCTGGGTCCTGTCAGTTCTGTAGGTCCAAGATCACGATGAACTTACGTATTCAAAACCCAGGCAGGAAAGAATTGATCTCTCCTTGGCAAACGTGTTTCAGCTGCTGCTGGAGGCAGAGGCGTCTAAGGGGCACCCTGGGGGTGCTGTTGCTGTGCAATGCTGCAGCTCCTGATGCTGTTCTGCCTTTGCAGTGGACGGGGAGTGGAGCCCGTGGCTGCCGTGGGGCCCGTGCAGCGTGACGTGTGGGAAGGGCACGCAGAACCGTGCCAGGCTGTGTGCCAGCCCCGCTCCAGCGCACGGTGGGGCGCCGTGCCACGGCCCCGACACGCAGCTGCAGCTGTGCCAGCGCCAACGCTGCCCAGGTGAGAGGGGCACGCTGCTCAGTGCCTGTCTAGCACTGACGCGGTGCCTGAAACCATCTCTGTTCAAGCCTTTTATTGTCACTGTGTTGAACCTCCCTCTGGAGACCCTGCATGTAGGATTTCTTCTGTCCTTGCCTTTCTACCCCACAAAAGCAGCAATTCAAATCCTTGGCAGTTAAATTACAGGTTTTCCAAACATTTCCTTTTTACAGTTTTCCTAGGCTGTGTTATTAATTTATCCTTTCATGTTTTCAGTGAGTCCTTTGTGAGTGAACAGGAAAACTCACCTTTTTTTTTAGAAGTGAGACTTCTATATGTGGCTGAGTGCAGGGATCACAAAGGGAAGTTTCATGGAGTGGAATGTGCAGCAGCTCAGGCTGAGATCCCACGCTGAGTGCCCACTGTAACTGCAGCTGGTAGGAGGGAGAAGTGACCTGGTGGTGCTGGAGCACCCAAGGGCCTGATGTTGCACGTTTTTCTGGTTCCACGTCCTGAGGATGCTGTTGCTTACAGATGGACTGGGACTGATCAGCCTCTTCTCAGCCCCCAACCCCAGTGCTCACATGGATGTACTAGGGACAGTTTGTGTCACCATGTCTTAGGAGATCAGAGACCCCCCCCCTGCTCAGCTTCCTCAACCTGCCCCATGTGGGTCATTTAGTAATAACATCCATTGATGCTGGATGTTCTTATCCAAACTGCAGAGACAGTGAATCACAGGCTGGTTAGGAAGGAGGTACAGAAGGTGGTGATGGCCATCTTCAGCCAGTGCAGCTGCAGCCAGAGGATTGGGATTCTGGTCAGGCTTACAGGTTATGTAAAGACAGATCATCCCTTTCTCTGACTGTCACTCCTGGAAATCGCAGAATCATGGGACCCTAAAATGGGTCAAGTTGGGAGGGACCTCAAAGGCCATCCAGTCCACTGCCATGGGCAGGGACACCTCCCACCAGCCCAGGGTGCTCCAAGCCCTGTCCAGCCTGGCCTGGGACACTTCCAGGGATGTGGCAGCCCAACCTGTGCCAGGAATCCCTTCCCAATATCCCACCCAGCCCTGCCCTCTGGCACTGGGAAACCATTCCTCCTTGTCCTGTCCTTCCATGTCTTTGTCCAAAGTTCCTCTCCATCTTTCTTGGAGCCTCTTCAGGCTCTGCAAGGCCACAGTTGGGTCACCCCAAAGCTGCTCTTCTCCAGGCTGGACAATCCCAGCTCTGCCAGCCTTTCCTCCCAGCAGAGCTGCTCCATCCCCTGCCCATCCTGGTGCCTCCTCTGGACCCTCCAGCAGCTCCACGTCCTCCCTGTGCTGTTCCCCAGGTCTGGAGCAGCTCTGCAGAGGGGTCTCACCTTGGGGGGCAGAAGGGCAGAATCCCCCCTGTCCTACTGTGGGACCAGCCCAGGGCACGGGGCATTCAGGGCTGCCAACGCATGTGGATGGGTCACGTCCAACCCCTCCAAGTCCCCGTGTCAGCACCCCTTTGTCACCAGGCTGTCCTTCGAGTCCATGACACCCCACGGTGAGGTTCCCCCTGGGGCAGCTCTGCTTTGCTGGAGCTGGAGAGGGTGACTGTGCCTTTGTCCACAGTGGATGGGAGATGGTCTCCGTGGGGCAGCTGGAGCGCCTGCGGCGTGTCCTGCGGCGGGGGCAGCAGGCAGAGGACGCGGCGCTGCTCCGACCCGGCCCCGCAGTTCGGGGGGCACCGCTGCGAGGGCAGCGACACCCACGTGGACTTCTGCAACAGCGATCCCTGTCCCGGTAAGAGCCCGGGCTGGGCTGGGCTGGGGTGCTCGCTCTGCCCTGGGTTTGGGGCTGTGTGTTGGGTTTGCTCAACTCCCCACCAGACACAGCTGTGAGCCGGTCAGCTCTCCTCACCACCTTCCCGACAAAGGGAAAAAAGCTTGCAGAAGGAAAAATTAGTAAAGGAAAAAAAATATATATTTTATATATATATACAGCTAAATACTATGTACATATAATACAATGACCCCAAACACCCCCAAAAGGGAAAAGGGGAAGGGGAAAAGGATCAAAAAAGGGTGAAAATGAAACAGTCCCACACAATCAAATCTCAGGAATTAATTAAATAGAACAATAACACAGGAAGATTTCACCAACGTCCCTTGGGAGAAGTGAGAGCCTTCCCTCCTGTCGACAAAGACAACAGCTCTCAGCCAGGCCTGAGCTCAGAGAGATCAGCCAAGGCCCGAACACTGAGAGCTGCCGGCTCTGTGTCGACCCGACAAGGGAGAGAGGAGGAAAAAAGAAAACCCAGGAAACTCCCTCCTGTCTTTATACACCTGATTACGTAAGGGAATGATATGGAATACTTCCTTAGTTTTGTATCCCAGTTTCTAGGGAAGGCCTACAGACAGACTACCACAGGCTGTGCCAGAGGGGAGGGGTGTCCTCCACAAGGACACGCTCCCCCAAACTCTGAGGGTTGAACGGGTCACTTCCGTAGATCTGGTTCGTTCCCAAAAGGGAAGAGAGTACAAGAAGTTACTCTCTGGTAGAAGTGTTTTCCTGGCTGGACTGGTTTTAAATAACTGCTCCTACGAGGCAGGTGGGTGCAGTGTTCCTTCTCCCCGTTGCAGTGCACGGCAGCTGGGGTCCATGGGGCAGCTGGGGCTCCTGCAGCCGCACCTGCGGCGGGGGCCACGCCAGGAGGCACCGCGGCTGCGACTACCCGAGCCCCGCCAGCGGCGGCCGTGGCTGCCCCGGGCCCGACACACAGAGCCAGCGCTGCGGCACCCAGCCCTGCCCCGGTGAGTGCCTGCCCGCAGCTGGGGGGGTGTTTGTACTGCCAAAGGGAGGTGGGACATCTCCTGGGAGTGTCCCAGGCCAGGTTGGACGGGGCTTGGAGCGACCTGGGCTGGTGGGAGGTGTCGCTGCCCATGGCAGGGGTGGGATTGGATGGGCTTTGAGGTCCTTCGAACCCAAACCACTCTGCGGTTCTATGAAAATCCCTATAATTCCTTATGATTTCATACAACGGAATAATCCACTCTGACTTAAATGACTGTCACCTGAGAAGGACTTTGCTCTTCACATGTTAGATTTTCCCACAATGAGATGGGCTGCGGAATTAGCAGGAAACCGGACACAGCACAACGACCAATATGATCTCAGGCTAATGCCCCTTTATTGATTACAAAGCACGCTGTTTTATACATTTAGAGCATCAGCATCACACATACATCAAGTGTTTATTGGCTCCTGCCTACTGTTCACCCATTTTCTTTATTCTATAGTCACTTGTTCACACGAACTGCTGTTCTTCTTTTGTATAGTCCCTTTGTCACGTAGGTATCTTTTTGTTCATTTATTTTTGCAAGTTCATACGTATTTCCCATCCGCAGTTTTCTCTCCTGTATCCTTTTCAAGGATACAGCCGCATTGTTTCACAAACTCAGAATATCTGGATTGCTCATATTTACAATATTCCCTTGTTCTTGCAAATATCCCACAATGGGCTAATTGAAAACAGGACATAAGGTATGGAAATCTCTCCCCCACTGTGTGGAGAGGGTTCACACCCGCCCACGAAGGTGGTTTTGTCATCCTTTGAGCTATTCCTTCAACACATGGGTTCCCCCAAGAAGGAATGAACTTGGGCATAACTGGCGGAGCCTGAAACATTTAAACTGACAAATCACTTTCTTCACTCCGTGTCTCTCCAGTGGATGGAAACTGGGGGCAGTGGCAGTCCTGGAGCCAGTGCTCTGCGTCCTGCGGGGGAGGAGAGCAGAGCCGGGTGCGGCTCTGCAGCAGCCCAGCCCCGCTGAACCGGGGCCGGCCCTGCCCCGGGGACTCCTCCCAGGTGTCCCGCTGCAACACCCACGCCTGTCCTGGTGAGTTCCTTTCCAGCCCGCACACAGGGGCAGTGTGGAGGAAGCCCGTGGCTTTCCTGATTTCACTGGTGCTCTCTCAAGTCTTGGCCAGTTGACTAATTTAATTTTTTGGGCTTAAATCGCCTCTGCATCTTAAACTCATGTCCAATCTCATCTGAAACGTCCAACAGCATGTATCACATGGGCTGTTCTCCCCCTCCCTCCCTCCTTCCCCTGCACAGGTGGGCCTACCCGTGCCAAGGGCAGCATCACGGGCAGCATCAACGGGGTGGAGTTTGGGGCTGCGTTCCTGAATGCCACGGTGACAGACAGCCCGGGCACCGACACCAGAGTCATACAGGCAGAGATCACCAACGTCCCTCGGAGCCTTGGTAGGCTTGTTTCACTTCTGTCCTTTGTTTTCCTCTGAGGCCACCAACACATACTGTCTTCTGGTTTGAATTTGGAGGGTTACACTAGTTTTACGTCTTCACACTCGACTCCTGGGTGTGGGTCATGATGTTCAGATTAAGGCTCCCCGATGTTCTCTGGCAATTCCTCCAGGCCCAGCCATGAGGAAGCTCATTTCCATGCTCAGCCCCGTGTACTGGACGACTGCCAAGGAAATTGGGGAAGCAATGAATGGGTTCACGCTCACTGACGCCGTCTTCAAGAGAGAAACTCAAGTGGAGTTTGCAACTGGTGAGTTCCCTGGAGTAGACCAGCTCTTTCTGTGTCCAGTAAGCTGGATAGATACAGCATTTCTTAAACATTCACCAAGTGGAGTGTTGTGCTTGCCCCAGCATCTCCTGAATGACCGTGACTGAGGCTTAAATCCAGCTTCTAGAGCTGTAGTTTGGAATGTGTCATGATTTTTATGCCAGGCAGTGGAACACTGCAAAATACAAGTATAAAATAACTGATCATGGATTCCAGTTGAGATGCCCTGTGGCTGGCAGGGCTCTCTGGCAGGGCTGTTTGATGCACCAGCATGCTGTGCCACTCCCCAGGTGAGATCCTGCGACTGACACACGTGGCGCGGGGCCTGGACTCGGACGGAGCTCTGCTGCTGGACGTGCTCGTGAGTGGCCATGTGCTGCAGCTCCCAGCCCTGGCTGAGCTCAGCGTGAAGGTAAACTGCTCCAGGTGCCTTCCCTCCCTCCTTTCCCGCCTTCCCTTCATCTCTTCACCCAGAGTAACACAGTAAACACAACCCCCTGAAAACTTCTGTACTGCTTATTTTGTGCCTGGTGTCAGTGACAGCTGCTGATGTTGCCTCTGAAAGCAAAGGGCTGTCATCAGGCAGGTGGTGTTGGTCTCTCAGCAGTCTGAGTGCTTGGCAGGTAGGGCTGAGAAGGGTCCTCGGGTCTGCAGGTTGGCACATCGGTGGTGCTTTGGATAGAGCTGGAAAGGGGCATCTTTAACCTCTTTGACTTAGTAATTAGTTAGGAGTAGGTAATCAGTATCTTACTGTATGAATCCCACCATGCAATAAATGTACATGAAGTTGTTAATATTTTGCTACACTGCAATATGTCCAATATTCATATTTCTTTTTAGTGGTAGACTTTTTCTCTGCTGAGTGTTTATTTAGCACATTTGTCAGCATCTGACTTAGGGATACCAACCAGATATTTAAACCTCTAGATTGTAATTAAAGAGTAAGATCATTTTGAGGTTTTTTTTAAGCAGTGCTGTGGCCTCCATCACCAGGATCCTCAGTCCATCAGCCCGTGTCTTATTTAAAGAAATGCACCAGGTGCTGTTAAGGTTCAGCAGTGAAGAGTAGAAAGGACGTGTGTGTGCGTGTGTGTGTGAAACACCATTTGTTCAGCTGTTGACATAAAACCCTTTCCCTGAACACATCTCCTGCAGCTGTAAAAGAGCAGGCCAGCAGGTTCTGGCTGTGCCCAGCAGCTGCTGCCCACGTGCTGCTGTTGCAGGATTACACAGAGGATTACATCCAGACTGGCCCTGGGCAGCTGTATGCCCACTCCACGCGGCTCTTCTCTGTGGACGGGGTCAGCATTCCCTACACGTGGAACCACAGCATCACCTACGACCACACCAAGGGCAAGATGCCCTTCCTGGTGGAAACACTCCACGCCTCCTCCATTGCAACTGAGTACAACCCACTGGAAGAAGCTGTGGCTTTCAAAATCCAGGCTTCCATTGCAAAAGGTGCTGTTTCAGTCCTTCCCAGAAATCAGGCAATGGAAAAATAATGTTTTCTTTTCCAAGAATTCATTATCTATAGTCTCTAAAGGACACTCTGTGGAAGTTGGGTAACTGTTGTTGATCCTGGGACCTGCCTGTCTCGTTATTGTAACCCCAGACTAACATGTAAGAGCTGTTGCAGCTTGCACTTCCTTCATCCATAGTTCTCATCCACACTGCCAAAGGCATCCCCAGCAGCTGTAGACTTAACCTAAGATATTTCCACTTCCTTGTGTGTCCCTTTCATTCTCTAAAGTGAAATTATCTATTTTGGGGTTCAAGTGTAGTAAATATTTTTAATAAATAACTGGGCTGCAATTCTTGAAGTTAAAGTAATAAAATGGCCATGTTTTTCTCCACAAGTAACATGTGCTTCCTTTCCCATTCAGGAGATCGTAGCAACCAGTGCCCTGCTGGGTTTGGTTTGGACTCCTCTGGGCCTTATTGCTCAGGTACTGATGGACAAGGGTGGGTGTAATCACAGACTCCTGGGGTGGGTTGGGTTGGAGGGACCTCAAAGCCCACCCAGTGCCACCCCTGCCATGGGCAGGGACACCTCCCACCAGCCCAGGGTGCTCCAACCTGGCCTTGGACACTTCCAGGGATGGGGCAGCCACAGCTTCTCTGCCCGCCCTGTGCCAGGGCCTGCCCACCCTCCTTCCCAATATCCCACCCATCCCTGCCCTCTGGCAGTGGGAAACCATTCCCCCTGTCCTGTCCCTCCATCCCTTGTCCCAAGTCCCGCTCCAGGGCTGGACACAGTGCTTGGCCCCCACAATCCACATCCCTGTTAGTGTCAAACCAGAAAGTCCCCATTGATAAAGAGGGTGGATCCAACAGCACGTGGAGGCTTTGCTTGTGTCCTCAGCTACAACATGAGCAGTGCCCAGACAGCTTGGTCATGGGTACCTCAGGAACACCTGAGGGACACTCAGGACCTGCAGAGAGGAGGGGCTTACCTGGCCTGTGTGGAGGGAAGGACAACTCAGCCACCAGTCCACAGGTTCCTCTGGGGCATGGGGCTGGAGAGAAGGCTGTGAGCGTTCTGGCTGTCTCTCCAGATGACAGAGTCACGTTTGGTTTAGGGAACAATCATCTGAGAGACTTCAGTAGACTTGCTTCCTTGGCCCCTGAGAGGTGGTAAATGGAGGGAGTCGTGCCAGAAGTTGCTCCACTGCTGGATGTGCTTTTGCCCTGTGGGCTTTCCCAGTCACATACCTCTGAGGAAGGGTTGGTTTGGGGTAGTTCCCTGTGAAATTTCACTGGTTTTTCAAATGTTTCCTTGTTCCAGATGAAGATGAATGTGCTGTGGGAAATCCTTGTTCCCACACCTGTCACAACACCGTGGGATCCTACTACTGCTCCTGCCCCAAGGGCCTCGCTATTTCTGCCGATGGGAGAACGTGTCAAGGTGAGAGAGGTGCTGCTGGGGACAGGTTGCAAGCAGAGAACCCTTTCAACACCTTAAAATGCCTTAAAAGTCACTTAACTTGCTAAGGGCAGGTTCTGCTTGGCCCATTTCTCGTGCCAGAACGCAGCTTATTGTGATTCCTCCCTGCCTGCCTGTGTTTGCAGTCAGTATCTGTGGTCGCCGGGGCTCGGTGTGGCAGGGGGTTGAGGTTGGCTCTGCTTGCAGACATCGATGAGTGTGCCCTGGGAGGGCACGGCTGCCCCGCTGGCCAGGACTGCGAGAACACCGTGGGCTCGTTCCGCTGTGTGCTCCGCTGCGGCAGCGGCTTCCGCAGGGCGCCCGATGGCTTCAGCTGCCAGGGTATGCTGGGGGCAAGGGGCTGGGGGCTGGTCTTGAGTGATGCCAAAATAGCAGGGAAAAACTGCTCAAAGGCAGCGTTTTATCCTTAAGGCAGCAAAGGTGTTTATTGGATGCGACGTTGGAGAGCTCCCCATTGGATAAAGAAGCTCTAAAGTTCCAGTGTAAAGTTAGGGGGTTTTCATACAGTTTTCGGGGAGGGTTACAACATTTTACATACATATTCATCTAATTACGATATTCATAGTAGGCGGGGTTTGGGCGGTGCCTGGGGTGACGTCATCTTTTGGGCACGGTTTTTGTGGTCGTTCCTGTTTCTTCAGCCTCCAAGGGGTCGTTTTCTCTCTTCTTCCTCGGTTGAACTTTCCACCTTTTCTCTACCTGTCCAGGCTTGCAAAGAAAACCTCCTGACTCATTCTGACTTAGTACCTTCTTATCTCTATGGATGCCCACTCTCTATGTCATCTCTCTTGTAACACAGTGGGAGGGATCCCTTTGCTCAGCTAATCTTTAGAAGCTTGTTTTCCCAGTTTAAGACGGCACATCTCTTAGGGCAAGGTGCTGAGTCTCCCTCTAAATTAACTTTTTAATCCTTGCCCTGTTTTGTAAGGGACCCACTCTGCTCCTCCTTGCAGCTGGGGATGCTTTCAGGGGCATCTCCAAATACCTGCCTGGAAATCCTCATTATTAAGGTTGTGGATTTGGGGGGTCGGTTTGTTTGGGGTTTTTTAATGTTTGGGTTTGTTGTTTTTTTTTTTGCTTTCATTTTTTTTAACCTTTTGCTTTTTCTGTCTTAAGAAATAAATTTAAAATCCTGTCAGGGAATAACTTAACACTCTTGGGCTTGGGTGCGTTTTGTTTTCCAAAGATGGGAGAGCAGCACACAACCCTGAGCAGGGCTCACTGCTGTAGGGGCAGTGCCCAGCCCTGGTGTCAAGGCTCTGTGTTGTTCCCCAGATGTTAACGAGTGTCAGGAGTCCAACTCCTGCCACCAGCGCTGCTTCAACACCATAGGAAGTTTCCACTGTGGCTGTGACCCAGGATTCCAGCTGAAGGGCAGAAAATGCATGGGTAGGGATGAAGTTCTGAATGCCCATTCCCCCTTTCCAACAGAGATCAACGTTTATTTGTTGCTGTATTTGTTTATGAAAGAAAATCCTGCTGTGGATGATTACACGTGGTCTGTATTTTGGAATCCTAAAAGCCAGAGGAAGCAGCAACTGGGCTGACTGATCCGTGTGCATGAAGTGATTCAAATGCATGGGCACAGTGTAATTTCATTGTCTAATTGAGTGCAAGTTTCCTTTATTTTTGCTATTTTTTGTTTGAATAAGATGTCAATGAGTGCAGGCAGAATGTGTGCAGGCCTGACCAGCTCTGCAAAAACACCCGTGGTGGCTATAAATGCATCGATCTGTGTCCCAGTGGAATGACCAAAGCAGAGAATGGCACTTGCATTGGTGAGTAGGAGCATTAACTCACTGCACGGGGATGACTTTGAGTTTTTTAAATAATCCTGAAGATTGTCCATCTCCACTTATTAAGAACTGCACATACCAAGGCACCAACTTTTTTTTTCACATATGGGAACGTCCATATTTAACCTTTTTGTAGTTAGTAGTAAAAGAGGAGATGTATCCTGGCTACCTCTGGCATCTTCCACTGGCCCAGGGTGCTCCAAGCCCCATCCAACCTGGCCTTGGACACTTCCAGGGATGTGGCAGCCACAGCTTCTCTGCCCAACCTGTGCCAGGGCAGAGGCCTCCTCACAGAGAAATTCTTCCTAATCTCTCCTTATTTGGTTTAAAACTGTTTTGCCTATTTAAAAATTTTCTCTCCCTTTTTTTTTTTTTTTTTTTTTTTTTTTTTGGTAAGCCCTAAAATACTGAAAAGCCTCAGTGAGGTCTCCCTGGAGCCTTTTCTTCTCCAGGCTGAGCAACCCCAGACACAATATAACAGGAAGGTGGGTTGTGTCTCTTTGAGAGAGTCACTGATCACACTGGAAACCTCAAAAGTTTCAAAAATTCACAGGAAAAGTGTCTGTAAATGCCAGCTGAGAAAATTCCCTGTGTACCAGCCAAACCTCTGCTGTCAGACTGTGCCAGGCAGCCTGTGCTCAGTAACACAAGTGGGGGCCAGGACCCTGGCATGAGCCCGAGGCCAAATCCCCCGAGAGGGGCACGTTCCTGGGGGGCTCAACTGCCCCTCTCCCTGGGCAGGGGGCTGTGTCCCCCCACGGTGACTGTGCCCTGGTGTGTGTCCCCCCATGGTGACTGTCCCCTCGTGTGGAACTGTATGGTGACTGTGCCCTGGGGTGTGTCCCCTCGTGGTGACTGTCCTCTCGTGTGTGTCCCCTCGTGGTGACTGTGCCCTGGTGTGTGTCCCCCCACAGTGACTGTGCCCTGGTGTGTTTCTCCCCACGGTGACTGTGCCCTGGTGTTTCTCCCCCCCCCGGTGACTGTGCCCTGGTGTTTCTCCCCACGGTGACTGTGCCCTGGTGTTTCTCCCCACGGTGACTGTGCCGTGTCCCCGCAGACGTGGACGAGTGCCGTGCCGGGTCTCACCAGTGCCGTGCGCCGCAGCGGTGCGAGAACACGCGCGGCGGTCACCGCTGCCTGTGCCCGCGAGGATTCCGCGCCCAGCCCACAGGCACGCCCTGCGTGGGTAAGCTGGCTGCTCACAGCCTGGCACGGCCCTGCTGCTGCTGCTGCTCCTGCTGTGCCACGGGCTCGCTCTGCTCTCCCACCCTGCCCACCTGCAAAACAGTCGGAGCTAAATGGCTCCAAACGGGTTGTCCATACACTGTGATGGGGTCTGGGGCACTCGTGGGTGGATGTGGCAGGTGAGGTTGGCACCCCTGAGGGCACCCAGGGCATCCAGCCACGTGGATTCCCCTGAGGACAACACCTCCAAGGGGAGTGTTGCAAGAGGCACGATAGTCCCATCGCTCCCTCTGCCCATGAACATCCCACACACCGGCACTGCCAAGGGTGTTCCCTGCGTGGTGAGCAGAGGGAGCTGAAGGGGTTTATTCCTGGGTGGGTGGCTCAGAGCAGGGCAGGAGGATTCCTGTCCCTCCCAGGAATGCTGAGCACTGCCCTGTGCCACGCAGGACCTGCTGGCACAGACCCTGCAGAGCTTTGTCCTCCTCACACAGGCGGAGCAGCTCAGGAAGCTCTTGCAGCTCTGGCATGGAGAGCAGGAGAGTTTCCTGTGTGGTATCAGTGCACAGAACACTTGCCCTGCCATTTCACAGACCTCAGGAAGGCTGGCACGGCCCTCAGCATCACCTTTTCTGCATTTCTGTGGAACATTTAGGGCACGATAACTGATCCACTCTGCCAGTGACTCCTGAGTGTCAGTATTTGACACTAAGTGAGGTTGGTTTCCACTGCTCTCATGTAACAGAGAAGCATTCCTCCCTCATGGCTTCTCCAAGATTATCTTTCCTAAGTGATAAATAGATATTTTCTTATTTTTTAACAACCTAAGAGTTTGGACTACCAAAAGCCAGGAATGTTTGGGTTGTTTTTTGACAGTGATTAAATTGCAGTAAGGTAGTGTTTGACTGCAGACCATCTGCATCTCTACTTAAAATCCATCCCAGACTTCTTAGCACATATTAAAACCACTTAATGTCTAGGGCTGGGCATTTTCACAAAGCATCAGCAGCTTCCCTAAAGCTGCCTTCTGGCCAACCTCCCTCTTACCAATATGGCCTGAATTTTTATCCTTTCTGTTTTTATCTGCTTAAAAATATATCTAAAATATAGATTCATCCAAAGCATTAGTTCAGATGTGTTAATAAAGTCCAGTTTTTCTTGTTAATGGTGCCAGTGAGCACAGCGAAGAGTTGCAAAAGTAAGCAGGACTCAGAGTGGACTTTGTTCCCCCCTGTGCCCCTTTCAGCCTTGAGGCAGGGAGAAGATGCTCCTTTGTCACCACAACACTCCCAGAGATGTGGGTGCCCATTTCACTGAGTTACAGCATTTCTGTGGAATCTCAACACACCAGATCACAGCTGGAAAGGCATCACAGAAAGCTGGTGGAAAGCATGTCTGTATGTAAGACATGCAAGGCTGTCTAGAATATAAAGTCAAATATTGTTGTTCAAGTTTAAGAAAGTCTGAGAATGTAGCTGATTTCAAAGTAATTTTACCTTGTTCCTGTGAGTATTAGGGTTAGCATCCCCCAGTGGGCTCTTCTCAGAGGGACAGTCATGGGGTAAATGCAGGTGCCTCTCTGGGGTCACTTCTGTCTGTATGGCACAGGCTGCTCCTGCAAAAGGAATTGCTCAAATTTTCACCTATTTTATTCCATTTCTGTGATAACCTTCTCTTGCTTATCCACAGCTTCTTCCAAGGACATGGGTTGTTGCAATGGCATCATTGTTAGTTTATATTTTTGCAGGTACAGAATGTGAAAGTCACACTTAAGTTGAGTGCTAAGGAAATTAGGAGTTCTAGGGGGGGGGTTGCATGTAGTAAATTTTTCATCTTAAGCGCACAGTGACATTAAGACACTTAAAATTCAGATTGGTTGTTGCCATACTCAAAATGAAGTTCTCTTATTTGCAAAACCTGACAACCCTACCCTAAGGATATGTTCACTAATATATAAAGCTTCAGTTGTGTGTTTGCCAAATAATAATTTGAAAATACTGTAACACTGCATTTTTATGAAGGGTTTAATATTTGATACATTTAAGGTTCTAAAAAATATACAGGGGGAATTAATGATTAAATTAAGAGTGGAAAATGCAGGAGTAATTATTGCAATCTAACATTCTACCATGTGTCTGACAGTCTTGCTTTTTAAATAGCATTACTTAAATTTAAATACCATTATACTGCATTTGTGGCTTGGATTGCTCAAAGTCCTCTGTTCAGAGGGGACCCAAATGAAACTGTAAGTACACAGGATTAATGGCATTTTTACAATAATAATTGAAAGAATACACACTATCCAGTAGTATGAAATAACTACACTCTTACTGAGTCACCATTAATATCATCTTTAGTTTTTAGTTAAAAAAAAGTTTGTAATATATAGCAGTTATAGATATGTTGTGTCAATATTGGATTATTTATGTCTGGATATTGCAGAGTTGTTTGAAATTAGCAGATTTTTGTCTTTTCTCAATGAAGAAAGACTGGAAATTTGAAAAGAAATACAGTGTATGTCAAATTTCCTGTTGGGCTTGGAGTAACTCGATGAAAATCTTAGAAACTTCTTTCTGGTAGTGCCAGAGGGGCTGTGGGAGGAGATCAGGTCCTGCAGTACCAGGAGCTCTCAGTCACTTGCACTGAGGGACACTCAGCATGTCATAGTCCTACACCCTTCACCATACTTTGTATGTTCAGCCCTCTGGTTTGATTTAAGGATGTGAATTTCCTGCTGAGGTGGGTCAAATTATTTAGCATTGCAGTTTAAAAAAAAAAAAAAATTTAAAACAAAATTATTTAAACCAAAAATAATTATATTTTTTAATCATGCAAAATGAATTAATATTTGCTGTTAAGACTCCAACCTGCCAAAGCTGGAATGGCCTGTAACAGCATCAAAGGGTAGAACACACCTGAGCTCCTTCCCCTGCAGCCTTGAAACACATCCCTGAGCCCTGACCCCATCCCTGGGAGTGTCCCAGACCAGGTTGGACAGGGCTTGGAGCACCCTGGGCTGGTGGGAGGTGTCCCTGCCCATGGCAGGGGTGGCACTGGGTGGGCTCTGAGGTCCCTTCCAACCCAGGGCATTCCATGATTCTGTGATTTCCCCCCGGGCACAAGGCACAGTTATCACACTGGAACCTGCTGCTCTTCCCTCTGTGCCAGGTAATGGATTTCTAACAAATCCCTTCCTTCTCTGGAATGCTCTGTGTTAAGTATCCTCCTCTGAAGAAGGGCCTGGCAGCTTCTCCCACTCATCCCTAAGTGTAACACTTAGGAAAAAAAGGGCATTACAACTAACACTGAGGAGCTGAGGCTGACCCAGTGCGCCTGAGGCTGCTGTGCTGCTGGGCAGGGTCCCACTGAGCCTGGGGGGCTCTTGTACTGCAGAGTGTGGGGCAGCACAGCCTGCTTGGCACTGTGTTCTCCCTGCCTCACTGTCCCTCTTTCACCTGCTCAGCTTGCTCCCCAGCCTGACATAACTACCCGTGTGTACCTGTACCTATAGTTACGTGTTGTTTGTTTGTTTTCTCTCCTTTCCACATGCTGTGTGGCTCTGGATCCTGTCCCATGGGCAGACATTAATGAATGTGACCAAGTGCCTAAGCCCTGTGCCCTTTGGTGCACCAACACCCCCGGCAGCTTCAAGTGTCTCTGTGCGCCCGGGCAGCAGTTGTTGGGTGATGGCAAATCTTGCGCCGGCTTGGAGAGGCTGCCCGGTTCTGGTGCCTTTTACAGTAGCTCTAACTATGCTCAGTTCTCCCCTGGGAGAGACAACCATCAACAGCAGCAGTATTACAGGCACTCCTCAAATCTCTACAGCTCCTTCTCAGAGTATAGGAACAGCAGAGTACCTTTCTCCAGGACTAGAAGGAACGTTAGAGAAACTTGTCCTGAAGGCTATGAGGCAAGAAATGGCAGATGTGTAGGTAAATGTCAGTCCTGTCTGTGCAACTCTCTTGTTTTGGGTTATTCTTAGGTTACTGTTCGATGTATGGCAGGGGCTGAGGGTTTGTTGTGCTGTGGGGTTTTTTGCTGTTACCCGGTTCAAAGGGTTCTGCATGTTCCTGTCTCTCCTGTCTTAGCTCACATTGTAGCAAAAATGTTTTCAAACCTCCTTGTAACCTCGTGGTTTAATTGTGCTCTTTATTGTGTGTTTGCCAAGTGTTTCTCTGTTATTGTCTCTCTCCTGATGAGGGCAGCTCACCTTGGTGAATCTTCTCACACTCCAAAAGCCACCAGCAGCCCCAGTTGCTTCTGGCAGATCCCCACTGATGGAAGCAATAATCTGGTTAGAGAGGTTTTGGATAAAGATTGTAGGGTTGAGCACACTGGGGTCAGTGCCAGCAGCACTGCAGAGACAGTCACGTGGGCAAGAGGCACAGAAGCTTTTAGATTATTATATCTATATAATAAGCTTTTAGAATGTTATATATTATATAATAAAAGGGTTTACAACATAATTCAGTGAGTGTGGAGAGACTGAGGGTAAATAGACAAATAGGTTTTGGGGAGTTGTGACAGGGACAAAGGCCCCTCTGCCCTGAGAAGGAGACAGGGCAGTTATGGGAGCTGGGAAGTTTTTTTTTTTTTGTGATGTAACAAAAATGAGTTAATTTTTGGAAATACACTTCTCTTAAGCCACGTTTTGCCCATGTAACTCAGGTTTTGAGTGTCTTAAGGAAATGACATTCCCCAGGAGGCACAAGGTCCTTCCAGGGTAAACAGTGGTCTACAGAGAGGTTCTAGCACCCAGAATGATGCTGGGGTCATGCAGTGGGGTGTGATGGGGAAACACAGGAGCAGCCTTCTCCTTGATGATTTCAGGCTGGGAGACATCAACCCTTGGATGTAAGTTAGGGGGAGATTTCAGTGGCCATACCTGTGGTTTGTTAGGGCTGCAGCAGTTTAATTGAGAGGCCCAGGGATGCAGCACCCACTGAAGGCAGGGTGAAGCTCAAATCTCTGATCTTCATCCCAACTTCCAGTTGGAATTAGTTAATATTCAAGTACTTGTTTCATCTGAAGTATAATCCTCTAACAATAATCTAGGTTTAAAATAACTGTTTAGTGTGAAAAATACACCCACATGATGCTTTTGTTAAAGCTCCTTCAATAGACAACCATCAGGATGTGATAACAACACATCAGATGTTTCTAAGCACATCTACTTTTCTTCTCCTTTTGCATTTTGATCTAATGCAACCCCTGTAAATCAGAGAAGGGGGAAGCCAAGACCTTCCTGCCACTGCTTTAACCATGCAGGGCTGAACTCCTGCATGAGATTAACTTCTGTGCTGTCCTGAATTAGGTAGATGTTTCAAAAGCCATTACAGTTATAAATGATCTGTGTCTCAATCACACTGGTCTGCTTTGAAAACTTTACATAAGGTGGTCTGGTAATTCTGTATTTGAGAGGGAGATTGAAAACTTACAGAAGAGCATTTACTGATAATCTTTCCAGATTCTGAGCTTAGTTCATTCCCACGGAACGGGGAAGGTGAGTTTGGAAGGGAAACAGCTTTCCCTGAGAAGGGATTGACTGTCACAACACCTCCCCCACTGTCAAGGCTTCCTCTGGAGTGAGAACTGGTGTTCCCCCAGCATGTTGTTTGTTATCAACCTGTCAGCCCTGCTCGCTTTGGGGGCAGAACTGTGTCAGTATGACCCTCTCAGAGGACACGGGTGGCACAAGTCCCCCTTTCTCCCAGAGCTGTCTCAGGGCTGGGCTCTGTGTTACAGCTGCTGTCCCAAGAGGGACTTGGATTACTGCAGAGTTCCAAGGGATGGCAAGGTCCAAGGTAAGGTGAGGGGACACTCTAGTCTGAGAAAACAAGATCCACACAACTTCCACCAGCTCTGTCCACACACTTGTACAGAAACAGGGGAAATGCCTCTTCTGCTCCTGCCATGCTCTGCTCCTGATGTGTTGGTGCTTCTCTCTGCAGACATTGATGAGTGTGAGAGCCCAGACACGTGTCAGCACGAGTGCAGGAACACCCCGGGCAGCTTCCAGTGCTCCTGTCCCTCGGGATATCGCCTCATGGCCAACGGGAAAAGCTGCCAAGGTACGGAGAGCTGGGCCCAGGGCAGGGCTCAGCCCCCTCCCTCAGCAGAGTCACAATGTCAGGTGTCAGGGGTTTTATATTCCACACTGTAATGTTTCATGAGACAGCAGCAGAGGAGACAATTGCAGTTTCTAATTCTCTGAAGTTGCCCCGTGTCCTCACGTTACACACAACTCCAGGGGGGGCCCTGCTCAGCCTTTACCCACTTCGGTTTTCACCCTTTAACTCTTCTACCAGCAACTGATCCCTTGCATGTTCTTCCATCCAGATATTGATGAGTGCCTCGAACAGAACATTAATTGTGGATCAAATCAGATGTGTTTCAACATGAGAGGGAGCTACCAGTGCATAGACACCCCTTGTCCACCCAACTACCAGCGAGAGCCTCTTTCAGGGTATGTTTTATTTTCAGCCCCTTTTCAGTCCCCCTAAGATAAGACCTGTGCTTGGTAAAGAGGTTTGCCTGACACTGGCTAAAGGATAAAGCATTGACATGGGAGATCACAGAACCATATAACCACAGCATGGTTTGGGTGGGAAGGGACCTTAAAGCCCATCTGGTTCCAAGCCCTGTCCAACGTGGCCTGGGACACTTCCAGGGATGGGGCAGCCACAGTTTCTCTGCCCACCCTCCCAGCCAGGAATTCCTTCTTCACATTTAATCCAAATCTCTCTAATGGCTTGACTTGTCCTCAGCTTCAAAGCATCAAATGCATTCTTTTAGTCATGAAAATAATGTTAATAGTTCCTGGTGAGTTTTGTTGTTTCCCTGTCTGGAAAAGAAAACAACAAAAAAAACCCCCCACCAACAAAAAAACCCCACCACATTAATTTCTGTGAATCTTATAATATATCTGGAAATAGCCTGTTTTGTAGTCAGAAATCATCTTTTGGGATCAGACTCAACTGCAGTGACATTTGAGCTGATACGGGTCATGTCCTTTGGTTTCTGTTGACCAGCAGCACTAACAAAGTTCTCCTACTGTAAGTGTTGGTTAATAGCAGTAAGATTTACTCTATTTTAAGATCTAGTGGAGCTGCCCAGGACACTTTAAACCAGCCACCTGCTTTAATGTTTAAGTGCACAGTCCCTAAAACATACACCCTGGACTTCAATGATAGACATTTCTTGAGAGATGATCCTGTTGAGGCAACAAAAGGGGCTGTAGTTCATAGGAACAGTGCTTGCAGAGAAGTGTAAACCTGGGGCAGGGTGTCTCCCCTAAGCCCTAGAGCAGCACTGAGGACCTCGTGCCTTCTCCCTGAGCTAAACTCTCCTGCCTCTCCTCAGGTTCTGTCTCAAGAGCTGCCCGGCCAATGACCTGGAGTGCGACCCAAGCACCTACGCCCTGGAGTACAAGCTGCTGTCGCTGCCCTTTGGCATCGCGGCGGGGCAGGACCTCATCCGCCTGGTGGCCTACACGCAGGACGGGGTGGTGCACCCCAGGACCACCTTCTCCATGGCCGAGGAGGCTCCTGCCGTGCCATTTGGACTGCGGGACGAGCAGCTGAAGGGCGTGGTGTTCACCACGCGGGCGCTGCGTGAGCCCCGCACGTACCGCGTGGCCGTGCGCGCCCTGTCCTTCGGCGCCGACGGCGGCATCGAGTACCGCACCGCCTTCGTCGTCTACATCGCCGTGTCGGCCTACCCATACTGAGCTGCCAAGGGCTGGCCTTGCCAAGGGGGGGCTCTGCTCAATTCCCCGGGGTCCAAGCCACGAGGAAAAGCCGTGCCTTTGAGGACCTGTCACCACTTGCTTTATTTATTACACTGGAGGAGTCATTTTCCGTGGGATGTTCTGGGAACCGGCAGAGAAGTCCACGTGGTTTATGGAAGGAGCAGCCACCGCTGAAAGCAACTGAGGAAAAGCCTCAGCAGAAGAAAGCAAAGTCATCTTTTCAAGTGCTCTGCATAGTTTGAAGGCTGCAGAGAGTTTTACAGTTTTAGCTGTTTTCCTTCTCAAATACCCCACAGAACTGGGGCTGTGCTGTGTGCTCCAGACCACCCAATGCCACCACGCCCAGGGGTTGCAAACGCTGAAACAAATGCTACTGAAGTTTGTTTTCAGCTAACAAATCTTCAGGAGAATCTGAACTTGTGCCTTTGGTTTCCATGCAAGTGGAGAGGTGTCATTATTTTTTGGAAGAAAAACCAACAAGGCTACTTCTACTTTATCCAGCAGGTATTTTGTAACTTGTTTTTACTCTGCCATCTGGTATAGCCACTTATTTAACCCAAACCCATATCCATTGCAGTACTCCCAGCTCAGCCAGGGTGCTGGGGTTTTATGCACATGGAATGTTTTTCTCCCCAGGTGATGTAAGTTTGGTTCAGTAATGTCAATGCACTGTACACAAGTCATTTTGCCAAGATGTATTCTATTTTTATGGACATGTATATATGTGTTTTTTCCTTTGTGTATTTTCTATGCAGTATCTCAAGACTGTTTTACAATTAAGTTTGGCTAAAAGGACAATGTCAATGCAATGAAAATAACCAATAAAGGCTCCCATTACCTTTTAGGGTGGGAGTTTTATCTTTGAAAAAAGTTCCTTCCCCTTTGTGAAATGCCAAAGGAGAATGCAGAAGGTACAGTGCCCAGCAAACCACAGCTGTGTTCCCTCTCCCTGGCACTCAGGAGTAGGAAGAGATATGATCACCAGCATTTAAGTGTTTTTTTTAGCCACAGGGACAAATTGCTCCCCAATAGAATTTTTTCTATTCTGTGTTCTTGAATATCATTACTTACCTCTAGTGCAAGATCCACCACTTTGCCCCAACCTTGCTTTTTTCCCCCCCTTTGAGATAGTCCTGGCAAAACAAGGATGACTTAAAATCATTTTACTATTTATGAGTGTCAGACTTCACACAAACCAGGTTTGCTTTCTGGAAGCCTGACTTGAAAAATAAAAGTAGATCAAAGAGGATAAATTCCTTGACAAAAACAGGAGGGAAGGAGAAGTAAGAGTAAGCTGTAGTAATGACAGTTATGTCTTTCTAGAATGAGAATCACACTGAAAATGATGTCCTTAAGGGAGACTAACTCCTCTCCCAGACAAAAGAAAACTTCTGATATGTTTTGTGAGAAGGCAAAAACCCCACACAGTAACTGACTGACCCTAAAAGTAGTAACAGATTTCCCTTTAAAGGCTGTCAACTCTGAGCAGACGGAAGTTTCTCCCTGTCAGGGACAAACCTGTGTAGAATTCCTTGCAAAAGGAGATGCAGGTGAAATTTGGGTTGGGAATTCTCTCCTGAAGCACATTCCTGCAACCTGGGCTCCTTCCTCTGTTCCCGGACTCACCCAGGCACAAACAGAGCATTTGCTTAACTGCACTGCAGAGGTCAAACACACCCTGGCAAAGAGGCAAAAGTGCTGCTATTCCCCTGGAGAGTGATTTATACACCCTGGTGGCCTCAGTGTGACAGCTGGTGGCATTGCAGCCACTGGGCACACGAGTCTCCTGGAGCTCAGCCCAGGTGGGCACACCTCAGCACCGAGCCCACCCATCCTGCTCCATCCGAGCCTCTGCCAGAGCACAGCCAGACCCTGCCTTTCACAAACAGTCCTGCCTTAATAAAGCCTAAAGGAAACTTCATGCTAAAATACAGCCCTCGGCAGAAAAAACCTGTGCTATTCCTTCCAAAGCCAAGTTTCAGGAGAGGAATAAGGCAGGGAAAGGAGTTCAGAGAGTGCTGGGCTTCAGCAGCAGCCTCGGGGCAGATTTCTGACTCAGTGCAGAACCCAAGGGGGATATCGACCATCACTGAGCACCAGCCTGGGGTGTGGAACTCAGAACACCTTCGGCACCAGCATTCGTTAATGCTGGAGAGGCTGTATGACTTGCTTAAGTGCAGCTTAAAAACAAAAAACAAAACAAAACCAACAAACCCCCCCCCCCCCAAAAAAAAAACCCACAAAAAACCAAAACAAACAAAAAAACCCCAAACACACAAAAAACCCCTCAAAAAAACCAAAAACCAAAACACCACACAAAAAACCCCAAAAAACAACAAAACCAAAACCGAAAAAAA